>QXEO01000685.1:2522616-3064863 GCA_007115705.1 Dactylis glomerata | reverse complement strand
TCATTCACTATGTGCACTTCATCTAGGCTAACCCCCTTAAGATGGTTTAGCCTAATATCATTAAAATCCAGTTGGGATTTGTATCTAATTCTTCTCCCTTCTGGGGTGGTGAGTGTAATTGCTCTATTCACACAGTCTATGACTCCCCCATGGGCAGTCATCCAATCCATGCCCAAGATTACATCTAAACCCTGTGAGTCTAGGATTACTAGATGGGTTGGAAACTCATATTTACCAATTTCTAGAATCAGATTCTTGCAACCAGCATTGACTAACAATTCTCCTCCAGGGGAACTTACTTTAATGGTTTTTCCTATGGTTTCAGTAGGGAACCCATTTTTGTTTGCAAAAGTTCTTGATATGAATGAATGAGATGCTCCATTATCAAACAAAACTAATGCTATAAATGAGTTGAGAGGGAACATACCCATCACTGCATCAGGTTCATTCAGCACCTCCTCCACATTGAGGTGGTTCACTTGGCCCTTCTGGAATGGATTGGGCTTAGCAAGCTCAATGGTCTTGTTTTCTGGGTAGCTAGAGGAATAGTGACCATTCTTCTTGCACTTGAAGCAAGTGATACCTGAGAGGTCCTTCTTGGGTTCAGTGTTGTGGCAATGCTGACCATTGTGTCCACTGTGATGTCCACTAGAGCTGTTTCCCTTGAAACTTTCATTATGCTTATGGCTGCTGAAGTGGCTACCATTTCCTTTGTTGAAATGATTCCCATGCTTGTGAGAGCTGCCATGTCTACTGCTCTCAGATGAGTGGTGCTTCTTGTGAAATGGTTCCACATGGCTCTTGCTGTTACTGAACTTCCTTTTATGGTTCTCTTCTTTCTTGATGTTGTTGTCCAGAGTGATGGCCTGGTCAAGCAGAGACTGATAATTTGGAGCATAGGCCACTGACAGGGGTATTTTGAGTTCTCCCTTGAGCCCACTGAGGAACTTTTCCTTCCTCTTTGCATTAGTATCAATATCTTCAGGTGCATACCTGAAGAGAGCAAAAAAGTCATCCATGTACTCCTTTAGAGTTCTTCCACCTTGTCGCAGACTGTGGAATTCCTCCTTCTTCACATTTATAGTGCCCGAGGATATGTGGGCAGTACGAAAGCCTTCTCTGAAGGTGTTCCAGTCCAGATCATCTATTGGATGGGTAACCTGGTATGTCTCCCACCACATAGCTGCCGGTCCTTCTAGTAAGTGAGCAGTGAAGCGCACCTTTTCAGCATCAGTGCACTCACAGGTGGTCAGATCCTTGTTGACTGACCGCAGCCAGTCATCAGCTATTATTGGCTCCGTAGCAGATGAGAACTTGTTGGGTCTCAGCCTCAGAAACCTTGTCAATCTATCCACCTGGGGTGGGGGTGGCGGCGGTGGTGGTGGGGGATTGTTATTGTTGTTGTTATTGTTGTTTGCATTTGTCTAGAAGAACTGGGTCATCATCTGCATCAGTTGGGCCTGAGCTGCCACTAGTTGCTGAATCGCTGCATTGGTGTCGTTGTTGTTGTTCTCATTTTCATTCCCATTGTTGTTGTTGGCATGGCGAGGCGACATCTGGGGTAATGTATAGCATAGATGACTATTAGACAGATAAAGCTAAAGGAGTAAAATCCTACCCATGCACAATACAACAAACCAACCACAAACAATAAACAAGCACACAACCTTTGATAGAATTTTCAAACCACACGCGAAACGCATGTTTTAACAAGTTTAGAAGTAAGCACTAAGAGTTCGAAAAAGTAAAAGATAAATGGTACTGTCATACCAACATGGTAAGACAATACAAACGTGCTATCGCAAACAATACAAGACGATGATGGTGGTCAACTAGCCTCTCTTAACCCTCTTGAGGCATGAGAGGGGTAGAGGGTCTCGACGCTCTGCCTTCTTGAGGTCCCTCAGTGCCTTGGCTTCCCATTCCTCATAGGATAGACCATCACTAGAGGAATACATGAGTCTCTCCTCGGGGTCCTCTTCTTCCTTGGACTCCTCTTCTTTCTTACTTGCTTCTAAATCCGCAAGCTTCATCTTTAGCTTCTCATTCTCAGACTTCAGCTCATTGTTGACTTCCTCAATCTGCTTCTTCTCATCTCCCAATTTCTGCAGGTTGTCATACTGTAGCAGTAAGGTCTTCTCTAGAAGATGAGACCAGATGTCATCTTGGAGAATCTTCCCGCCTAACTGCAAGGGTCCTTCAACAATCTTGAGCTTGTTCTCCAGTTGAGTCTTCTTCTCATCCAACACTACAAGAGCAGATTCGGTCTCCATGATCGTTTTGGTGGCAAGATCCATGAGATCTCTGAACTTGTCCTAGTTGATAATCTGCTTCTTCAGCATGTCTTCCAAATTGACTGAGCAGCGCTCCCTCTCAGTGAGGTAGCCTCTCAGAAGGGAGTGGAACTCCTGGCCTCTGTGATCCACTACATGTCCTCCAACAGATCGCTCTCCAATCATCCCATAAGCTGAGGGACATGGGATGTGAGCTCTGTACTTGTGGCGAATGCGGGCGATGGTGTAGCGCCCCACCTTTTACCAAGGTAGAACTCCTGTGTTAATGTGCTACTCCCTGGATCATTAGATAGCACCACAGTACAAAATATAGTAATCATTGCAGATAGTGTCATTTATTACATCGCAAATCCAGATACAATAGTCTTTAAACCTTACAGAAATAGCTTAGCCACTTGGATGTGCTTAAATACCAGAGTTTAACACAACTAACACAACGGAAAGTTAATTGCAATGAGCCTCCATCTTCAGCAATGTGCCATAGGCAGTCATGTTGGTATGCAAGCTCGAGACTCCTCCATCTACTCCTCATCAGAACAACCTACATGTTTGAATATGTAGCCCCAAAGGGGTCAGTACAACAATGTACTGGCAAATGACACATATTTGGTGGCATTTTGTGGAAAGACTATACTACATGATATTTGGCCAGTGGATCTCAAAGGCTAATTTGCATAAAGCAGTTTTATCCTATATTTTCCAAAACCAAAACATTTTAAAGCATTCTGATTTTTCTTTAATATCAAGATAACTCCTAGGTCACCACCACATACATGGTTTTCACTGCTAGTATGTAGCCCCGGGTACTTACTCTACAAAACTTGGTTAATCTCTCAATATCAAGATAACTCCTAGGTCACCACCACATACATAGTTTTCACTGCCATTATGTAGCCCCGGGTAGTTACTCTACAAAACCAGGTTAATCCCTCAGGTCACCACCACATACATGGTTTTCACTGCCAGGCATGTAGCCCTGAGGCATCCCCACTTTCTACAAATTTTTTAATTATTTCAAAAAGGTGATGAGATTCTTCCGTACATTCCATGTCTAGAGACTCAAGTTGTCCATAACCGGGGACACGGCTAATCGATTAGTTTTGACACCCTGCAGGGGTGTGTACTTTCACCTTACGATTCATTTTATGCCCATACATAAAATGAAACGAGACCTTTTAGAGGAGAGGGCAACTAATTGGCAAGCTCCGTTCCCAACCTGCAATTCAACTACCACCACTTCTTGCACATAAGTTGCACCCTCACATCTAATTAGTCAAGACAGAGCCCATAATGTCATAAGGTTGCACTGGAAGCACATCTAAGCATGGAAGACATAGTAACCTCTTTGTTCCTGGGTGGCAAACCACAAGTGTACTACTTAGGCCACTAACACATACCATGGTTTTCACTTCCAAGATATGTGACTCCTAAGTAGACACTCAACACACGCAAAGCCACACCAATCCACCCAGGTAGTTCATTGAAGTTGTAGTTTAATTTTTAGAGCAAGATCACCAATAAGGCATGGCATCACTTTCCAAAGTCAAATTGCAAACCTATCAAGTGGGGTTTAAAGGATGGCTACACACTAGTAGGTTCTAAGCATTTCATAAACTTCTTTGAAAACAACCTATCATGCATACTACTGAAAAACACTAATGCAGTAGTAAAAAAATAGGTAGAAGAATGTGTGTCACTTGCCTTGGAAACAACCAGCACACTCACAGCAATCACACTTGTAGTTCAGCTCCTCTTCACAATCTAAACAGGAAATATTGAACACAAATAAACACACTATACAATCCAAACATAAACAACAAGACAAACAATTGAAAAGGGTTTGTTTTACATTTTGGATTTATTAAGATACTGTGATAAGAGAGATATGGCAAAAGAATTATGGATTGTGAGATATGGATTTTGAGAGCTTGAGTGGCAAGATCAAATGATTGGAAAGGATTGGTCCTCCAAGGTACAATGTAGTGATGTAAATCCTTTGCTTGGCATAAGCAAAGGTAGAGTTTAGAGATGACTCATGTGGATGGATTCACATGAGTATACAATAGTGCAACAAAACACTACTGAATAAAGTGTGACAACACTTATTCATAATGGTATAAGTTACACATAGGCTTGGGTAGGGGTTTGTGATATATTGATTTTACTCAATTAACTCATTTGTTAATTGAATAATTCTATACATGAGATCAGGATCAAGTGGACAGAGGATTGAGTATAGGTAGATAACATTTGAGATTATGGTTTAAGGTTTCTATTGGGTACATGGGATTTGGTCAAGCACTATGATGTTGATTTGTTCAATACCATAGTAGCAAAGGTAGAAACTAAGATTGAAAGTATCACACTTTACTCAAATGACACATTTGTAATTTGAATAAGTGGGTACTATGTAAGATAGGTCTAAGTAGATATGATCTTGATCATGATGTTGTTTAGACATCAATGATGACTAGGTATGATTATAGGATTTGCTAATGTAGAAAGAAACAATACTGAAATAGAAATAGAATTTATCTATATAGGAACTACTCAAATTCTCATATTAGAATTTGAATGATTGTGAAGTGGTTCAAGAAATTATGGGAGTGATGCTACTGGATAGCTTGCAGTAATACAAAGTCACTGCAGTTGGAATCATTCAAAAATAAGTTGTAGAATTTGGATTATCACCAAAATAGTGATTTGGACAAATTTGAATGCACAAAGTTTGTGCATGTATCAAATTTGGATTTTCTTGATCCTATGGTGTTCTACTTGATCAGAGGATTCCAGAGACTACAAAATTGTAATTTTTGGACTAACAGAACTAAAGATATGAATTTATCAAGCTAACAGAAGGTTTGATTCCAATTTGAAAATAGTTTCAAATTGAACCCATAAAATATAGGATATTATTGTACTACTGGATTGTAGATGTTCTAAGGATTCCAACGGTATATCATTTGTTAATTTTGGACCTACAGATCAAAAGATATGAATTTTGCAAGATTAGATTAGATTCTAATTCCAATTTCTAATTCGAGTTTCTGTTTGATTTAGAGAAGGCCACGTGGCGCTATGGTACTGGAGGATACCGTTTCGGCCGGATCAAGCTTCTGAGCCATAGGATCTAAAGTGGATTGGGTGGCTGGGATCAGTTCGTACCGTTTCGATAAGTGATCTAACTGGGTCCTTTGGATCTTGATCCAACGGATCACAGAGAAGAGGAGGGTAGCACACCATGGGGGCTAGGGTTCCGATCATCGGCGGCGAGCTCCGGCACTGGAATCGGATGGCGGTGAGCTTCTGGTGGTCGAAGACGATGGGGAATACGCAGACGATGTTCGGAGGAGGACGGCGGGCTCAGTATGCTTGGTCGGTTTCGACCCCTGCGTCCTAAAACGTCACAGAGGGGCTGCCGGTGATGAACGTCACACCGGTGAGCTTCGGCTACGCATGGTTGCGAGGATTTGCTATGAAAAGAGAAGAAATAAGAGTCCAGGGAAGTGCGCATGGGGGAGAGGAGTTGATTGGGACCTGAAAGGGGCGGCGGGGTCACCTGGGGGCGTCGGAATCGAGCGGAAGAGGCCACAGGCGAGCGGATCTCCGGCGAGGAATTCGCGCAGCCTGGCGGCGCTGTTGGCTCAGGAACAAGAGGGGAATTGGTGAGAAGGCAGGGGGCTATTTAAAGGCGTGGCCGGGGCATCGAATTAGGCCGGCATTTAATCGAATTGAAGCAGAGAAATCAGTGGAGGTTCAGTTACTGGCATGAATTTTAGACCGATGTGGAAGATGGGTCTGACCAGTGGGGTCCACGCGTCAGCGGGGTGAGAGCATACCGTTTCGGGTTTGAGGGGAAGTGGGCCGTGGGCTGGTTTCTGTTCTGGGCCAATTCGGTTCCCCTTGGCCCTCTTCTATTTTTATTTTGTTCTTCTTCTTTTTCTTTTCTGTTTTTCTTATTTGCTTCATAACTTTTGCAAAATTCATCCAAATCAATTCAAACCATTTTCTAAAATTTTCTAAAATTTAGCACCATGCTTTAACACAGCAAGAGAACTAGTTTTCCCAATAAAAGATGTTTTCAACAAAACATTATGATCCCAACAAGGGGACTTATTTGCACACATAAAATATGGATTAGGGTTTGATAAGTAAATCTCCTTTTTTTTTGGAATTAGTGAAAATACTTTATAAACTATCATTTTGAAAATTACACTCATGCAAGGTTTTGAAGGGCAAACTTTAGTAAATATGAAACACCTTTGGGACACATTCCTTTGCAAGCAAGCTTGCATAGGTTTGAATAAAGAAGAATGAAAATAACATTTTGATACTTGTTCTTTCTCAAAGAAGTTCTTCAAGAAATAAATAGAGGATTTTAAATAGTTTTCAAACAAAGCTTTCAAATAAACTCAAAAAGTTTTAAATCCCTGTGAATTTCCAATCATCTCAAGCAAAACAAAAGCAAAAAGTTTCCCCCAAAATTTGATAAAATCTTGGGATGTTACAGACTACCACCCTTAAAAGAAATCTCATCCTCGAGATTGGAGAAAGGCTAAAAAGAAAGTAGGTATTAGGTTATCTGGGTTTAGGTATCTGGGTGGCTACCACCCTTAAAAGAAAATTCCTCTTGGTGGTATCTTGATGCTTCCTTAGGCACTTGCATTTTGTTCCCAGCTTGCCTTTACCGTTGTGCCATTTTCCTTGAATTGCCCTTCTCAGAAGTTTTGATGTTCACCACTATGATCAAAAGTGGGCACACCAAGGGTTCCATCCAATTCTGGTGATAAGCAGATATCATCCATCGCGTTGTCTTCAATAAGGTAGTCCACATCTTCCAAGAATGTGTATCTAGCCTTTTCTTGGTCGGTCCTCACCAGGGCCAAGACAGCATACAGGCTATCACCATACTTCTTGTTGCTTTTTAGCTGATTCTCATTACGAGATCTCAGAAGATGACTCAGTGCCAAGCGCTGCATGCTTGCCCCATGAACACGATGAGACCACACATCCCAATGAATTAGGATGGCATCTCTGCAGTCTTCTCATGCATTTCATAGGGGTAAACAGGGAGTACTCTGTAAGAGGTACTTGCACCT
Source organism: Dactylis glomerata (assembly GCA_007115705.1). NCBI lineage: Eukaryota > Viridiplantae > Streptophyta > Magnoliopsida > Poales > Poaceae > Dactylis > Dactylis glomerata. Next base: position 3,057,470 of record QXEO01000685.1, on the reverse strand, counting down.
TCAAGGGACGGAAGGTCATCTTATAACCAGCATTGTTGAACCCACTCAAGTTACCGGAGTAAGTCATGCTACTTGCCACAGGTACCAGAAGGTCCTTAAGAATTCTTTCCGCAACCGTCTTCATAGTTGTTGAAAGGCGCTGAACAACTTGATCATATCTCGAAGATGAACTCCTTCTCAGGGAAAAGGGATCTAACGAAGCTCTCATGGGCAGGAAGGTAGTTTCAGGGATTTGGAGAGTTGCCTCATAACGTCGCAGGTCGGATGGGGTAGACTTCGGTGGCGTTGGGCTCTGAAACTAGGAGACAATCTCATAGTTGGTGGTGGCGGTCTCTGTTGTGACTCTCTGGAGCGGAGTGAACCCTCTCTTATATAGGCTCAGGGAGGTAGCTGAACAGGCTACGTGGGAAGTTGATATGAAGAGTCGGGAAAGTGAATCGACAGGCAGCAACCGAAGTTGAACAGTCTTTGCATTCAAAGCCCACTGAGCAAAACGTTTCTAATTCGCGAAGTCGTTCAAAAACCAAAACATCCTCACTGTATTCCTACGTTTTGGCCACACTGGCTCACTATAAGGGATGTAACATATTATCCTCCTAAGGTTATGGTTTAACGGCATCATATCTCATGTAGGTATGTCTCTCTAGATTCGCCATTCCTCATACAAGAGCGAACAATATGAGTAGTCGTCATGGGGGCCAATCCATGTCGCACCCAATCATTACCTTGTATTTGGTTTGGTGCATCTTGCATTCTAACTCTTGGTCAACCTTACTAGCTTTTTAACAAAAGTTTTGTTGAATTTGGAATCAAGTTCCCAAATCCTATTTTGCATTTTGAAAACAAAATCTATCGTTCCTTAGCTAGAGGTTTTCAACAAAGCTCATGGCAATAAACTTTAAGTTGTAGATCCTTTGGTTTGCCATTTAAGAGGAATTAAAATCCTTTCCATTGCTCTGTTTGCTCTTGATATAAATAAATGTGATGCTCCATTATCAAATAGGATCCAATGTTGTGAAGGAGTTAAGTGGAAACATACCTGTCACTTCTTCCACATTGACATGGTTCACATGACCTCTCTTGAATGGATTGGGCTTGGCTGCATCATCTTGTTTCTTCTCTGAGCACATATCCGCAAAATGTCCTGGCTTCTTGCAATTATAGCAGATGATATGCGACAGATCCTTCTTAGTACGGTGTTGTCCATTGCCTCCATTTTGGTGCCCATTGCCTCTAGTGTGATTTCCATTGCTTCCATTGTGGTTACCATTGTCTCTATTCTGGTGGCCATTGGAGTGGTTTCCCTGGTTTCCACCATTGTGCCCATGGCCGTTTGAGTTGCTACCATTTCCATTTCCTCCAGAGGAGTGGGGTCTCTTGTGGGAATGTCCAGTGTGGGTCTTGCCATTGTTGAGCTTCCTCTTATGGTTTTCCTCCTTCCTTATGTTGTTGTCCAGAGTAACAGTTTGGTTTAGCAGATCCTGGTAGCTTGGAGCATAAGCTATTGACAAAGGTATCTTCAGTTCCCCTTTGAGTCCATGGAGAAACTTATCTTTCCTCTTGGCATCAGTGTTGATGTCTTCTGGTGCGTACCTTGACAGAGAGCAGAAGTCATCCATGTACTCCTTTAGTGTCCAGTCACCCTGCTTCAGAGTGCGGAACTCATCTTTCTTTAGATTCATAATGCCCGTGGAGATATGAGCATTACGAAAGCCTTCCCTGAAGGAATCCCAGTCCAGACCTTCAATTGGATTGGTGACTTGGTAAGTATCCCACCACATTGCTGCTGGTCCCTCTAGCAGGTGGGCAGTGAATCTAATCTTTTCAGCATCTGTGCACTCACAGGTAACCAAGTCCTTATTGACTGAATGCAGCCAGTCGTCGGCCACTATTGGGTCTGTGGCAGATGAAAACTTATTGGGTCTGAGCTTCAGGAAACGAGCTAGTCGGTCCACTTGAGGTGGGGGTGGTGGTGGCGGGGGGTTGTTGTTGTTATTCATGAGGTTGGTGCTTGCTTGGATGAATTGGGTCATCATCTGCATGAGCTGAGCTTGACCTATGGCTAATTGTTGGATCACATCATAGAGGTTGTTGTCACTGTTGTTGTTGTTGTTGTTGTTGTTGTTGTTGTTGTTGTTTTCACAGTGAGGCGGCATCTGAGGTGGTTTTAGCATAGGTGAGTATTAGATAGATAGAACTAAAGAAGAAAATTGTCCTACCCAAGCACAAACAACAAACCATGTAACAAACAAACATAAACCAAACAATCATTGAAAAATCCTTTTGATAAGTTTTGGAAAAACACACTAACAAAATAATATGGTCATACACCAATTTTTTATTGTCGGTGGAATGGATACCGGGGTATCCCGGTCCACCTGCTCCTGGGCCCCGTCATCGGCCCATCTTCAGCCCAGGGGAGGATCAACAGCCCAGAAGACGGAGAAGACCCTCACGAGGAGGCGCCTCGTGAGGAGAACGACGACGGAAACCGCTAAGGACCAGAAGACCTCCTCACGAGCCCCTGCTGGTGAGGAGAGGAATCTCGCCCACGTCAGCTCAGCACGTTTGCGTGCGGAGCAAGAAGATAACGGGCAGAAGACCGCGTACCACCCACGCTACCCCCGACAGGGAGGAGACCAACTTTCGCTGTGTCTGTCCAAAGCGGCACAGTGGCAGTTGGCCACCCCCCTAAATATAGCATGGATGGTGCAGGGCGCCAGAGGAGGACGTCAGCCTCCTCCACCCACTCCTGTGGACCGGCGCCGCTACTCTACAAAGACCAAGTCTACCGAAGAAGATAGTCTACAGCTGTCCACCCTTCCTTGGCCGTATGTGTGGCAACCCCTTCCCCAAGAGGATGAGGGGAAGGAGGACCTCGGCGCTATAAAAGGAAGGGAGGTCACCCCTTAGAGGGGATCGGATCCTAGATCTAATTTCCTCCAAGTCTCTAGCTGGGCAGGCGGGTTCTTCAACCTCTGACCAGTTGGAGCTCTGTACCAAGACCTTGTACTCCTCGCGAGGTGTCGCGTTGAAATACAGGAAGGCAGGAAGTAGGGGTTTTACCTCACCACGAGGGCCCTGAACCTGGGTAAGCTCGGTGACTCTCTCTCTGCAGTGCGTTGGGCGTTCGACACTCGAGGCTTCCGTCGCCGTGTTTCATTGCGGTCCGAGATCTCACACGTTCAGCCCCCTGCGTTCGAATCTTTGGGTCCGTTGCGTGGTACCCCGTGTTCTTGCGACACGAAACCCACCGACATTTGGCGCGCCAGGTAGGGGGCTGTGGTGTGTTTTCTCCAAGATCTGCTTTGACATGGCCGACGCCAACGCAAGGCTCGAGCGTCTTCGCCGTCGCAACGCTGTTCGGGGGCAAACCGAGCCCATCTTCCGTCGTCATGAGGCATCGGCCGAGGAGGAAGAGGAGGAAGATCTGGAGTCCTCCTACCTCCCGTCCGAGCAGACAGAGCCTTCGCTCTCCTTCACCGCCACCGCCACTTCTCGCGCTCGTTCTGGGAGTCAGCTGTCTCCTGCGCAGGCACTCGCCATGGCGCAGGAGCTACTGCGCTATCAACCCACCGACGACGGGCGTGAGGGGTGGCGCGCTCGAATCGCCGAGCTTGTCGCCATCGCCAACGAAGATCCGGCCTTGGGAGGAGCCCAGGGCGCGGGGAGCCCAGATCCGGCGGCGGGACATCACGTCCCGGGCGCCGGAAATGGAGGGGCCAACAAGGCCAAGAAGGTGGCTTCCCGCGCTGCATCTTCGCCGCGCGGGGAGCCCAGCTGCCAAATCGTCCAACGCGCTCTGGAAGACGCACGCGTCTCCCTCGAGCACCGCCGTGAAAATCACGACCGCGCCATCGATGACATCGGCGAGGCTGGCAAGAACGTCAGGACCCCCAGCGTCCCGATCTACAACCCCGGGTGTCTTGCCCTTACTCGCCAGCAGCGCTACGTTGTCTGGCCTGACAAGTTCAAGCCGGACATCGCCACGCGCTACGACGGGACCACAAACCCTGTCGAATTCCTCCAACTCTACGTCGTCGCCGTCCAGGCTGCGCGTGGAGATCAACACGCCATGGCCAATTGGTTTCCCATGGCCCTCAAGGACGCTCCGCGGACTTGGCTCATGAATCTTCCTCACGAATCCGTGACTTCGTGGAAGGTTTTATGTCGTCAGTTCGTGGCCAACTTCATGCCCACGTACGAGCGCCCTGCCACCAAGAATGACCTTAAGGCGGTGCGTCAGTACAAGGGCGAGACGCTGCGTCAGTACATCCAGCGCTTCAGTCAGATGAGGAACAAGATTCCCAGGATCTCCAACGAGGAGGTCATCTCCGCGTTCTCCACAGGCGTCTCCGATGTCAAGATGCGGGAGAAGTTGTCCGTGAATGATGAGCTGACCTCCGTCGTCAGGCTCTTCGAGATCGCCGACCGCTGCGCCAAGGCTGAGGAGGGGAGGCTCTTCGTGCACAATCAGCCGGAGGCGCCTCCCCCAAAGCCGAAGTCCAAGGACCCCAAGCGAAAGGAGGCTGCTGCCCTTGCGGCGGAGCCCGATTTTAAGCAACGCCACGGGGACCGCTCTGATCGCGATAAAGGTCGACGTCGCCGCTACTGCATCATCCACAAGAAGGACACCCACAATATTGAGGATTGTTGGGTTGTCCGGAAGTTTCACGAGGAAAATGGCGTCGCCAAGCGTCGCGGGGGCGGCCGCAGCAACGGCAAGAGCGGATCCCGGGGCGATCGCCGCGACGACGACCGCGAGGAGGGTCGCCGCCGTGGGGGTCTGTCCCGAGACGATCCCGAGCCGCTGCCGCTGCCCCCACCAGCAAACGATCGTCGGGAGGAGAACCAGGGGGGCTATCAAGAGCCGCGAGACTTTGTCGCTTGCCTCCTGGGCGGAGCTCAGGCTCCTCTGTCGAATCGACACTTCAAGCAGCTGTCGCGAGAAATCGCGGCGGCGCGGCCCAGCATTGGCAATCGCTTAATGAAGTGGTCAACGTGCAAGATTGGCTTCGACGAGGAGGATCACCCGGCTTCCACAATGGGTGTGGGCGCAATTCCCCTCTTGTGCACGCCAACCATCGCCAACGTCGCCGTCAATCGCACTCTCATCGACGGAGGGGCAGGCCTCAACATCATCTCCGTCGAGATCTTCGAAAAGATGCAGGTGCCGTACCACCGGCTCATGCCGACTCGGCCATTCTTTGGGGTAACCGAGGGATCTACAACGCCAATCGGGCAAGTAAGCCTGCCCATCACCTTCGGCACCCGGGACAACTACAGGACGGAAAGCCTCGACTTCGACGTCGCCTACATCGCCCTGCCATACAATGCCATCCTCGGCTACCCAGCCTTGGCTAGGTTCATGGCAGCAACGCATCATGGCTTCAACGTCCTTAAGATTCCGGGCGCCAACGGCACGATCACCGTGCGCTGCAATGAGAAGGACGCTCTCCGATCAGTTGAGCATGTCTATCACGAGGCCGCCACCATGTTCCCCGCCGACGAAGATTTACTGGAACACTCCGGCGACCTCGTGAGGAAGAAGCAGCTCGTATCCCAAGAGTGGGCTGCCGCGAAGAAGGCCTCTCTTGAGCCCCACCTGCAGGGCTCATCAGGGAAGGAGTCCGCCGCCCCTGCGTCGCCAACTCCACGCAAGGACCTGGACCATCCGATGCAAGACATGAGCATTGGGGAGGCTGCGGCACCCTCAGGCAGGAGGCCCCAGTTTACCCAGGAGCGCTCGGCAACCAAGAAGGTCCCGCTCCAGGCTGGGGGCTGCGACAACTTCGTCACCATCGGGGCAGGGGTTTCCCCCAAATAGGAAAGCGCGCTCATCACCTTCCTGCGGGCAAATTCTGACATGTTCGCTTGGACCCCGTCGGATATGCCCGGTGTTCCCAGGGAGGTGATTGAGCACCACTTAGCCGTGTGCCCTCAGGCACACCCCGTAAAGCAGAAGACTAGGAAGCAAGCGCAAGAGAAGCAAGACTTCATCGTCAAGGAGATAGAGAAGCTGAAGAAGGCCAAGTTGATACGCGAGGTGGCCCACCCCACCTGGATTGCTAATCCGGTGGTCGTCCCAAAGGCTAACGGCAGTGGGCGCCTCTGTGTGGACTTCACGAGTCTCAACAAGGCCTGTCCCAAGGACCCTTACCCTCTCCCGAGGATCGATCAAATCGTCGACTCCACCACCGGCTGTGACCTCCTTTGCTTCTTGGATGCTTTCTCCGGCTATCATCAAATCAAGATGGCAAAGGAGGACGAAGAGAAGACCGCCTTCATCACGCCCTGTGGGGTGTACTGCTACGTCTGCATGCCCTTCGGCCTGAAGAACGCAGGAGCTACATTCCAAAGGCTCATGCATAAGGCCCTGGGGGCTCAGATGGGAAGGAACGCGGAAGCCTACGTCGACGACATCGTCGTCAAGACTCGCGAGGGTCGCACCTTCATCGAGGACCTGGAGGAAACATTCGCCAACCTGAGGAAGGTAAACGTCAAGCTCAACCCCGCCAAGTGCGCCTTCGGCGTACCGTCGGGGAAACTGTTGGGGTTCCTCGTGTCCAACCGCGGGATAGAGGCGAACCCCGACAAGGTCAAGGCCATCGAAGAAATGTGCCCTCCGCGCAATCTCAAGGAAATGCAATGCCTCGCGGGGTGCATGGCAGCCCTGGGGCGCTTCATCGCGAGGAGTGGGGAAAAAGCTTTGCCCTTCTTCAAGCTCATGAAGCGCACCGGGAAGTTCGAGTGGACTCCGGAAGCCGACAAGGCCTTCGCCGAGTTAAAAAGGTACCTCACGAGCCCACCGATCATGGTTGCCCCAACCCCCCGCGAGCCCTTGCTACTCTACATCGCGGCAACTCCAAGGACTGCAAGCGCTGTTCTCGTCGCGGAGCGAGGCGTCAAGGTAATCGCCCGGGAGGAGGTCACTCCTCCAAGCTCGGGGGCTCCTCGCGAGGAAGAGGCCGTTTCACCTCCCGCTCCTCGAGAGGAGCCGCCCGAAGGATCTTCACCGACCGAGCCGCTCTCTCAGAGCAACGCTCAAAAGCCTCCTGAGGAGGAGCCTTCCGAGGGTGTCGTCAAGGTGCAAAAGCCTGTGTACTTCGTCAGCACGGTACTGCGCGACGCGCGGGAGCGCTACACTATGCAGCAAAAGTTGCTCTACACCTTGCTCATCGCCTCGCGGAAGCTGCGCCACTACTTCCAGGGTCACCCGATTAAGGTGGTAACCGATCGGCCCCTGGAGACCGTCCTCCGCAACCCCAATGTCACCGGGCGGGTGGCCGAGTGGGCTGTGGAGCTTCAGCCTTTCGAGATCTCCTTTGAAACTACCAAGGTAATTAAGAGCAAGGCTTTGGCCGAGTTCACTGCAGAATGGACTGATCCGTTCGTCGACGAGCCTCCAGAGGTGGAGTCAACTCTCCCTGGAGAGGAGACCCCAGGACTCTGGGTCATGCACTTCGACGGTGCCTTCAACCTCCCCGGCGCGGGAGCGGGTGCTGTCCTAACTTCTCCCTCTGGAGACAAGCTCTTCTATGCTGTGCAGCTCTGCTTCAAGCCTGAGAACAAGGTCTCCAACAACATCGCGGAGTACGAAGGGCTACTCGCCGGCCTAAGGGCGGCAAACGCTTTGGGCATCAAGCGCCTCGTCGTCAAAGGGGATTCACAGCTGGTTGTGAACTTCTCGAACAAGAGCTACACTCCAAGGGATGAGCACATGGCAGCTTACCTCGAGGAGCATCGAAAGATGGAAAAGCGCTTCCAGGGCTTGGAGCTGAGGCACATCCCGAGGGGAGAAAATGTGGAGGCCGATGAGATCGCCAAGCGCGCCTCTCATCGCCTGGCGCAGCCCGCCGGCGTCTTCGAGGAGCGTCTCTTCAAACCGTCCGCCGCTCCACCAACATCCAATTCCCCTCCTCCTTCTGCTTTGCCGCCTCCGCCGGAGCAGGGGGCTCCGGATTGCGGGCCTCCTTCGGGTGACCGCGTCCTTCTGGCATTGGCTCGGCAGGAGGGAGTGGATTGGATCATCGAGCTCAAGGCCTACCTCACCAGCAGCAGGCTTCCCGAGGATGAAGAGGAGGCCGAGAGGATTGTGCGGCAAGCTTCGGGCTACTGCGTCAAGGACGGTGACTTGTACCGGCGTCGCCCTAATGGTGTCGCTCTGAAGTGCATATCTACTCACCAGGGCCAAGAGCTTCTAAGGGACATCCATGCCGGAGAGTGCGGCCATCATGCCTCTGCGGCAACTCTAGCCGCAAAGGCATATCGAAGTGCCTTCTACTGGCCTTCCGCGCTCGGGGATGCGGCGGAGATGGTCAAGAGGTGCGAGGCGTGCCAATTCCACGCCAAGCAGATACATCAGCCGGTGCAAGAGCTGCGAACCATCCCACTCACTTGGCCCTTTGCCGTTTGGGGGCTGGACATCCTCGGTCCATTCCCCAGAGCGCAAGGGGGCTATCGCTACCTCTACGTCGCCATCGACAAGTTCACCAAGTGGGTGGAGGTGGAACCGGTGTGCACAATCCCGGCGAGGTCCGCAGTCAAGTTCATCCGTGGGCTGGTCTGTCGGTTTGGAGTGCCTAACCGAATCATCATCCGTGGGCGGGCTGTTCCGGGAGTACTGCGTATCGACCGGCATCAAAATCTGCTTCGCCTCCGTCGCCTACCCCCGGAGCAATGGCCAAGCCGAGCGTGCCAACGCAGAAGTACTCAAAGGACTCAAGGCGAAAAGCTTCAACGCCAAGCTCGAGGCCTGCGGCAAAAAATGGTTAGACAACCTCTAATCCATCTTGTGGTCCATCAGGACTACCGCCACCAAACCCACTGGAGAGACCCCTTTCTTCTTGGTCTATGGGGCGGAGGCTGTTCTTCCCACCGACGTCAAGTTTGGGTCGCCAAGAGTGCTCGCCTTCGACGAAATTCGCCAAGAAGACCTCATCAAGGACCGCCTCCTCCTGCTCGAGGAAGCTCGGTGCCAAGCCGCGCTCCGCGCCGCGAGGTACCAGCAAGGACTACGCCGCTACCATAGCCGCCATGTTCGAGCAAGGACTCTGGAGGTCGGCGACCTGGTGCTGAGGAGAATACTCTCTCGCGAGGGCCTGCACAAGCTGTCTCCAATGTGGGAAGGGCCCTTCAAAGTGACGCACATCGCCAGGCCAGGCTCGGCACGGCTGGAAACCGCAGAAGGCGTGCCAGTGGGGAACCCGTGGAACATAGCTCATCTGCGAAAGTTCTACCCTTAGGTTCCTCACGAGGGGAAAAGACCGTTTTCACGGCACTTGTATCAGCTCAACCTGCTCTTAAGCACTGATATTAAGTTATCGCGCAATGTAGCGCCTCTGCTTCGGCATGACATCAAAATGGCATGAAGTCCATTTATTTTCTGTTGTACTCCTCGCGGAAGGGGGCTAGGCACGGTGTCTATGCTGGGGCCTTCGCCCGGAAAACAGCAAGCCCGAAAAACCCGAAGGGAGCGAGCTCTGGTCGGGGGCGACGGCCCCGTTAACGATCACCTCTGGATGCCCATGGTGCTTAGTTCCTCGCGAAGTATGCCAGAAAATAAAAAATCTTCGAGGAAAGTCCAAGGTGTGCCCATGGCACCCGCTAAGGACCTACCCCTCGTGAGCAACCCTCACGAGGGAGCAAAGACGCGTCGATGCACTAGCATCCGCAGGAAGATTCCCTCTCCTAAGGAAGGCCTAACGTGGCAGGATTATTGAAGACCAAGGCCGCTCCGATAAATCTTGCGAAGGAGACGCAGATCCGGAGGTCCGCGCCAGGCCCTTCACCTCATGAGCAATCCTTGTGGGGTGTCGACGGTCTCTGGGCTCTCTTAAGCGTCGACATTTTCACGTCCGTGAGGGTCCAGCTTCCCTCAACGACGAGGAAGGCCCCGTGAATTGCCACGCGCGGCAATTTGCTCTTAGCTGCTGGCACAGATAGTGCCGCGCTCCTCCACGACGGAGAAGGTCCCTGTGCCGGTCACAGGGGCATCTTATTCGCCTTCTTTTTTCGTTTGTTTTATCGATTTGTTTTTCCGTTTTTGGGGATTTGGGGTTTTTTCTTTTCCAACTCTTTCTTCAACTTCTGGTCTCAGGAATCGTCCACTGTGTCATCAACGCCGAACCCATCCCGAGCTCTGAGGTGGAGGGAGGCTTCCCGTCGATGCCTACAACTCAGCAGGGCTCTCGAGCAAGCGAATGGCCAGGACAGTGAAGGACAGCAAGGTGATTAGCAAAAGGATTTCATTAAAATCCCCCAGCAGGGGAAGGAGCGAAGCACGACGGGGCATACCCCGCCGGCAAGGACTACAAGGCAAAAAGGGGAGGAGACTAGCTATCCTCCCCAGAAGACTACCGCGCCGGCCCCTCCTCTTCAGTGCGCTGGGAGCCGGGGGTAGGTGCGGCGCACTCCGCCGGCGGTGAAGACCCGCAGCAAGGCCTCCAGCGTCCCCAGCTTGAAGCGGAAGACGATGTGGTCGCCGACGCGGAGGCGAAGGCCGACGGCGAAAGCCCTCCAGCGCCCAGCGAGGACGACATTGCCGCCATCCCCGAGGAGGATGTCCACAGGCCAGAAGAGGCCTGGCCTGCTTTGCTCCCCCAGGAGGACCTCCCCGGCGGCGTTGCCGTGGGCGTGAATCACCCTCCGGATGACGTCGGGTAGCCGGAGGGAGTTGAAGCCCGGGGCGTCGACGACGACGAGGAGCTCCAGGAAGCGGGACCCCGGGGCGACGAGGGGTCCCAGCATCGCCGCCGCCAGGTGGCGCAGAGTGGCAACCACTCCATTCACCGGCGGGAGCGGAAGATCTGCAGCAGGAGGAGGCGGGCCCAGGGCGACCTCCATCTCTCGGAGGGCCCAATCGATGCTCCCCGAGGCGCGGGGAGCAGGCGCCGTCGCTGGCGGCGGCGGCGAGTTCAGGACGCCTCCGCACGCAGGACCCCTGAGGGTCAGCGCGCCGGAGACCCCCGTAGCGGCGCGGTTCGCCTCGCCCAGCGGCGGCGCGCCAATGCGGAGGGGGCCGCCGGCGTCGGGCGTCCACTGGGCGGCGGCCTTCGCCTTCTTTCCTCTGCCCAGAGGGCGCCCTCGGCGCTTCGCCCCAGAGCTTGGGCCGGCGGCGGCGACGGAGTTGGAGGGGTCCATGCTCTCAGGGAAGGAGAAGCAGGAGTGGCACCGGAGGAAGGAGGTGAAGTGCCGAAGGTCTCGAGGAGGACCTATTTAAGGGGAGCATCCGGCGTCGATGCGTCAAGTCCCAGCGCGGGAACCGAAGCGTTGGCGCAGCGCTCCGCGGTCAAGCGACGCATCATCATGAGGGGTGACGCCTCGAAGACTGTGGCGTCGCCGCCGTTTCATCTCGCCAGCTGCGGCCGCGCCACGCGTCCGGAGTCTTCCACTACTTCACATGGTCCTCTGACCGCGCGTTGATGCGTGCCGTTGGAGGGCCCAGCAGCTTCGGGGGCCCCCGTCCCTTCGCTTCCTCGAGAGGGCGCGTTTTGGGCCGGGCTCCCGGGGGCTACTGTCGGTGGAATGGATACCGGGGTATCCCGGTCCACCTGCTCCTGGGCCCCGTCATCGGCCCATCTTCAGCCCAGGGGAGGATCAACAGCCCAGAAGACGGAGAAGACCCTCACGAGGAGGCGCCTCGTGAGGAGAACGACGACGGAAACCGCTAAGGACCAGAAGACCTCCTCACGAGCCCCTGCTGGTGAGGAGAGGAATCTCGCCCACGTCAGCTCAGCACGTTTGCGTGCGGAGCAAGAAGATAACGGGCAGAAGACCACGTACCGCCCACGCTACCCCCGACAGGGAGGAGACCAACTTTCGCTGTGTCTGTCCAAAGCGGCACAGTGGCAGTTGGCCACCCCCCTAAATATAGCATGGACGGTGCAGGGCGCCAGAGGAGGACGTCAGCCTCCTCCACCCACTCCTGTGGACCGGCGCCGCTACTCTACAAAGACCAAGTCTACCGAAGAAGATAGTCTACAGCTGTCCACCCTTCCTTGGCCGTATGTGTGGCAACCCCTTCCCCAAGAGGATGAGGGGAAGGAGGACCTCGGCGCTATAAAAGGAAGGGAGGTCACCCCTTAGAGGGGATCGGATCCTAGATCTAATTTCCTCCAAGTCTCTAGCTGGGCAGGCGGGTTCTTCAACCTCTGACCAGTTGGAGCTCTGTACCAAGACCTTGTACTCCTCGCGAGGTGTCGCGTTGAAATACAGGAAGGCAGGAAGTAGGGGTTTTACCTCACCACGAGGGCCCTGAACCTGGGTAAGCTCGGTGACTCTCTCTCTGCAGTGCGTTGGGCGTTCGACACTCGAGGCTTCCGTCGCCGTGTTTCGTTGCGGTCCGAGATCTCACACGTTCAGCCCCCTGCGTTCGAATCTTTGGGTCCGTTGCGTGGTACCCCGTGTTCTTGCGACACGAAACCCACCGACATTTATGATCATAGAAGCATCTAAAAATCATTGGTTCTATAAACTAGAATCTTGGTGATCTATTCTATTATAGTTTCATTGTTCCATTTCTTATTTCCACTTCCCCAATGCATCGTTGGTGTTGGGCAGCCTTCATATCCACATTTCCTCGAGTTCTTTGTTGGTCTTCAATGTAGTTCTTCATGTTGGATCAAGGTCAACCTATGAAGTAGAAGTCTCATTCTTCTGGCACATTGTGTTCTTCTGTCCTTTCTTGATGGTTCCGAGAGTTGGGTCATCTAAGGGAATCATTTGAAAATGAAGTAGGGGAGAAATACAAGGAGTTTCAAGATGCAAACATTATTTTTAAATAGAAGTAAGATGAGATAGAGATTTTTATCCTAGGGTCTTCCTATCTCTAATCCAAACCTAGGGTCTCGATCCTACAGGCAACACTATGCTCTGATACCATTTTGTAGCGCCCCACCTTTTACCAAGGTAGAACTCCTATGTTAATGTGCTACTCCTTGGATCATTAGATAGCACCACAGTACAAAAAATAGTAATCATTGAAGATAGTGTCATTTATTACATCACAAATCTAGATACAATAGTCTTTAAACCTTATAGAAATAGCTTAGCCACTTGGACTTGCTTAAATACCAGAGTTTAACACAACTAACACAACGGAAAGTTAATTGCAATGAGCCTCCATCTTCAGCAATGTGCCACAGGCAGTCATGTTGGTATGCAGGCTCGAGACTCCTCCATCTACTCCGCATCAGAACAACCTACACATTTGAATATGTAGCCCCAAAGGGGTCAGTACAACAATGTACTGGCAAATGACACATATTTGGTGTCATTTTGTGGAAAGACTATACTACATGATATTTGGCCAGTGGATCTCAAAGGCTAATTTGCATAAAGCAGTTTTATCCTATATTTTCCAAAACCAAAACATTTTAAAGCATTCTGATTTTTCTTTAATATCAAGATAACTCCTAGGTCACCATCACATACATGGTTTTCACTGCCAGTATGTAGCCCCGGGTAGTTACTCTACAAAACTTGGTTAATTTCTCAATATCAAGATAACTCCTAGGTCACCACCACATACATGGTTTTTACTGCCAGTATGTAGCCCCGGGTAGTTACTCTACAAAACCAGGTTAATCCCTCAGGTCACCACCACATACATGGTTTTCACTGCCAGGCATGTAGCCCTGAGGCATCCCCACTTTCTACACAAGTTTTAATTATTTCAAAAAGGTGATGAGATACTTCCGTACATTCCATGTCTAGAGACTCAAGTTGTCCATAACCGGGGACACGGCTAATCGATTAGTTTTGACACCCTGCAGGGGTGTGCACTTTCACCTTACGATTCATTTTATGCCCATACATAAAATGAAACGAGACCTTTTAGAGGAGAGGGCAACTAATTGGCAAGCTCTGTTCCCAACCTACAATTCAACTACCACCACTTCTTGCACATAAGTTGCACCCTCACATCTAATTAGTCAAGATAGAGCCCATAATGTCATAAGGTTGCACTGGAAGCACATCTAAGCATGGAAGACATAGTAACCTCTTTGTTCCTGGGTGGCAAACCACAAGTGTACTACTTAGGCCACTAACACATACCATGGTTTTCACTTCCAAGATATGTGACTCCTAAGTAGACACTCAACACACCCAAAGCCACACCAATCCACCCGGGTAGTTCATTGAAGTTGTAGTTTAATTTTCAGAGCAAGATCACCAATAAAGCATGGCATCACTTTCCAAAGTCAAATTGCAAACCTATCAAGTGGGGTTTAAAGGATGGCTACACACTACTAGGTTCTAAGCATTTCATAAACTTCTTTGAAAACAACCTATCATGCATACTACTAAAAAACACTAATGCAGTAGTAAAAAAATAGGTAGAAGAATGTGTGTCACTTGCCTTGGAAACAACCAGCACACTCACAGCAATCACACTTTTAGTTCAGCTCCTCTTCACAATCTAAACAGGAAATATTGCACACAAATAAACACACTATACAATCCAAACATAAACAACAAGACAAACAATTGAAAAGGGTTTGTTTTACATTTTGGATTTATTAAGATACTGTGATAAGAGAGATATGGCAAAAGAATTATGGATTGTGAGATATGGATTTTGAGAGCTTGAGTGGCAAGATCAAATGATTGGAAAGGATTGGTCCTCCAAGGTACAATGTAGTGATGTAAATCCTTTGCTTGGCATAAGCAAAGGTAGAGTTTAGAGATGACTCATGTGGATGGATTCACATGAGTATACAATAGTGCAACAAAACACTACTGAATAAAGTGTGACAACACTTATTCATAATGGTATAAGTTACACATAATCTTGGGTAGGGGTTTGTGATATATTGATTTTACTCAATTAACTCATTTGTTAATTGAATAGTTCTATACATGAGATCAGGATCAAGTGGATAGAGGATTGAGTATAGGTAGATAACATTTGAGATTATGGTTTAAGGTTTCTATTGGGTACATGGGATTTGGTTAAGCACTATGATGTTGATTTGTTCAATACCATAGTAGCAAAGGTAGAAACTAAGATTGAAAGTATCACACTTTACTCAAATGACACATTTGTAATTTGAATAAGTGGGTACTATGTAAGATAGGTCTAAGTAGATATGATCTTGATCATGATGTTGTTTAGACATCAATGATGACTAGGTATGATTATAGGATTTGCTAATGTAGAAAGAAACATTACTGAAATAGAAATAGAATTTATCTATATAGGAACTACTCAAATTCTCATATTAGAATTTGAATGATTGTGAAGTGGTTTGAGAAATTATGGGAGTGATGCTACTGGATAGCTTGAAGTAATACAAAGTCACTGCAGTTGGAATCATTCAAAAATAAGTTGTAGAATTTGGATTATCACCAAAATAGTGATTTGGACAAATTTGAATGCACAAAGTTTGTGCACGTGTCAAATTTGGATTTTCTTGATGCTATGGTGTTCTACTTGATCAGAGGATTCCAAAGACTACAAAATTGTAATTTTTGGACTAACAGAACTAAAGATATGAATTTATCAAGCTAACAAAAGGTTTGATTCCAATTTGAAAATAGTTTCAAATTGAACCCATAAAATATAGGATATTATTGTACTACTGGATTGTAGATGTTCTAAGGATTCTAACGGTATATCATTTGTTAATTTTGGACCTACAGATCAAAAGATATGAATTTTGCAAGATTAGATCAGATTCTGATTCCAATTTCTAATTCGAGTTTCTGTTTGATTTAGAGAAGGCCACATGGCGCTACGGTATTGGAGGATACCGTTTCGGCCGGATCAAGCTTTTGAGCCGTAGGATCTAAAGTGGATTGGGAGGCTGGGATCGGTTCGTACCGTTTCGATAAGTGATCTAACTGGGTCCTTTGGATCTTGATCCGACAGATCACAGAGAAGAGGAGGGCAGCACACCGCGGGGGCTAGGGTTCCGATCATCGGCGGCGAGCTCCGGCACTGGAATCGGACGGCGGAGGCTTCTGGTGATCGAAGACGACGGGGAATATGCAGACGATGTTCGGAGGAGGACGGCGGGCTTGTATGCTTTGTCGGTTTCGACGCCTACGTCCAGAAACATCACAGAGGGGCTGCTGCCGGTGATGAACGTCACGCCTGTGAGCTTCGGCTACGCATGGTTGCGAGGATTTGCTGCGAAAAGAGAAGAAATAAGAGGCCAGGGAAGTGCGCACGGGGGAGAGGAGTTGATTGGGACCTGAAAGGGGCAGCGGGGTCACCTGGGGGCGTCGGAATCGAGCGGAAGAGGCCGCAGGCAAGCGGATCTCCGGCGAGGAATTCGCGCAGCCTGGCGGCACTGTTGGCTCGGGAACAAGAGGGGAATTGGTGAGAAGGCGGGGGGCTATTTAAAGGCGGGGCCGGGGCATCGAATTAGGCCGGCATTTAATCGAATTGAAGCGGAGAAATCAATGGAGGTTTAGTTACTGGCGTGAATTTCGGACCGAGGTGGAAGATGGGTCTGACCAGTGGGGTCCACGCGTCAGCAGGGTGAGAGCGTACCGTTTCGGGTTTGAGGGGAAGTGGGCCGTGGGCTGGTTTCTGTTCTGGGCCGATTCGGTTCCCCTTGGCCCTCTTCTATTTTTATTTTGTTCTTCTTCTTTTTTTTTCTTTTTTTCTTATTTGCTTCATAACTTTTGCAAAATTCATCCAAATCAATTCAAACCATTTTCTAAAATTTTCTAAAATTTAGCACTATGCTTTAACACAGCAAGAGAACTAGTTTTCCCAATAAAAGATGTTTTCAACAAAATATTATGATCCCAACAAGGGGACTTATTTGCACACATAAAATATGGATTAGGGTTTGATAAGTAAATCTCCCTTTTTTGAATTAGTGAAAATACTTTATAAACTATCATTTTAAAAATTACACTCATGCAAGGTTTTGAAGGGCAAACTTTAGTAAATATGAAACACCTTTGGGACACATTCCTTTGCAAGCAAGCTTGCACATGTTTGAATAAAGAAGAATGAAAATAACATTTTGATACTTGTTCTTTCTCAAAGAAGTTCTTCAAGAAATAAATAGAGGATTTTAAATAGTTTTCAAACAAAGCTTTCAAATAAACTCAAAAAGTTTTAAATCCCTGTGAATTTCCAATCATCTCAAGCAAAACAAAAGCAAAAAAATTCCCCCAAAATTTGATAAAATCTTGGGATGTTACAGATGGCGCCCTGCATGGCAATGTCCACCGAATACCTCCAGTCCACGTATGTTTCGGTGTACTCCATTGTGGACTCTCCTTCTTCATCAAGTCTTCCTTGGATAGTGGTTTGGATTAACCACTTCTCCATATCATACTACTTGTACTGCATCTTCCCGCAGAAAACCGGAGGTGGTATCTGAAGCTGGGTGGCGAGGACAAGCAGTACCTCCGAGAAAAGGTAGCCTCCCTCACCAGCTACAACTCTCTCGTCGTAGGTGTCCATCTACAACATTTTGAAAAGAAGAGGGAACGATCAGAACAAGAAGAGAAATACAAGTAAGAATGAAATGGTTAAGACAATAAGATCATGATCATTTTGCATAGTATTTAGAAGTAGAATTTGGTGTCCTATGGTTGTCAAATCCTAGGGTCTCGATCCTACAGGCAACACTATGCTCTGATACCATTTTGTGACGCCCCACCTTTGGATTAAGGCGGAACACCTGTGTTATGTGGTATTCCCTGGATCAATGATAGCACCACAGAACAAAATATAGTAATCATTGCATAGTATCAAGATTTCACGCAGATCCAGATACATAAGTCTTCCAAAATTATTACAAGTCTTCAGTCTCATGGACTGATAAGAAAAACAGAGTTCAACTTAAGCACAACGGAACTAGAATAGTAGCGAGCCTCCATCTTCAGCATGCGCCACAGGCAGTCATGTTGGTATGTAGACTCGAGATCCTAACACTTCACTCCTCATCAGAAGAACCTGCACATTTGATTATGCAGCCCCATGAATGGGGGTCAGTACAATGATGTACTGGCAAATGACACATATTTGGTGGCAGTTGTGAAAGAACTAGCTACATGCTATCTGGCTGGTGGATCTCTGGGCTAAATTTGCATAAAGCCAATTTTGTCCTATTTTAAAGTCCAATATTTTATTTCGAAGATTTTATTTTCAAAGGGTCGAAATAACCCCCAAATACTACATAGTTGTAAGTTATGTAGCACTGGGCGCAATTCAACAAAGTTGGAACCTCAGGCACCACCACCCCTCGGAGTGCATGGTCCTTAGTTCCTACCTAGGGGTTTCTAGATAGATTTTAGTCATTCAGAATCGGTGATGAGATTCTTCCGTACATTCCATGTCTAGAGACTCAATTGTCCATAACCGAGGACACGGCTAATCGATTAGTTTAAACACCTTGCAAGGGTTGTGCACTTTCACCTTATGATTCATTTTACGCCCGTACATAAAATGAAATGAGACCTTTTAGAAGGAGATGGCAACTAACTTAGCAAGCTCCGTCCCCAACCTAAAGTTCAACTACCACCACTTCTTGCACACAAGTTGCACCCTCACATCTAATCAGTCAAGACAGAGCCCATAATGTCATAAGGCTGCACTGGAAGCACTCTAAGCATGGAAGACATAGTAACCTCTTTGTTCCTGGGTGGCAAACCACAAGTGAACGCCCAGGCAGCAACTGCACAACGTGTAGCCCCAGGTCACCACTCAACATCGCCTCCATCATCAAACCAATCCACCCAAGTGTTTCATTTTAGTTGAAGTTCTTAATTTATTCACAAAACACTTTTATCAAGTGATCATAGCATGGCATCAATATTAACAAAGTATTTAGCATCCTAACAGGTGGGGTTTAGGGGTAGCTAACCACTACTTAGGATCTAGCAAGCAAATCTTTTCTTTGAAAACACCGCCTATCATGCATACTACAAGTAGTGAATACACTAATGCATAAGTAAAATGGGTAAAGGGACATGTGTGTCACTTGCCTTGGTAACAGCTTGCACACTCACAACAGTCACAAAGGTTGCCTTGCTCCTCTTCACAATCTATTCAATCCAAACATTCAAGCAATCAATAATCTATTTCTAATGACAAACATAGACATGTATGCATGTATGCATGTATGCACATGTCATTTTAATTTCACACACTAAGTAAGTGTGTGAAAATGTTGTATAAGATGGAACATGAGGCTTTTGAAAACGAGTGTGGTGTTAGAAAGGATTTTATTTAATAAATAACAAGGCATTAACAAAATTGTTCATTTGATAAAATAGGATAACACTTCTAAAAATAGGTTCTGGTTTGTTACTGTACTGTAAAAATAAGTTTGAGCTACCACTGGTTAGGTGACAATAACTTGAAGCCACTGCAAGTGGTTTCACTCAAAAATAGTTTTTAGATTTTAAAAGTCAAGGAAAGTAGTGATTTGAACAATTTTAACGGTAGTAAGTTTGTGCACGAATCAACTTTGAAAACTTATGCTTCTGGAGTGTTCCATATGTTCCAAGGATTCCATAGACTACAAAATTGTAGCATTTGGACTCACAGAACAAAAGTTATGAATTTATTATGAAACCAAAGGTTTGATTCAGATCTGACAATAGATTCATAAAGAACCCATAAAATAACAAGTTTTATTGCACTACTGGGTTCTACACAATCTAAGGATTCCAACGAGGTATTATTTGCAATTTTTGGCCAAGTATTTTATTTTCTATCGATTTTACAAGATCTGTATCAAATCTGAGATTTGAATTCGAATTTGAAAAGAGTTTTGACTGGTTTGACTGGGTAGGCCGACCGGGCAGGCGACGTGGCGTGACGCTATAGGCCGGTACTGATTCAGTACTGGTTTCTATTTCTAGCCGTGCGATGCAGATCCGAGGGCAGGAAAAGAAGAGGAGTGGGTGGCTCACCGGCGAGACGAAATCCGGCGAGGGTGTCCAGGGGGTTGACGGCAAGCTTGCTCCGGTGATGAATGGCGGCGATGGAGTGGTGGACGATGTTCAGCAGACAACGGCGACCTCGAATCTGTGGTCGTCGACGACTGGCGCTTCCCTAGGCGACGGCGATGTGCGGCTGGAGGCGACGACGGCTTCGGGTGGCGTCAACGGCGAGGTCCTGCGAAGGAAATTTTTCCGGCCATCGGTTAGAAAGAGCGCACGAGGGAGAGAAAGTGTGAGAGACAAGAGAGGGAGTGCGGTTAGCTTCACCGCGTGAATACCAACGAAAATCGGCGGTGGACTGCACGGTTTCCGGTGAGGAATTCCAGCAGCCTGGCGGCCAGTATTGAGAAGAGGAAGGGAAGAGAAAGGAGAGGGGGTGCTGGGCTTTATAGGAGCGGTCTTGATGGCCAGTTAAATCGAGAGTAATCACCGGGGAGTAACGCCGGCGAGCGTTACTGGAAACGGTGAGAGTGAGAGGAGATTGCGGGGAGAGGGATGACAGGTGGGGTCCACATGGCGGTGAGAGAGAGAGAGGGGGTAACGGGGTTGGGCTGGTTCGGGGGCGAGCTGGGCCGGTGGCTCCCAGGTGCGGCCCAAGTGGCTGCTGGGTCTCTTCCTTTATATTTTTTTCTTTTTTCTGTTTTCTTTTTCTTTTTGTTTTGAAATCTGTTTTGGGTTTTGAAAAGGGTATTCTATTCAGATTTGAATAAAAGCCTAGCTGACCACTTTTGGTCTTTAGAAAGTGTGTTTACAACCTATAAACTAGAGGTTTAGTGATATGATAGAAAAAGAAATAATTTGTAAGAACTTTAAATATAGAGTCCAATAACTAGGAAGTTGAGTTTAATAACTTCCCAATATTTGGTTTTCAAAATTTACTAAAGGAAAATAAAATAGCTCCATCACTAATGGAACTCATTTTTAAAATACTTTCTTTCTGAAACCTTTTTGATTCTAAAATTTGGAGTAAAGGGCATTTGAAACAATATTCTTTGAAAGAATAAGATTCAAAACTTTGGAAAAGACCTTGATATGCAATATGCCATGAATGCATGATGAAATTTTATATTTGAAAATTTTGGGATGTTACACTCCATTTCTTGATTGACTTCGGGATCCATCTTCCTTACTCAGGTTGTTGTCTAGTCGTCGAGAAAATAAATAAGCATACATCACCACACAATTCACAAACAACATACATACAACAACCAAGGGTACTAACGTAAGGGGTTTGATCTGGTAAGTCTATGGAGAGTGGTTCGGACATATGGAGTTTAGATAGATGGGATTGTTGAGTTGTGTTATTCAAGTAGGGTTCATTTATTTTGGATCATGAAGATATCTCCTGTAAGTCCTTTTTGACCAAGGTCGTGGACTACAAGTAGGTATGTAAGATTAGCATCATATCATTTTGATTTCCTTTGAATTATTGAGGCAAGTTTCAAGCCCATAAAGAGCTATTATTAAATATGGGAGTTTCAAATATCTCCTGCAAGTTCAACTTGGAAGAAGGCCAATTCTTATGTCTTAATATTTCAAATGGGATTTATCCTAAGTGGATTTATAAATTTCTATTTACAAACGATTAATTCTATCTATTTCCTAAGTTAGGAAAAGCATATATGCCATATAGTACACAACATTGAACTTAAAGGGTTTAGATATTAAATCTAATCTTTGAAATAGGTACATATTGCTAATTATGGATTCTGAGAGTTGGATTCATATTTGTATGAATTTTATTTGATTTTTTATAATTTTTCTAATGTAGTAGATCTCCCATTTTGTTATTTCTACTAGATTTAATATATACATCTAAATAGGTTCAGACCACTTCCATTGTCTAGGTAATATTCTAAGCTTTCCAAAAAGTATTTATTTGCTAGATTTGGATTCCTAAATCTCTCAGAATTTGAATTTGAAGTTGCAGTAATTTAAACAAATAACACATAGTTCTCTAAAAAAACAGAGTGGGCTAGAATTTAAAATGGGCCAGCGACCCATACTCGGGCTGGCCCAGTAGCGCGTCAGCTCGCGTGGGAAGGAGAAAAAAAACTGACCACAGGGCCAGCCTGTCAGGTGACTTAAAATGCGAAGGGGTATCAGGGATTTCTAGCCATCTGATCTAAAGAGGATTTGACGGCCCTGGGCCATCTTCCTCATCGTATCGCAGGCACGAGAGTGAGAGGAAGCAGGGAAGAGGCGGCGGTCTGGGAGGCTCACTGGAGGGGAGGGCACGGTGACGGCGAGGTGTCTTGGAGGCGGAGGGTGCTCGTCTCGTCCACTTCCATCAAGCGGTGGTGCGAGAGGCGGCGTGGTTCGCGGAGGCGCACAGCTGCCAAACGGACGCCCACAGTGAACACGGTGGCGGCGAGCTCGAGAGACAAAGAGAGGGGCGAAGGGATGCTATCTGGGAGGGAGATAGGAGTGGGGCGCTTCTTTTCCCTTCAGAATGGCGGTATTTTATATGGTGTAGAGGAAGAACGGGAGATGGCCAGTAGGGTGATCTGTGGGGAGAGCGTCACCGGTGAGTTCGAATGAGTAAGAGAGAAATCAGGATATGATGTCTAGGAGGGAGAGGCGGATGGTGTGAGATCTATGGCGAGCTTGGGAGGCCTTTTATAGGCTCGGAAGGGGGCACGGGGTGATGGCCAGTGGTGGTGGTGCACCATGGTATCGGGTAAAGAGGAGGGGAGAGAGAGGTCGCAGGTGGCTGCCTTGGGCGGAGGAGCATGATAAGGAGCCTCAGGCGAGCCAAGGATTGCTGCGGTGGTCTGCAAAAGTGGGAAAGCCTTAGGGGGATTGGTTGCCATGGCCTCGGTTCTCTGGCCAGATTTTGGTGAGGGAAGGTAAAGGGGAGAGAGGGAAGGGCAACTGGGAGCAGCGCAGGGTTTCTAGAGCAAGTTGGACTGCCACAGGGGCGGCTGGGCAAGTTGCCCACTTGCAGATTTGAAAGTGGCAAGATTCTGCCCATAGGGTGTTTGATGAAATGACCAAGTTGGAAATTTTGAAATATTTGAAATGGGGTTGGGATCAGTAATGGATAAGGAGACTGGGTGTAAGCTTGTTTGGTCCATATGAGCTGGTTTGGTTGCATTTGGTTAGGGTTTTGAAAATGGCATATGCAGTGAATTCAAACTTTGTCCAGAATTTAAATACGGTTAGGCCATGAGTTCTTGAAAGTTAGAAGTATTTTGTGAAAGTATATTAACTGTTCTTGGATGACCTGCAGAGAAATATCCATGTATAGTTCATAATTTTCTTAATAAAGGTGGGTGAAGAGGGCTAATCAATAATAGTTTGAAGATCCATATCTTCCTCTTCTTCTCTGGGTTATGGGGCCTTTGGTATTCGTTTCTATTTTTCTTTCCTTTCTTAGTTATTGCTTGTCATTAGTTAATTTAAAAGTTTGCTAAAAAGAATTAGCATGCATTCATGCAAATATTAAATAAATAGTAAACAATGTAGACCAAGTAATCATTTTTTAAAATAGAGGTTTATTGGCCTCAAAACTAGGCTAAGAAATACTAGAATGTTTTTAAAAGGTTTTGGTCAAAGGTTTTCAAAATGATGAGGTTTAACAAATGGTAAGAAGATGGTAGCTTTGAAAGGATATGAAACCAAATCATTTTTGAAATCTCCATTGGGGAAATGCTAAATGGTTTCAAGAATGGACTCCTTTACTCTTTTGAAACAAGATACCTTTCTTGAAATATGGTTTTACCTATTGTTCAGATCTTTTCTTTGTAATGGTTTGAAAGTGAGGTTCAAAGAAATAGAATTTTTTTTTTGGTCTTTTTATTTGGTGCATGGGAGCAAATGCTCAAATTCACCATTTTTAAAAGACAAGAAATAAATCTTGTATTTAAATAAAAAAAATTGTTCGCTCCAAAATTTGGTATTTGATTAAATTGCTTTTATTTTTATTTTTCCAAAAATTTGGGTTGTTACAAGAGCCGTCTGCCGACTGACGTCCCAGGAATCTCTACGGCGCTAAGTCAGGAAGACCGGCTTTGTCCAAAGGACCGGCTGCGCCAGCAGCCGGCTAACGACTCCACCGAGGAGAGCCAGAGCCAGTGAAGATGACGAAACCCCTCCAACGGCTGCTTCGCCAAAAGCAGCCTGGCCCCGACAAGATCGACAGAGGCGAGGGACAGGCGTGACGCCAGCCACACCCGGTCTCCACCAATCAGCGGGCAGGAGCCTTCCCCGCGAAAGGATCCGAGGCAAAAGGGAGAGCATATGCCTCGGAGATGCTGGTCCAAGGGGAAAAGGCACTTTATAAAGTTGCCATCATCACACAGGGAGTTAGAGGACAGCGAGCCACGCCAAGACCGCAGCCGCGGAGGAGCCGGCAGCCGGGCAGCCGGCCACCTAACCTGTAACCAGACACCCGCCTATATAAGGGGGTCTGGACCCTTAGACTAAAGGGATCCGATCCTTCTTCTTCCTCCTCTAGACCGAAAAGCTCGAGGAGTGTTGTAACCACTGTGAAGATAATAAGAAATAAGGCAGGAAATAGGGGTGTTACCTCCGGCGTGGAGGGCCCTAAATCTGGGTAAACCGCTAGTGTCCTAGTTAAACAATCTCGAGCCAGACCCATCGTCACACACCGTCAAGCCCCTCCGTTAAGCCATCCCCATGGCTACTGTCACTAAAATCCCACGACAGGTTCCACGTTGCTACTGGTGCAAAGCAAAGCCCTGGACGAGGCGCCTTATAAATTGTCCGGAACTGTCGTGAAGCTAGCGAGCATCAACCTTCTAAAGTTTGGCTTTCTCCTACTGGTTCGATAAACCTCGGTTTCATACTGAGGGAAGACTTGCTGCTATGCTCATCATACCTTCCTCTTGGTATTCCCAACTGGGTGGTCATCTACCCGCATCAGAGCTCAAACCTTTGCATACTTTGCCTCTTCCTAATTTGTTTCTTCTTGGTGTTTCTCCATTTGAGGTTCTTGTGCTTGTTGCTAGCTTTCCAATAAGTCCAAGTTCATCAAAAATGGAATTCGTATGCATCTTTTATCGCGTTTTCGAGTTTAGAGGTTTTACCAGTTCTTTCTTAAAAGAGGTTTTCACCTCTTCTTATTTGGTATTTTATCTCTTACTCCTTCTTGGGTTTTATGGTTTCCATTGGATAGATATTTTTCTTAGCTTTTCAAAAATCCCAAGTTTGCTAAAATCGGAGTCCGGATGTAAAAGTTATCGCATTTTTCGTGAGGATATTTTCTGCCGGTTCCAAGCTCGGTTTGAACCAGAAATTTGACCGAAAATTAAACCAGAAATTTGACCGAGTTCTGACCGAAAACCTTCTGGACTGATTTCTTCTAGGCTCAGTTTAAACCGGGAATTCAACCGGGAATTTCCGGTCTAACCGGGAATTTCCGGTCCAACCGAGAATTCAACCGGGAATTCCAGTTTCGCCCCAAACGGCTAGTTTTCTTTGAGGGCTATAAAAGGGGTCTTCTTCTCCAAATGTTTTAGGGTTCTTGAGCACAAAATACACCTCCATTGTTGACCCACTTGAGCTTTCTTCCTCCCTCTTTCCTCCAATGATTCTTGCATCTTTTTGAGGGATTTGAGAGAGGAGATCTTGATCTACAATCTCCACCAATTCATTCATCCTCTAAGTGAGGGGAATCCTTTGAATCAAGATCTTGGAGTCATTGGTTGACCTCCACCCTTGTTCTTCCTCTCTCACTCCTCCATAGCATTTGTTGCCTTGGTGGGATTTGAGAGAGAAGGATTTGAGCACTTCCCCTTGTGTTCTTGCTTTGCATTCTTGCATAGTGTTGAGCTCTCCATTATGATTTGTTCGAGTGAGAGACCGTGAGCTTGTTACTCTTGGAGGGTGACCTCCTAGTTGGCTTGGCGGTTGGTGCCGCGGTGACCTCTTCGTGGAAGATTGTGAAGAGGCCCGGGCTTTTCCCTTCGTGGGATTTGTGAAGTGGTTGTGGAGCTTGCCATCTCCGGAGTGGAGGAAAAGCTAACCATAAGAAGGGGTCCCTAGCTTCATGGGGGACTCAGAGAAGAAGGTGAGCCTTCGTGGCGTTCGGGGGCCTTCGTGGATTCCCGCATCTCTCCAACGGTGATTAGCTTACTTTTTGTAAGTGAACATCGGGATACATCTTCGTCTCCGCGTGCCTCGGTTATCTCTATACCCGAGTTTATTTCCTTGTGATAGCCTTTGTGCTTGAAGTACTTATATCTTGTTTATCACTTGTGAAATATATCTTGTGCTATCTTGCTTTTATTAAGTTGTTGTTGGTGCACTTAGTTGAGCCTAGCATATTTAGGTTTTGTGCTTGAAGAAAATAAATGTTAGTTTAATTCCGCATTTCTTCAAGCCAATTCCGTAATTGTTTTTAAAACGCCTATTCACCCCCACCCCCCCCCCTCTAGGCGACATCTCGTCCTTTCAAGAAGGCAGTAATTACCGACGCTTGTAGAGAGATGGCTAGAGAGGCGGGTATCACTGTTGAACAACTCCTAGGCATGGAGGAAGCCCCCGCTTTCAATGAGAATGAACTAGCAAGGAAATATGTTCCCGGAGAACCTAAAGACAAGGAGAAGCTTCTATCAACATAAATGCACAGGCTGCTCGGCTTTAACTTTTCATCCCTGCCCCCTTGTTAAACTTTGAGGGAAGCTGCAGGCTGATGAGTCCTAGATGTCAGCCTCACAAAATGACATTTGTTTGATTTCTTGCATTATTTCTCTCCCCTGATTTCTGGCAACTCGGCTTTAACTTGAGATCCTACCGCCCTGTTAACGCCGAGGGACGCTGCAGGAGGGTGGGTCCCAGATGCCAGCCTCACATTTGATTTCTTGCATTATTTTTTACCCCCGATTTCTAGCTACTCGGCTTTAACTTGAGATCCTACCGCCCGGACGCTGCAGGAGGATGGGTCCCGAATGTCAGCCGCACTACGCAAGAATCATTTGATTTCTTGGATTCGTTTTTTACCCGTTATTTTTGGTTACTCGACTTTAACTTTCCATCTCTGCCGCCATGTTAACGTTGAGGGACGCTGCAGGCTGATGGGTCCCGGATGTCAGCCTCACAACAGATGTATCATTTGATTTCTTTGATTATTTTCTACCCGATTTGTGGCTACTCGATTTTAACTTTCCAACCCTGCCAACTTGTTAACGTTGAGGGGCGCTGCTGGCTGATGGGTCCCGGATGTCAGTCTCACAAAACAAGAATTGTTTGATTTCTTTCATTGATTTTTACCCGTGATATTGCCTTTTTTCGATCCCTTCCGTTTAACCTTTTTAACTTGTTATTAAGGCCGAGGGACGCTGCAACATGTGGGTCCAATATGTCATGCTCTCATACTATGCTGTAGCTATCAAAAATACAAAAAAAAAGAACAGATTAATGAGGATTCGAACACAACACTTCTATCTGAACCTATCTGAATCAATACTAGCCCGCCAATGTGCCACCATGATGTGTGCGCACCACCCTTCCGATTTACTTTATCTATACATTTAACTTTCCATCCCTGCCCCTTGCTAAACGTGAGGGACGCTGCAGGCTGATGGGTCCCAAATTTCAGCCTCACATAACGTTATTTGTTTGATTTCTTACATTATATCTCACCCCTGATTTCTGGCTACTCGGCTTTAATTAACTTGAGATTCCTGCCCCCTTGTTAAACGTTGAGGGAGACTGCACCCTGATGGGTCCCAAATGTCAGCCTCACAAAACGAGAACCATTTGATTTCTTCCATTATTTTTTACGCCTAATTTCTGGCTACTCGATATTAACTTTCCATCCCTGCCGCCAGAACCATTTGATTTCTTCCATTATTTTTTACGCCTGATTTCTGGCTACTTGATATTAACTTTGCATCCTTGCCGCCCTTAAACATAGCTGCAGGGATGCTGCAGGCTGGCTCATGGGTCCCCAAGGTCAGCCTCTCGGTACAAGAAACATGAAATATGTTGATTACTTTTTACCTGTAATATTGTCTTTTTTTTATACCTTCCGTTGGCTGTAGCTACTAAAAATACAAAATTAATACTACTAGAACTAGGTTTCGAACCCAAGATGTCTCTCTGAACCAAGCTGAATCTTTGCCACTGCGCCAACATTACGTGTTGAGTATCTCCACCCCAAATGCCAACCGACCGCAGAAGAGAACGAAGCGTGAAAAAATTTCAAGACTATCGATACTGTAGATCGTGCGTGCACTGTAGGTCATGCGAATTTGAACAGTAACCGAGGACGTGGCAAGGCAGGATTGGCAGAAAACGTACGTGAACAGTAACCAAAGCTGTGAGAGAGACGGTGATCTTAAAATTTGACAGAATGCGTAAACTGTATCAACTTAATATATGTATGAATATATGAATATACTCATGCTGAGACAGCGACCACGCGCAGCACGCAACGCGCGCGTACCGTGCTAGTACTATTGCAAACTAGCTAGGAACTGTAATACTAGTAGACTGCCGCTGGCTATGAGTAGACAGTATAGTAATCGAGCATCTATCTGCAGACTCGATGGTCAGATGTCGATGTAGGGGTAAGTGCCGCCCTCCCTGAGCATGCCGCACTGCGTGTCGGGGCGCGGCAGGATCAGGAAGCCCTCGTCACCCCAGCCATCTCCATATGAGTTTTTGAGAATGTATGAGCCAAAGTTGTAACCGACAAGTAAGAGCTGGTGATCGTTCTCAGTTCCGAGGCACTGCTTGGTATAGAGGCCGCCCGCGTAATCTTCGAAGTCTGTGTTGTCGTCGCCGACGGCGATGGAGACGACGACGGGGCCGTACGTGACTGCCGAAAGCAGTGCGTACTCGTCGTCGGGTGGCGTCTCCTCGAACCCACGCATGATGAGGTCTTCGCGCGGTGTAGAGTTGGCGTTGCACGTACCCTTCACTCCCATGTAAGGATAGGAGGTGGAGGACGCGATGCCATTCTTGGTCACGTACTCGAAGGCGTCGACGGCTTCGCCGCCATCGCAGGCATCGCTCGCCGTATCGCAATCAACCAGCTCTTGCTCGGACAGCTGCACCGGCTTGGCCTTGTTTCTCATCCCTTTGATGGCGTGGTGAGCCTCCATGGCGCCCGTCGCAGAAAAGGCCCAGCAGGAGCCACAGTTCCCTTGGAACTCGACGGGGCCCAGGCACGGCTGGTCACCGCACATCTTCTCACGCCAGGTCCAGGAGACTGGGAGGGGCAAGTCTCCGCCGCGCCTCTTCACGGACGGAGGAGCAGTGCGGTTGCGCCGCTCCGCCGCCGTCGTCGTCCTGCCACACTTGTAGTAGCGGTTGAACTCGTCGGCGCTGAGGTCGGCGAAGCCGTTCAGACCCGGAGCGCGAGACCGAGACGCGACGCGGAGCGCTGTCTCCTTGAACGTCGGGAACCGTCGGAGCTTCTCCGCGGGGTCGCGTGCTACATTGTAGCGCGCGCCCCACGTCTCGTAAAGCTCCCACAACGACGCGTCGGAGTTGAGGTCGTCGGTGGTGAATTGGAGGCCAGCGGCGGCGGCCGGCTCCAGCAGAGCCAGCAGCGCCACCACGCCTGCTGCTAGGGCGGCGAGCTGCTGCTTCATCACCATGGTCGTCGTCGTAGCAGCGATCGATCGGCCTGCTGGCGCCTCTGCTGGTTTATTTGGCGACAGAGATGCTCTGCGACTGCGAGCTAGCAACGTACTGTACGTATGTGTTGTGGAAGAAGCGATGGATCCAAGTGCTGCCTGCCGTCCCTCGCTCCTTTTATAGACGGTGAGAGAGCCAGCCAGCCAGCAGTGCGCCATGCGAGTCGAACTCGAAGATGCATGCTGGTGCGCTACCTGCGGCAAGCCGGGGACGAGCGAGCTAGCTGCTTCGGTCGATCAGTTGGGTGGCCGATCGAACAGCCGGTGGACGTGGCTGGGCTAGCTTGCTGCTTCGGTCGATCAGTTCGGTGTACGCCGGCCGGCCGGGTTGGACACGGCCAACTCACTCTCCCGGCCGGGCCAGCTCGCGTCGATCGGGACGATCGATCTGAATTGAACCGGACGGGGGACGCGCATCGATCGTCACATCCCGGCCGTGTCACCAAGCATCCAAGACGGATGAGAATGGCTTGCGTAGGCGTGTAGCCATACCAATAATGTTTGCCAAGGGTATATATGTAGCTAGAGTTTCAGATCGAGAAGAATCGACTGCTATATATACATATGATCGAGTATCAAAACGCGCGCGCGTTCTCGATTCGATTAGGAATGGCTTAGCTAATAAGCTAGAGGCCGGTTGGGTAGCCATAGTGCCATACCAATAATGTAATGATGTGAAGGGTAACATATGTAGAATTTCAGATCGAGAATGGATTGCTCTATATCTGAACACCAAAACGCG
Organism: Dactylis glomerata; assembly: GCA_007115705.1. Classification (NCBI taxonomy): domain Eukaryota; kingdom Viridiplantae; phylum Streptophyta; class Magnoliopsida; order Poales; family Poaceae; genus Dactylis; species Dactylis glomerata. The sequence continues at coordinate 3,027,197 of QXEO01000685.1, read as the reverse complement.
TTCGATTCTCGATCGATCAGCTGGCATCTGCGGCGTGCGTGGTCCGCCCGGCCCCGGGCATCTGCGAGCTCATCCTCCATTTTTGCCAAGATTTATCAAGATTTGAGGCACCCCATCTACCCAAGTGTTCACAAAGGTTAGCAACTTTGTCCTTTCATCTCTCATTGCTAGATTAGCACGTGCGATGCTCTATAAGTATAGTGATTTGTGTGTTTTAGTTTAGGAGTAATATGTGGGAGTTTATTTGATTTATATGCAATCTGAGCTCAAATTAACTTTTAGTTTGCATATGTGTAGGTATGGTTTACTTAGTGCCTTCCCGTCCCCATCCTAACCACCGTCGATCGCCCGCACCGTCCCGTCGCCGGCACCACCTTGGTGAGCCTCTTCTTCCCTTATCCTTTTTATAAAAAATCTTTTTTATGTGATTTAGATAGTTACTTATATAATTTTCTTACTTGTATGATTGTTTGTTGTACATAGTGCCATGGTTTTGATATCCGTGCCCGTTGGCCCTCGTCCGGTTTATGATTCGGATGTGGTATATTCTCTTTTATAACTATTTATTGTATTTCGTGTTTATGACAATTATGCCCATCAAGTTGACATAGATATTTTTATCTAGGAGGTATGTGAACCGAAGATTGCAACCGACCCTCTTGTCGAGAAGTTAAATTTAGTTGAAAAGAAAACGAGTATTTGAAAAAAAAATGAAGATTGCAACCGACCCTCCGTCATGTCAGTCGACTCCAACCCACCTCGAGACGGAGCGCAGCACGAGTCCGCCGCGTCAGCGGACTCCACCACCCCCACCCCGAGACAGAGCCTAGCGCGAGACCGCGACATCGATCTCCGCCGCGTTAGCGGAGTCCAAAGCGGAAGAGAGCAACAAAGAAGAAACCCGAGTCTCCTGCCAAAAAGAAGTTAGCTTACGAGATGAGTATGGAGGAAACCAATGCCGAAGTGGCTGCCTAACTGCAGGCCCATTTTGTACCAAAACCGCCCCTGCCGCCAAAGGAGAAACTATCTGAGAAAGTCGTACAACACTTTGTGGATCTTGCTAAACCGGTTGCGGAGAAAAGGCGATCACACTATGAACTCTCTATTAGCAAGTCATTTCATCAACAAAACCGGCCAAATCAACAATTGTCGAGCCTTACAGGTAGTACTAAATGCGGGAAAACTGTTCCCCACCTAGGAGAACAGGCAGTGCAATCGATACCCCCGCTCAAGGTGAGTACCGAGAAGGCGGTAATTACCGACACTTATAGAGAGATGGCTAGAGAGACGGGTATCACTGTTGAACAACTCCTAGGCATGGAGGAAGCCCCCGCTTTCAATGAGAATGAACTAGCAAGGAAATATGTCCCCGGGGAACCTAAAGACAAGGAGAAGCTTTTATCAACGTAAATGCGTAGGCTGCTCGGCTCATCCCTGCCCCCTTGTTAAACTTTGAGGGAAGCTGCAGGCTGATGAGTCCCAGATGTCAGCCTCACAAAACAATATTTGTTTGATTTCTTGCATTATTTCTCACCCCTGATTTCTGGCTACTCGGCTTTAACTTGAGATCCTACCGCCCTGTTAACGCTGAGGGACGCTGCAGGAGGGTGGGTCCCAGATGTCAGCCTCACAAAGGAGAACCATTTGATTTCTTGCATTATTTTTACCCCTGATTTCTGGCTACTCGGCTTTAACTTGAGATCCTACCGCCTACTCAGGGACGCTGCAGGAGGATGGGTCCCGCATGTCAGCCGCACTACGCAAGAATCATTTGATTTCTTGGATTCTTTTTTTACCAGCGATTTCTGGTTACTCGACTTTAACTTTCCATCTCTGCCGCCATGTTAACGCTGAGGGACGCTGCAGGCTGATGGGTCCCGGATGTAGCCTCACAACAGATGTATCATTTGATTTCTTTGATTATTTTCTACCCCTGATTTCAATTTTAACTTTCCAACCCTGCCAACTTGTTAACGTTGAGGGGCACTGCTGGCTGATGGGTCCCGGATATCAGTCTCACAAAACAAGAATTGTTTGATTTCTTGCATTGATTTTTACCCGTGATATTGCCTTTTTTCGATCCCTTCCGTTTAACCTTTTTAACTTGTTATTATTAAGGCCGAGGGACGCTACAGCATGTGGGTCCAATATGTCATGCTCTCATACTATGCTGTAGCTATCAAAAATACAAAAAAAAGAACAGATTAATGAGGATTCGAACACAACACTTCTATCTGAATCTATCTGAATCAATACTAGCCCGCCAATGTGCCACCATGATGTGTGCGCACCATTCTTCCGATTTACTTTATCTATACATTTAACTTTCCACCCCGGCCCCTTGCTAAACGTTGAGGGAAGCTGGAGGCTGATGGATCCCAGATGTCAGCCTCATAAAACGTTATTTGTTTGATTTCTTACATTATATCTCACCCCTGATTTCTGGCTACTCGGCTTTAATTAACTTGAGATTCCTGCCCCCCTTGTTAAACATTGAGGGAGACTGCAGCCTGATGGGTCACAGATGTCAGCCTCACAAAACGAGAACCATTTGATTTCTTCCATTATTTTTTACGCCTGATTTCTGGCTACTCGATATTAACTTTCCATCCCTGCCGCCAGAACCATTTGATTTCTTACATTATTTTTTACGCCTGATTTCTGGCTACTCGATATTAACTTTCCATCCCTGCCGCCCTTAAACATAGCTGCAGGGCAGGCTGATGGGTTCGATACCTTTCCTTAAACATAGGTGCTGGCTCATGGGTCCCCGAGGTCAGCCTCTCGGTACAAGAAACATGCAATATATTGATTACTTTTTACATGTAATATTGTCTTTTTTTATACCTTCCATTGGCTGTAGCTATTGAAAATACAAAATTAATACTACTAGAACTACAACTATGCTTCGAACCCAAGATGTCTCTCTGAACCAAGCTAAATCTTTGCCACTGCGCCAACATTACTTGTTGAGTATCTCCACCCCATTAGCTTTGTAATATTATCATTTTTTGGATCCCATCTATTAAACTCGGTTCAAGAAACATGCGATGTGTTTTTTTTGAAATAATACCATGATATATTATAGCAACGAATAATACATAGTAGAGATATATAAGCTGTCTTCGGCGATTACAAAATAAAGTCTAAAAAATGAGCTAATCTGAGGCCTTCAAACTCTTCTTCTTCCATGACTAATCTTGTATTTTCCTGAAGCCAGCCAAAAGATAATGGCACAGATATCAAACCATAAACCTGTAAATACCAATAGTGGTTCTCCCTTTTTTTTTAATTTGAGCTACAGTGCCAAGGCTATGTGCACGTACGCAACCATTAAAGCAATCATACCACATTGGCAAGAGTACCAACACCAGTATTCCAGGAAAGAGAAACCGAACAGCCTTGTCAATGTCGCTGGAAAGCCGAGCGTACGAATCACCATTGTCGAAGACGTAGCAGTCGGGACAAATATTGCGAGGATAACCCTCCTCGCGGCAACCAGGGGAAACAATCCAAAACCGATCTGGCGAAGCAAGATCTTGAAGACCGTACCTAAAAAACTGTAATCTTACAGCACCACCATTGACACCGGGAAGAAGATCTCGTCGCCGAACGAAGAGCTGAAGGTCACTTATTATGAACGATGACACCTCCATTGACGTAGAAGAAAACAAAGATGGCTACCAAAACACTAACCTAATCTTTGGAAAATACTACTTATTTTGAAATCTTCACTTATAGATCGGGTTCTCCACCCCTCCCGACACCGGCAAGGCCGGCCGGAGGAGGGGGGAACCGATCTATATAGAGGAGGCGGCTAGGTCAAAGAGACGGCGGCTGGGAAAAGAACTAATCCGTCTCCAGCAGAAACATGCGATGTGTTATTTAATTTTTACCTGTAATATTGTCTTTTTTTCTATACCTTCCGTTGAACTATTTTAACTTGTTAGAGGGAAGCTGCAGGGTGTGGGTCCAATGTGTAACGCTCTTGATACTAGGCTGACGCTGTAGCTATTGAAAATACAAAAAAAGATTACTAGATCTAGGTTTCGAACCCAAGATGTCTCTCTCTGCACCAAGAGAACTGAAACAATACCTTGCCACTGCGCCAACACTAAATATTCATTAATTCTCACATATACGCTATTTAAGAGAAGGCTATCTATCCCCGTATATTTTGTTCTACTTGCGGTCCATAATAATTGATGGGGATTTTGAGTTCAATTTTAGTCCAAATTTGATCTGAGAGGGAGTATGTACTTATATTAGAATATCCGTATTTTTTTGGACGAATCAAAGGATGTCCGTGTTTACTTCGGAAGGGGGCCGAAAGTGTAAGAGTCCAAAGGCCCATTGGCAGTTCTGGATGGCCGAAAGAATCACGGAAAATTTTTGGCCCATTCAATTACTATGTTGATGGCCAGTTATAGCCCAAAATTGAAATATTTAGGCCTAGCGGGGAATGTAGGACAACACTCATATTTAGGGTCCTCCTCCCTGGCGCTCGCGCGCCACCTATCTCACGTTTCGCTGAAGGCTTCTTTCATGGGCTTTGTTCCCTGGCCCATATTTTTATTCTCATTTTTCTTTTGTCAGGAACAAGCCTTTTCCTTTTTGGGCTCGCGCGCAGGAGGGCCGGCCTTTTTCAGTTTCCTTGGGCTCGTTCAACTTCCTGGTACGATGTATCGGCCTGCCCGGGTATATAAACTGGTCTAACTTTTTCTAAACTTCCGATGTGGGACTATTCTTTACACTGGACGAGCGTTTGCTCCCGTTACGTCGCGATTTTTGTTCCCGTCTGTTCCTCCGCGGGACGCTTTTGTTCCTTTTGGTTATCTTTCGGTTCCTATTGTTCTCGTTCCCAGATTTTGTAGTCCATTGGATAGTTTTGTTCCCTTTGACAGATTTTGTTCTCGGCACGTTCGTTGTTTCACCAGATGTTGTTCCTATTATGAATTTTGGAAAGGTTCAAACGATTTTTGTTCCCAACTCGTTGTTCCATTCTCTTATATTTGTTCCATTGCCGTTTTTTACAGGTTTCAACATTTATTTGTTCCCAACCCCTTGTTCTCTTAACGTGAACTAGCTGGTGCAGGCGCGGCGGCACACCGCGCCCGAGCTTTAGCTTCGTGTGTGCACCTATGGCATATGGTTTTGTATGTTGTATCTTCTATAGCTTCGTATGTTGCACCTTGTTTATCAGCTTCTGGTCGACAATAGACGTGCAGTTTTATTCTGCCAGCACGCGAGCTATGACCTCATGTATTGCACATTTTATCATTTACTAGATGGACCCTGCGTGCTTTGCCGCACCGTTGATCATCACGATCACCTATGAGTTGAGGTGCTCACTATCGAAGCTACAACCATTTTTTTTCCTTACAAAGATCTACAATTGTTCGGTTGTAAATTGTCCTAAGAGGTTCAGTATGCAACCATAATATGAAAATATCATCACCCATGGAGTCAACAATTTTATAATTCAAGAAACAACCTGTCTTACAAATCATATTTGTTTCACATGAAGGAGGGCATGCACTTGTAAAGCATTTGAAGACCTTTTTAAAGAAAAATAAACAATATTCTGGTTGCTTACCTGTTTTCTCTAAATAAGCATTAATAGTTTGTTGAGAAATGACAATATTTCACCATGCCTCTGTTGATCCTTTTTAAGTCTCAAATCCACGATACATCTGGACAATTCTTTAATTAACCATCACCAAACTGTAAAAAAACAGCAACCATAAAAATGAAAAAAGATACTCCGTACATGATATCTGCGAAAACAACTATATGATATTCTTTCTAAATGAACGGCTGGTTGATAAGACATGTCTTTTTTGCTATCTATACTCAAGTTTTTCCAACCATGCTTATAGCACATCATGGCTAAGGGGAAAAAACATGCCAATTTCAGTCAGGTCGAACAAATTGAAATCTATTAAATTCACGCCAGTTTTAGTCAGATCAAAAGAAAGCAATCTATTAAATTTCCTTCTAACACTCTAGGTTCAAGGTTATGTGTAGGAGAATAAATCTGCAAACATTGTGCAATATTTAGTATACAGCAGTAAAATGGGGAAAACAGTTAACAAAATATCCTTCAGAAAATATACTGTTGTGGAGTAGATACACAAGAGCAATGGCACAGCAAGGTAGCCATGGTCGACATATAAACTATGAACGTGTCGAAGCTATCTCAGAACCAATAACAGAAACAGTCCAGCAGGTAACCTCTGGTCTTAAAAATGCAAGCTAGCGTAAATGATAGGCATTTAAGATTACTTTATCACATTTCCAAAATACGCACGTAGAAAGGTTCTTCATATTCAGGTCTGACTGAGCTTAGTATTGTGGTTAGTTCGAAAACTTGCATTCTTTATTATTTTTTATCAGATTAAAAAGTTTCAGTAGGGTGATTAGTTCAATATCATAACTCTCCTCAAATTGCTACTGCATTGTTAATAATATCTTTTCCTTGAAACGATAGTTCCATGTACATGGGAAGGTACTCACCGAGGTAGAAGCTCTTGATGTACTGAGTGCAGACCTCGCCTCTTAGGTCGTCCCCAGCAGGTCCTCTAGCAGTGTGGCCTGCTGTAGCACCACCTCCTACACGGTCTGCTCCATCGTAGTCCTAGTGTACATATGTCAATAGGAAATACAACATGGAAAACAAAGTGTGTCTTCACAAAGTTACTTGTGGAAGTGACAATCAGAGATCTGGAGCGACCATAATACAGATAGCCATCGTGCCTTGGTAGTTTTGAGCCTTGTAACGGCGAGAACCAACATAAGTACATAACTCGACAGGGGGAGAACCTTGACGAAAGTTGCTGCGAAAGTACAGTGAAGCACACACGGGAGACAAAGTTAAAACATACCGCACCACAGCAAAACCACAAGCAACAGAAACACCAACCTTTGAACAATCCCCCACGAGGATCACGCTGAGGGACCAGCTAACCGACACCATGCACAAGGAGCACGAGGAGTAGACACATAGAACAAGAGAGAAACAGACACGATACCCAGGTGAAGACCAAGCATAGGTGAGATGGCGCTTGCCCCTCTCCCAGCAATTTTCCATCGCTATGATACCAAGCATCAGCAGGAGTCAAAATCCCCCAAACACACTTCGACCTGGAGCCACTGCAAGCACTTCGACCTGCAGCCACTGCCAAGCACAGCGAGCCGCAGCCACTGCCAGCAGATGTCGTTACCACGCAGCGCTCTTCAGGTCTCCATGCCGCTGCACCACAGACTTGCCATGGCCGACCAACGGCCCCCACTCTACCGCACACAGGAGCAGCGACGCCAGATCCGCCGCGCCCTGTACCCCTCCTCGCAGCAGCAGAGCCAAAACCGCCACGGAACGCGCGGCCAGCACGGCGCCACGCCCAGCAGGCCGCCACCCAAACCGGCGCGAGAAACACCATCGATCTGGATTTCTAGAGCACCCACTCTACACCTTCGGCAGTGAGGGGCCCACAGCCAACGCGGCGACGGCCAGCGGCGGCAGGAAGGGGAGGCGGGAGGGAGGGGTCCTGGCGGTACTATCGGATAATGTTCAACGCGCTACCGCCCAAGACGACCATGAGTCTGACTGCGTGAAATCTACATGGGCCGGCACCCGCGGACGCCGACCAGGCGCATCCAAACTCCACGAGCCGACAGCTATGGCGGCGACTAAGCGGCCCCATCTCCGTCGCCCCCACCTCCCACACCATTACGAACGCCACCGATGACGGAAGAAATACCATCGGGCAATCGCACATACACTTAAAACAGAAGAAAAAGAAAACTTAGGCGGAGAAGGGCAAACCGAGGAAGTAGCCGTCGGCGACCAGCTGAAGAACGGGCGGGCACCGTGCCGCCGCGATGACGCACAACCCAAGACGACCGCAGCCACCGGGATGACGTGCAACCCAAGACGACCTCATTGTGGCAGCACCCAATCGCATGACCACACGTCAACGATGACCTGCCGCAACAGGGAGAAGCCCTACATGATGAACAGCGAACACACGGTCATGTTTGGAGGCAAACAAGCAAGGCAAAGGGAAGATAAAAACGCAGCTAGCCGACTCTGAGAAAGCCGGTTCAACTATGCACCACGAAGCCTCAATCGCAAAAAAAACAGAGTCGGTCACCGATCGATAAAGTCGGCAAATGGGCCCCATGACAACGATTGGCCGCTCAACATGAAGAGCTCAAAATCAGGGAGCTTGAAGCTCCTTAGGGATATCCTGCCCTTCGGTGTAGCTTGAGAGCAACCTCCACTGCCATGCGTAGCTTCACCAAAACAGAGCATGCACACTTCAAATTGACGTATGTAGCTTTTCAACACTTTTAAGGAACAACACTCCACTGCTCCTTACACTATTATCTGTGTGCCAGATTATAGTTCAAAAGAAAAAAAATCACTTCTTGGATAACTTGATAATATGGTAAGGTCTTGGCTGAACTCCATGTCAGCTCCCCATACAAGAGAAAACACATGGATGATGAAAGCAAATTGCAACAGCAAGCCAGTGACCTTTGGTGTGTACTGTATGATATCTATTATACCAACTGTCTCGCTCACTCCTTGCCTCCTTAACCTAAGTTTTTCTTTTGCATCTTCATCCTTCTTTGAATTTGATTCTTTAAAACCACAACTACAGGAGATATAAACTAAAATAACTATCATTATTTGCTCCTCAATGACCAATGCCCTCAAATTTGCCAGGTTCTTTCGGACACCACGACTGCAGGACATATAAATCAATCAAAACTATCATTATTTGCCTCCTATGACCAATGTCCTCGGATGCGCTTTGACATTTGATGACGACCTTGTTGTTGATGTTTGAAGGAGGTAATGCCGGAGGAGTGGCATGTCGTATGCAGAAAAACCACTGTCTAGTGTTTATTCAACCCTTGTTGTGAAAGGAAAAGACGGTGGCAACCCAAGAAAAGCAAGAGGTTTCAAGGCACTGTACTTGATAATATTATCAGCATGCCATGTTCTTTCAAATACAATTTGGAATATCGTAAGAACAATTAGTATGTAGTCTCTGTTCGTTGGCACCATAAGTTTGATGCATAAGATGCTCAATGTTTTTACGGTCTATCAATAAGATTTTTAAAGCAAGAAGATCAAGCTTCAGTTAATGAAACAACAAATAAATGAAAAAAAAATACTGTCTTAAATTTTCATTAGTTCTCAGAAGAATAGGTCAACTAAGTACCAAGTCAATCATACAGTGTCATCTTAGATCTTAATTAGTTCTCAGCAGAGGACAAAAAGAAAAGCACAATAACAAGTTGAACTTAGAGGCTTAGAGGCTGTCCTAAAAGATAAATTCTAAAGAAGGTCTATAATACTGCAATTATGAAAGACTCATACTATGTCTACTTGACATCATCCAAAATTAAGATAAAAATAAGATTGGTTTGTGAAGGTAAATCCATCTAAATTTTAAAATATTGCAATTACGAAAATACTCATGCTTTGCCTACTTGACATCTGATTATCTCGGAAGATATTTATTTCCCCTTTTAATAATAAGCTACACTAATACATGTAAGGTATCGGAAAGTCTCTTTGGCACATGGGCATAAGTGATCCCTTTACGTTCAGTTTTTTGAAAAAATTTAAAATCTCACACTTTTATGTCTGTAAAAATTATAGCATTAAATATATAGAAAGATATATCTAAGAGGAACACACGTAAAAAAGTCCCATTAAAAAATAGTTTATATTTTTAGAAATGCAAAAAGACAAATTTCTAACAAAAATATATACTATTGTACACACTTCTCCTGTATATATCTATCTATATATTTAACTTTATAATTTTTGAAGATATAAAAATATAAGATTATAAAATTTTCAAATTCTAAAAATAGAGGGAGCACTGGTACACATGTGCACCAAATCCCTCTCCGTAAGGTATCTGCAATTATTCTCATCCTAGCACTCCTAGAGAACATAAGACCACAACATTCAGCTACATTAGGCTATATTTATTGCACAATATACATCATTAATATGTAAACACGGTCACTTTTATACACCATCTTTTCGAGTAGAATGAAAAGCCAACTGTACGTCCCAGTGAACTCTTCGTCCAACGACGGAAGCAAGTGCCGTGGCACAATAAAATCCTGTAAGGAAGAATAGGATCTTCACAGGAAACCCTTTTTAGTTTGTTCTGCTTGCCAAATAACTTCTAAGAAGATGAAATTGCGCTAAACATGCTGATTGTTATTGCCTGAATGGTCGGTGTTGTCACCCGAGATAGTCTTGATGTCCCAAGGTACCCTCCTGCAAAAAGGGACATTATAGTTCAGATTAAATTGTTCCTGAGCATTGTTAGAAGTAGAAACATGCTACGTTTTAAGACAGCTTAATAGCTGAGAGAAGGAAGTAAAAAAACATGCAGCTCAGGATATTCAGTTAGATGCAATAGACAGTGTCCTATTGAAAATAACATTATTTTGACTTTCTGATGGGACACAAAAAGAGAGGAAGTTTATGAAAATGGAGAGGTGAGTTCTGAATCCATACCACTTACAACTAACACATAGGATTCTGTACCGATAAGAAGCTGGCATCTTCTATGATGGTGGAACCGTGCAAGTATCCAATGATGAGTTTATTAATTCGCTCAACCTCAGTCCACACTATAAGCTCAAGTATGTCAGCGTTTAGTTAACTGCAAGTACCCAGTGATGGAAGATATTATTCGCTAAACCTCAGTCCAAATTATAAACTCAAATACGTCAAAGTTTAGTGAACAGGTTATCTCTGCCTATTTTGTTGCGCATAACCAGTATCACAGTATTTATTTGCTTTGTTAGCGCAACAGGATAGAAGGCTGAAACTGTGAACTCACTGAAATGGAAACTTCGGCATGGAAGGGAATGATGCATATTATGCATGACAATACTCATGATACCAAATTTCTCTTTTTTATATAATTCTATTTGGCACATTGCCTACTGTTCAATCAATTGGCTTCCCCCGTTATTGCAACTAAGTTCAGTCGTAAAGTGCGTTATAACTTGCATGAAAAGTGAGAAAGTTCACTGAATTCAGTGGTAAACCATCAGGCAAAAGGGAGAAAGTTTACCGATGAGATAGTATAACTTGCATTCAGTGATAAACCATCAGGCAAAGCTGAGTGTACTGAAAAAGTCAACAATTCTAAAGTGAGTTCAGAATCCAGTACAATTTTGAGAAATAAAACCAACACTTTAAGATGTATATAATGCATAAAGGCAGAGCTTCTGCCGTTCTTGTAAAAAAAAACACTTTAAGCTGTAACCTAAGAATTCAAGGAATAACATAACCTCTGTCTTGTGTATATTGGGAATATCTAACCACCTATCTAGGATGGAATATGAAACAAAAGACATGAAAAATAGACTGTCTAATTTTAGTTTGAATTGGTCATGCAATAAACTTTCATAAGAACACACCACTATCTGACACAGTAATCAAAATTAGACATTGTGTGATGGTGCAATTCTACCTCCTCCCTCCAGTACTATAATAGTGAATTAGTGATGCTCATAATTAGAATAGTGTTGAGGACATTGTAAAAGCAGTAAGCATTTGCTTTCACCCGTATAATAGTAGTGATGCTCCTAAGTAGGATTTACATTTTAGCAGTGATCCCTTTGAGCAGGATTAATGATAAAAAGAAAGTGCTTAGCTAAATAATTTACGAAATGAGAATTCAAATAATGAAGGGAGCAGTTATCATAATTATGCATAAACTGAAGTGCTACTTTTTGCACTAATTAAATACTGAGAGATAAGAACCGAGAAGAGAAATTTATAAGGATCAAGGAAAATATCATGAAAAATGTCAATTTTATGTAAAACACCTATTTCTGTAGAAAATGGGAAGTTGCAAGAGTCTAAAGATGATGATGTACTGAACTTCAAGTTACATGAACACTCTGCCTCTTTAATCACATTAAGAAAATACTCAAGTGATCCAAATTTGAACTGCTGAGCTCTCCATGAAGAAACAAAAATTTGCATACCTCTAGGAATTTCTCTTATCAATGCCTCGATGCCTTCGTTGCCCAAGCCACAAAGCTTCAGTTCCCAGGGAGAAGTTCTCTTTGATACTCTGAAATGCATTGGAATTATATGTACCCTCATGATCTAAGTACTGAAATGGCTGAACACTGAAATGAAGAGACTCACCCAATATACTATCTCTCTTTCTGTCTCAAAGTTCACACCCTTCAGACTTGTATGTTAAAGTGAATACAATATGAGCATAATAAATTTTAGTATATTTGTACCGAAATGGCTAAACAAAAAAGATTCACCTAATATACTATCTCAGTTTCTTTTCAAAGTTCGAACTCTTCTATTGTATGTTAAATTGAACACAATATGATCATAAAGAACTTTAGTACTCCCTCCGTCCATGAATAGACGTCGGACCCGCAGGTCATTTACGTTTTTACAAAAAAACCCGAATACCTGTAAAACATTTGAAATTAGCCTCAAATTTTGATTTCGAAAATTTCAGTCTTCCGGTCGTCTTCCCCGCCGTCCTCCCCGCCGTCCGCCATCGACGGGGGGGTGAGGAAGGAGCTCGTCGCGGCCCTCCGCGCCCTCCCTGCCCTCCTTGCCCTCCGCGCCCTCCCCGCCCTCCGCTCCCTCCGCTCCCTCCGCTCTCCTCGTCTCCGTCTTCCTCTTCACGGATGCGCTCGAGGTCGAGCCCAAACAAGGCCACGCGCAGCAGTTCGACGGAGGAAGCGAGCTCTACGGTGGCCCTTTGAAGGATATTCTTCACCTGCATGAGACCATTAGCTCCGTTGAGGCGTGAATCGACCGAATCGACCCATCTTCTCCAACTCCGGCCCGCTCAATCTCGTCGCCGTCGCGCATCCTCGGGCTTCGACGAGCCGTCAAGAGCTTCAGGGTGATATTCCGGACATCCACGAGCCTTTTCCCCTTGCGATTTGTTGTTGTTTTGCTGGGCCGTCGTTGTTCTCCGCTCGCCGCCGCTGGAGGTCGTCACCGGAACTCCTCCGGTACCAAAAACTAGCGGCGCCGCCACAAAACTGTCTCAGGATCGTGTTGGCTCGTGTTGCTTCTCCCCTGCGCCGGTGTAGCCCGCTGATGCTGCTCCATCCCTGCCAAAAATTCAGATAAGTTCAACTGAATATTCAGAGACAGTACTGTCAAGATTCAGAGACTGAAGAATAAGATTCAGACTGAAGAATTACTGTAGATTACTGTCAAGATTCAGAGTCCTGATTCAGACTGAAGAATAAGATTCAGAGTACTGTCAAGGAAACACCAGTAATGAATTATGAAAATCTTGATTGTGAAAATCAGAGTACTGTCAAGATTCAAAGTACTGTCAAGATTCAGAGACTGAAGAATAAGATTCAGGGTACTGTTCTCTCTCTCATCTCTGTTTGATGATTCTAAAATCTAGATTTGGCTCTACATAATGCAAAATTCCTTATTGTCAGTAGCCAACCTAGACAAGTTGGGTTACCATAGTAAAACTCAAAGTACTGTCTCATTTCTGAAGTTTGGTAGTCTGTACATAGCAAAACTAGAGTAGGGAAAGGGTGTTGTGCCAACTTGTTAATCCTATCCAGGATATGCATCCAAATTTACATTTTTTAACTTAACGTCATGCCAATCCTGATTGAATTATTGGATCCTCATCTAGCACTATTCCAACAAGTTGAGTTTTACTATGGTAACCCAACTTGTCTAGGTTGGCTACTGACAATAAGGAATTTTGACAATAAGGATGTCTAGATTCAAAGTACTGTCTCATTTCTGAAGTTTGGTAGTCTGTACATAGCATGGCAAAAGGATGTGTAAAATCATGACATCATCTTCCTATAACTGAATCATGGCAAAAGCATGTAAATGGAGTACATCCAAGTAATTTACTCTCTTCTTTCTTCAGAAAGATTCAGAGTAGTTAGAGTGTGAGCATAGCACCAGTACTAACTTACATGTCCTCTCTTCTGAGGTAAAATCCCTCCTGTAAAATCTCAGAATGGCAATACACCAAGACTGAATTGCTCCAAAAAATAATCCTTGTAATCCTTGTTCTTGTTTACTGTGACAGGTAACCAATATAGATGGTTGTTTACAGTTATTTGATTTTTGCCTTTGTAATCCTTGTTTACTATGACAGGTAATAACAAGACAATGAGAATGTTGGAAGTACTAGAGAACAAAACAAGCCTCAAAATTGATCAGCAAATAGTGCTCTCCAATGAGTATTTGAGTGAGCAAATTGGTGGCGGCCAACTACATAAGCTTGCATCCAAGAGGAAGAAACTACCTCTTGGAGCATTGAATGTGTGGAAATATAATCATATGCGGCAAAAGAATATCTTCTCTGAACCTTTGATACATGGTAAGATAGTATGCTTGATTAAGTTTGTGTATACTTGCATCCAAGAAAGAAACCATGTCATGCCCCCACACTCATTTTGTTACAGGCATGTGTACTGACCTACTCAATATGGCTGAATTCCCTCGGACGAGAGCACATGGTGAGACTGATGAAGCTCAAGATGCTGTCCCTAATCCAACACAACAGAGAGGCACGGATGGTGTACTTGATCTCAACTTGAGTCCAGCACAGCCAAGCGGAATGGATGGTGATCGCAACTTGAGTCCAGCACAGCCGAGAGGCATGGATGGTGTCCCTGATCTCAACTTGAGTCCAGCAAAGCCAAGAGGGATGGATGGTGTTCACAACTTGAGTTCAGCACAACCAAGAGGCATGGATGGTGTCCCTGATCTCAACTTGAGTCCAGCACAGCCGAGAAGCATAGATGGTGATCGCAACTTGAGTCCGGCACAGTCGAGAGGCATGGATGGTGTACTTGATCTCAACTTCAGTCCAGCACATCATAGAGGCTTGGATGGTGTCCCTGATGAAGAGATGCTAGAGCAGCAGACAGGCTTGGATGGTGTCCCTGATGAAGAGATGCTAGAGCAGCAGACAGGCTTGGATGGTGTCCCTGATGAAGAGATGCTACAGCAGCAGACAGGCTTGGATGGTGTCCCTGATGAAGAGCATCCAAGAAAGGAATTGACAAATGAGGAAAGATATGGCGCATATTTTGCCTTGGAAGTGATCAAAAGAAGAGATGGAGGCTTTCAAACAAAGGATAAGCTACTCATAGCAAGCATGCTGAACACAAGTATACGAACAATTGAAAGGATTTGGAAAACAGCTCAGGACCAGATTGAAAAAGGGCAACAAGTTGATGTGTCGAACCAAAGGAAGGGACATGTTGGACGTAAGAGAAAAGATTTGGAACTCTCAAGGGTAACAATAATCCCACTGAATAAAAGGAGAACGATTCGATCTCTAGCAAAGTCTTTGGGTGTTAGGCGCTCAACCTTACACTTAAGGTTTAAGTGGGGTGAGTTGAAGCGCCACACTAGCAGCCTAAAGCCGTTGCTGACAGAAGCAAACAAGATCAAAAGACTAAAATTGTGCCTCTCTATGCTCAACAAGAACTCCTTGTCATCTCCTCGGCCAGCATTCAAGGATATGGACGACATGGTCCACATTGACGAGAAATGGTTCATCATGACAAGGGAGAGGAACACGTACTATCTACACCCTCAAGAACCTAAACCCTTGCGCACCATGAAGAATAAGAACAGCATTGGAAAAGTGATGTTCTTAACTGCGGTTGCCAAGCCAAGGTATCGTCAAAATGGCAAACTCGCATTTGATGGCAAGATTGGCACATGGGCCTTTGTTAAGGAAACTCCAGCGGTTAAAAAGAGTAAGAACAGAGAAAAAGGGACACTTGAGGTAAAACCAGTGAAAGTTACCCGAGATGTCATGAGGAACTACCTCTGCGACCTAGTGATTCCAGCCATCCAGGAAAAGTGGCCTGATGAGGATATAGGAAGAACAATCTTCATCCAGCAAGATAATGCCAAACCTCACGTCCTCCCTGATGATGATGGTTTTCGACAGGCTGTAAAACAGACTGATCTGGACATTAGATTGCTGCAACAACCTCCAAATAGTCCAGACATGAATGTGCTTGATTTATGTTTCTTCAGGTCTCTACAGTCCCTCACTGATACCAGAGCACCAAACAATATCAGGGAGTTGATATGTGGTGTGGAGGAAGAATACAATGACTACGAGGTCGACAAACTGTCTCGAAGCTTCTTGACACTCCAATCATGCATGATTGAGGTAATGAAGGACGGAGGAGGGATAGGCTATGATATCCCCCACATGAATAAAGACCAGCTCCTAGCAAAAGGAAGTCTTGAAATCGCTCTAACTATCTCGGCAGACCTACTTGTAACAACCAGAGACCTTGTACGAGCAGCAGAGGTGGAAACTAAGAAGCACTCACTGCCCCTTCCTAACAGTAAGCAGAGAGGCAAGAATGATAAGGGAAATAAGAAATTTTCCATTTCATTTAGGAAGCCCCATTCAGTGGTATGTAATACTCCCTTTGTGCAGTATATCTTGGCCAAGTTTCAACTTAATAAGTACTCTCTTTGTGTAGGGAGCTGGTCTTTGGAATATGGGTAACACATGCTTTCTAAATGCAACTCTTCAGTGCATCACTCATACTGTCCCACTTTTTAAGAAGCTATGTTGCACTGACCACTCCATTCCATGCTCATGTATGTATTGTTTCAATTTATGCTCACCGAAATCCTTTTTTATTGCTTTGCTTTGCATGATTAGTTCCATTGTTACATATAGATGATCAAGTTGGGTTTTGTTCCTTCTGTGCCCTTAAAGAACACATGGAAGAATCAATTCAAAGGTCTGGATCTGTTTTAGTGCCAACAAGGTTCAAAGATAATTTAAGCAGTATCCTTTGGCTTGAGATAATTTATACGGAGTACCATTTCTTTATAATTATGTATTGCCATTCGTGTTCCTTGACAAGATTCTCTAGAATTATCTTCAGTTTTTATTCCAGGACAACAAGAGGATGCACATGAGTTCCTTCGTTGCTTGCTGGAAAATTTGCATCAGTGCACCTCATCTTTTGATGACGACAGTATTGTCAAGCAGGTGTTTGGAGGTCGACTAAAAAGCCAGGTATGTATACTAAGTCATTGCTTTTTTGTTATCTTTGCACATGTGTTCTAACTAATGCAATTCTTTTCATATACTCCGTAGTTGACATGTCGTGATTGTGGGCACTGCTCCGATACATTTGAGCCCTTCCTTGATCTCAGCCTGGAGATTGATCAAGTTGATGACCTTATAGCTGCATTGGAATCTTTTACTAAGGTGGAGAAAATTGGTGATGTTGAGAACAAGCTAACCTGTGAAAGGTGCAAGGTTCAAGTTTCTAAGGACAAGAGACTTGTGATTGACGAAGCACCTGATGTTCTTGCATTTCAACTCAAGCGCTTCACCACACTTGGCAATTCAGTTCAAAAGATTGACAGGCATGTGGCATACCCATCAGAACTTGATTTGAAGCCGTTCCACAGTAGTCCAGAGAAGGAGGTGAGTTTTTGTGCTCTTCTACGCTTGTATCAGGTATGATCTTTAGTTTGATGTGTTTGCTTGTATTTTCAACTACAACAGGAACTTAAATATGATCTCTATGGAGTCATTGAACATTCTGGCTTACCAAACAATGGCCATTATGTGTGTGTCATTCGTTCTTCACCAAGCAGTTGGCACTTGATGAATGACTCACTTGTAGGTTTTACAAGTCGCTTTCTATTTCCTTTCATGACACGAATGTTTTCACCTTGTAATAGTCATGCATTTGTTGCAGGTTGATTCCATTACTGAGACAAGTGCACTACGACATGAAGCATATGTCCTCTTCTATGTTAGGCAGGGCATGTTTCCATGGTTCTCAAGCTTGCTAAATGAAGCTAATGAGAAAAGTCCACAGAGAACATCCGTCCAAGATGAGCATGATGTGTTTGCCTTTGAGAAATTATGTAAGGATTTATTTCCACAATGTATAATCTGGTTGTCATAGTATATCTGTTTTAACAATGTATAATCTGGAGTATAATCTAGGGTACATGTCATTTACAGGTGAGGAGAATACTTCGTTGATGCATGTGTCTGAACATCAAACAAAGGTGAAGAAACTAAAGACATCACGATTAATGATGGGCATGACGTCCTGCAGTGGCCCTCGAAGTAGCCCAGGAAACAACATGCAGAAACTTGGCATGTATGCAACATTAGTCATAGCAGACTGTAGCCTGTAGTATCTTGTGTGCCATCATAAGGTAGTAGCCTGTGTATCTACTGCCTTACCATGTTGTGCAATGCAAGAGTGTGCAGCTAGTATTTGTTGCAGGTTAAGAACCTCCACTTAGATAACTTTGGCACAAGTATTGCGTACAGTAGGTATATAGGAAGAGATACTTTACAGGAAGAGATACACTTTACAGGAAGTGTGCAATGGCCCATCGTCTAAAAATATTTTTTGCAAACAAATGCCAAACATTATGTTTCCCAGGTCAGATTCAGAGTTTGTGCAATCCTAAATTTCCCAGTTAGGATTCAGACTTTATGCAATCCTAAATTTCCCAGGTCAAATTCAGAGTTTGTGCAATCCTAAATTTGAAGATTCAGACATTGTGTTTGTTCAATGATTCAGACTTTGCAGATAGTGGTCATTTGAGGAGTACCAGAAGACTCACCAGAATTAGTCCCATCGTGGGTGAAGCTTGGACATCCGTCCGCAGCCGTAGGCGTACTCCGCCCGCCGCGTGTTGCAGAACGCGCAGCACCCGCAGGAGCAGACACAAAAGCCTCCTTCTTGACCTCCAATTCGACGGTCCTGGGAGCGTCGGACCGGCCGAGCAGCCCGGCCTTCTCCCCCGCGGCCTCCGCAGGGTCCACGCCAAATCCGTCGGTCCCGGACAGAGACTCCGAGACAGGGACCCCAGCGCCGAGGCCCGTCGGCTCCGCCACGACGCTTGTAAGGTCCGCCTCGTCGGCGAGGCCGAAGGACTTGGCCAGCTCGGTCGCCATGGCCAGCACCCGCAGGAGCAGACGGCGATGAGCACCAGCAGCAGCACCGCGCCGTGCCCATCTCGGAATCAGCAGTGGCTCTCGCTAGCTCGGCCGCCTTCGCTCTTGCTAGCTCGGCCGCCTCCGCTGTCGCCGATGAGCATCCGAATCACATAGGCGTGCCAGCTAAATCAAGCATGGCATCGGAATCCAAGGAGTAATTTGCCCATCCGGCCGAGGAGGATGCGGCGGCGCCGGCCAAATCAAGAGCTTGGCACAAAAAGGGGATCCTTTTTCCTCTTCGGCGGCGGTCAGCGAGAAAGGAAGAAGAGGTGGCGCGGATGACAGAGCAGCGGCGGCGCGGGCGATTGAGCAGCGGCGGCGCGGGCGATGGAGCAGCGGCGGCGCGGGCGACGGAGAGGTGGCGCAGCAGAGTGAGGTGCGGTCGGGACGGAGGGAGGAGAGGGTGGAGGTGGGAGGATTTGTTCGTTCAGGTGAAAAAAGGTAGGGGGCGTTTCGCAAAAAAAATCGTCCGACGTCTATTCATGGACGGAGGGAGTATTTAACATCTAGATATTTGTATGGGCACAACATATCAGAAAGGTCTGAAACTGTGAACTCATGAACTGGAAACGTCAGTGTAAAAGGCGTGGTGCATATTAGGTGCAAACAATATGCATGAAAACAAATTCCCATATTCCATGTATTACTATTTGGCACATTGCCTATCGGTTCACTCAATTTGCTTGCCTTGCTGTTGCAGTTGTGTGCAGTGGTACTATCTTGGAAAGCAAGAATCAAACAACAAAAAGTTTTGTGCAAACAGGCAGATCCTGACAGTCCACGGTCATGAGATGGATGAGGTACTGTACCATAGAGCTCGTCGAGCAGGCCAGGCAAGGCGTCTCTTGTTCCGCCAGGTCGGGGGCGCCTCCTTGTTAACCTCCCGTGCTCTCGCCGGCGACGGCGTCCTCCGCGCTCCTAGCGGGTGCGCCACTCGGGAACCTCCCCACCACGTCCTGGCTGAGCACGTCCTCCACGGACACCCATCCATACGTGGCCACATCGCTCTTGCCGTCCTCCGGACGCCAGCGAAGTGAGCGGCAAGCGTTGCGGCGGCGCAGAGGCCACCACCGTCGGCCACCAGACAGCTTGCAGGCCACGCCACGCCCCATGAGCTTGGCCTAGCCATCGGCCCCTCTCATCACGTTCCTTCTGGTCTTCAACGTCGCATCATCCTCGGCTCCTTCCACGTAGTCTTCGTAGCCGCGTACCTGGCCCCTGTCGTGGGGTTCCCTACCGTGGCCGAGTCCGCGTGCGGCGCGCTCCCGCGTTCGCCGGCCGCGTTCCCGCGTTCGCCGGCCACGTTGTCCCCAACCCCTCATGTGGCGTGCCAAAGGTCGTCTGTGGCAACACGCACGCGGAGCTCGTGGTGGCGCACACCGGCGTAGCTCTTGCAGACGTGAATTTTGCTGACGCCGACGCCTCGCTGGGCACCATCCAGGTGCCGTTCAGGCTCGGTCTGGCGCTATCGCTGCAGCTCGTCCGCTTCGCGTGCAGCGGGTTCTCGCTGACGTGGGGCACGGATCACCTGCTCGTCGACGGCCACGGCCTCACCCCGCAGCCAAATGCCTGGGCGGAGATGCTCCACTCCTGCGGCATCTCATCGGCAAAGTAAAGCGGCCTGGGGTGCGCGCGAACGCGGCAACAGTACTGCAGGAGGATGTGATGCCGTTGGAACGGTGGCGCTGGAGGAAGGGCTTGAAGAAGAGGAGCGCCACGGAGGCGGCAGAGCTCCACCACCGGCAGGGCACTGCTTGTTGGTTGTCGCTGTGCTTCTGCTTATGTTGGTGTTTCACTATTTCTCTGAGATGGGCTTCTGATGCTTGCACCGCGGGGGCTCCAATGGCGGCGTGGGCTGGTAGTGACGCCTAGCTGCCGCCCGCTTCGTCTCGGGCTGAGAATGTAGCACACAATAAGATTCAACAACTGATTCGATCTGGAGAATCGTTTATGCGGAAGTAAATGTCAGGAGACTCACCAGCTGGAAGAAGCAGAGGAGCTGGGGTGGAAGCCGTAGTCGCTGAAGTGGTGCGGTTGCCCTGTTCGGCGACCGCCGGGAATTAGAAGACGGGCGTCGTCAACGTCATCGCGGCCACCACCCTCTTCTTCCCCATCACTGTAGGATGTAACAACACGCTCCAGATAGCAGCGGAATATATGCCGCGGTCCGGTACCTAGTCAAGGCCGCCGACGTCGACCGCCTCCAGCCTCCGCGCCCCGGCCAGCACATCAGGGCGCCACGCCACACGCGGCTCGAGGCCCTTTCCACGCATGTGTGGAAGCTGCTCGCCGCGGTCGTGGGCGGCTCCGACGCGCGTGGTGGCATCCTCCATGGCCGCCGGCAAGGGGAGCTCGTGGCCGGGAGGGTTCGGGCAGGGGAGAGATCAAGCGAGGATGAGGTCGTGTAGAGGCGGGCGAGGCCAATAGAGGTGCATATCCGCCACGGGTGGTGAATCAAAGCACAGCCGCTCACGTCTTTTATCGCCGGGATACTCCCGGTACCTGCCTCCTGGATGAAACGACGGCGGCCGCTCGGTGAAGCAGCGAGGAGGGCCAGTGTCAGCTGCACCGCAGCACCGCAACCGTCCATATTTGGGTCTGCAGCTGCTTCACCCTGCTAGGCTCGTCGCCTGCCGTACTCTCCTTGCTGAAGGGCGGATGAGAAAAAATAGGCAAGGAGAATTCTCGAGAAGGATACAGGAGTTATCCAGAAGAGACATCTGGATACACCGTGTAAGTGCCAAGAGAAAAAACAGCTAGACTGCCACAACAATCAATGCATTACTAACGATCAGCTACATGTGACGCAAGGAAACAAAAACGCAAGACAATTTGTGCAAAGCCAAGAAGCAAAGGACAAAAAATTCCAGCGCAATGGGGCACCATGCCCCTCCACTATGAACAATCACCGTTGCTAAACACACACCTTATATGTACCAGGAATCTTAACCTTTTGAAAACAAATTGCACACACATAATATCGCACACGTGTCATCTCAGAAATATTCAAAACACGTTGTGCAAACGCTAGGAAGCACCGAAGTGTACCCAAGAAAGAGACAGCGGGAGGATGAGGAATTCATAGCGCGCACACGCTACACCACGGACCAAATTGTAGGGCACATTTTCTGCCGGGAAAAGTCACATAACACGGCAAATGAACTGCCGGCAAAGGTTTTTTCCCGGCTGTTTTACCTGCCCTCTATAACCCTGCCGGCAAAGACTTTGCCGGCTGTTTTTCCTTTGCCGGCTGTTTTTTTGCCCTCTTAGTTTGATTTTTGCCGGCAGTTTGGTTTTTTTCCTGGCAGATAAATTAACCTGCCAGCAAAGAGCTATGCCGGCTGCTTTCAGTATTGCCGGCTGTTGGATTGCTGAAAAAAGCAGTTCTGCTAGTAGATCCCTTGTTCATCATTTTATTGCATGCACATTTATAGTTCAGTCAAATACGTTACGGACAGATTGTAGCACACAAGATAATACACTTCTTCATATGTAAACATCAACAAGATTCATGCAGCTCTTCCACAATTGATCATTGCCATAATTCACAGTTCTTCCACAAGTAAACATTGACATGATTCATTGTATAGTACATGGTTCATATCAAGGATACAAAGATGGCTTCAAATTTACAATAAGTGCACCTCATCGACAATAGTGCACAAGAGCTTAAATATGTTTCTAAAATAGTAATCTTCCTTGAAGTAAACAAGAGATGTCCAACAAGTACTCGTTCTAAACCAGACCAAGGGGAAATATTGACATTATGCAACAACTCCTGAAAAATGGAAGCAGTAGATGAAATCAGAATCTTGTGTGGTAAAAATGCTAACATTTACAATCACATATAACATAAATAGATAATAAGTCTCAAAATATCATGGTTCCAGTAGCACTAGTGCAACACAGTATCAACAAAAAACTGTTAACCAAAATCTTAAACGAGCTAGACATTATATACAGGTTAAAATCCACTTTGTTTCTACACTTAAAAGGCACAATCTTCAAAATATACAGGTTATATCAGTTGCATGGAATTACTTCTGGAACATCATGCTAAACATTGTGAACTATATGCTCAGGAAACTACCACTGGTTTCATTTGCACATAATTAAGTTGAGTACATGTTGCATACGAATTATAGACAATAACCTGGTCAGTACAGTACAACATGCATACGAATTTTAGGACAAAGGTTGTTGTGTTGTGATATATTTGGTCTGAAATCACTATATGCGGTAGCACCCAGGCTTGCTGTCTTCTTAAAAGAGATCCAAATTTAACGTGTGGCAGAGAAGTGCATGCAACAAAGCTAATGGCCATAAGAAGCAACATTTTTCACATGATCCAATACAAGTGCACACAACCAAACAACCAAAGATTTAGCATCGAAAGTCACTTGTCTTGGTAGAAGTTCAGACCAATAGTTTCCAGACACTTCTATACCCACATCCCTATGTGACCTCGGTGTTCAATAATTAAACTATGGAGCGAAGCATAGCAATGTTCAAATTATACAGAAAAAGGTAATACTAAACCATATGTGAAGCTATTCTCATGTAAGCAATTTACATCAGAGGGGCAGTCATCACAACCAACTGTTAAACACACAACCTACATGGTAAACTTAATCTGCCCCATTTCAGAATGTTCTCTATCTATATTACAGACAGAAATCAACTACGATATGCATGCCCCTATGCTTATAAATAAACCCCATCACAAGGCATCTAACTCAAAGAGTGGAAGCTAGTCTCACCAAGTCTTCAGCTATCATGAAAAGATAACAATGAAGTCCTATTATTTCCTAATATTGCAACTCTCAAGAAAATAAACAAAAGAAAAAAATGATTTCATATTTAGCAGTTGGTACGTAGCTATTGCATACAACCAATCCCAATCTTCAACTATCATGCTACTCATATTGCCCGTACATAACACTGTATTCCTGACATTCAAGTTCTGGAGCATTCCTTAGAGGCTATAGTACATAATGGACTCTGGGATTTTCAAGCAGTCAAGCTATAAATTAGACTGCAGAGAGCATACAGAGAGCATACGGTGTGATCCATAATATCCTTAATATTCATAGTTGCAGTAAGAGAGTACATATTGTATATGGAGTACCTTGTATTTGTGAGTGTTCTTCAAGTAGATGTCAGTGCACCATGAGCTGGTGCCGTTGCAGATCTGGTACGTGAAAGCCTTGAAAATGGCATGTACCTATAAGGCAATAAAAATGCTTTTGAACACTGTAGGTATATATATTATATAAGTTATTACTTAAATGGCATGTACCTATAAGGCAATAAAAAAAGACACCTCAAGAAAAAATAGTTACTGAGCAGCTCAGCAATTTAGAGTAATTGATTCTAAAATAGTAATTGATTTCTAAGTATTTGGCACGCTAAATTAATTTATAGTTGCTATTATATAGGCTCACCCTTTTAACCAACCTGGAACTTGTTCCTCAAAGAAAATAGGTATATAGAAAATCATAAGATATAAAATATGGCCATAAAGCTACTGCATCTCTGTTTTTTTCCTAAAGCAGTTATATGGATACCAATAATGGTTAATTAGCTATTACTATTTTATATAGACCAACGGAAGATCCAAACTAAAAGGTTCATGTTTAGACTAAGCCAGCATCTGCTGGACGTGTGCTTCTCTTTGATGTGCAAGCTAAGAGGATATCTTGCATTACTAAAGAAAAACAGGACCATCTGAAGAATCATATATTATGGATGCTACTATCCTACTGAATTTATTCCTTAACGAATGACATACAGTTTGTTCAACTAGAAGACTTGGAGCAAACTTTGCTTTCCTTGACCACAGAAAAACGGGCTCGACATTCTTTTAATGTAATTAATCTCCACCTTTGTGCTGTAACATATGCATATACCTGGAGTTCAGGCTGCGCTTAGCTGAGTATTGTTCTGCAGCCGTCTTCAGCAACATCCTCGAATCTCCCCTAGTGAAAAACCTAACATGGAAAACGAAACAAATAATCCTCAATTAGTCAAATGGCCGAAAAAATCACCAATGCCCTGCACAACACCCTTGACGTGGTGCTCACCACTCCATCCTTGACGCACACGTCCTGGACGAGGAACCTGTCGCTGCCAGCACCACCTGGGGCCGCAGAGATGACTCCAATGTCGGCCGGCTGGCCGCCGCCCTGCGGGTGAAGAAGGTGGCGTCCAGCACCATCGCTTTGGTTGGGTGCTCCCGGATCAGAGGCGTCCACACCTAGGAGCCATATGGCGAAGCCGAGCAGGAACTCGAGGATCTAGCACCTGCGCCACTGGATCCAGCACCGCTGCAAATAGATCCAACGCAGCAGTCATCAGATCATGCGGTTCCCCGTGGCTTCGAACAAAAAAGAACACGGGGAGGGTAGATCCGGGGAAGGGCGGAGGGGAGGATGGATCTGGGAAATGGCGGAGAGGAAGATGGATCTGGGGAACGGCGGAGGGAAGAGTGGAGGACGGCGGCGCGGTGAGGTAGCTGGATCTTGGTGCTGTGGGAGACGGGGTGGACCGGTGGGAGAAGATTGGGGATATTTTGTGATAGGTCTAGGGATTCCGATTCTTTTGCGCGCGGTCTCAAGGTTGGACACGCGCGGTAAGTCTGAAATAATTTCCCCTCAGGCGCATGAACTGTCGATCCCGCGCAAAAAAAATCGGAGGTACATGTGCCGGCTGTTTCGGGTGCCGGGGCAGAGTTGTGCCGGCAGTTTGTCTGCCTTCGTCTATCTCTATTATTGCCGGCTGTTAATAGCCAGAATTTCTCTATCTTTACCGGTTGATAAGCTGCCTTTATTAAGTTTTGCTGGCTGTGCATTTTTCCCGGCAGTTAAATTGCCTCCTAAAGTTGATTTTTGCCGGCTGTTCTTTGCCCTCAAAATTGGTCCGTGGTGTAGTGACATGTCACCACAAGAAGGCATCCAAAAAAAATCAAAGAAAGGAGAGAAAGGCAACCCATCCCCCTTTAGTATAGTATATATTTGTTCCCTATCCAAATGTTGGTAGTTTACAAGGTTTTTTTGTTCCCAGCAGCTTATTCATTCGACATACATGATTTCCCCTAGCTGAATACTATAGTGACTTATGTTTCAACATTTACAAACATAATTATGTGCGTAATGTGTAAATTAGGACTACAAAATCTTAGACTGAAAAACAAAAAATAACTAGTAGAGACATAAAACTTCAAAGTAGTTCAGGGCTGTCAACAGAATAATTCTGCAAATAACATTTGTTCACATCCTTTTGAATACAGACACATTGTTCCTGTTAAGCAAAAAAAATGGATTATGGTGAAAAGGTGGATCTTTTCCGGTGCCTTCATCAGTTCCTAAACATCTACAGCACCACTTGGTTTTGGTTTCAACTTCAAGGATAGTGCATTACTGGAATGAGTGAAGAAGCATCTCACTAAGTGAAAAAGCTTTCTAGAAAAGTTACAAGCTATTGCTCACCAGTATGGTGTTACCTGGTAATATTCTAAAAAAAGATGCTAGTAAGAATAGAACTTTGACAAAGTCTATTATACTGAAGAAATAAGAAAACCATGGGAAATGAAATGATACTCCCTTGAGAACTTACATGCTTCCTTAGGAATTTATTAATCCTTTCGCTTTGGTTAGCTACATTGTAAAAGTTTGACACCAGCTAAAACAACAACTTCTTCTTGAGAGAAGTTAGGTCATCCTGTTAATTACCAATGAAGAAAAGAAATAAATCTTGTTAATCGTGACTCGTTATTGATGACAAAATAATTTAATGATAAAAAATAAAAAGTTTTTAAATAATATGTACATACATTTGAAAACATAGGGACCTCGATTCCGTTGTATGTCAACATGAACAATAATATAAAGAATCATGAGTCATACCTTCAAAAATGAAAGATTACATAAAAGAAACATAATGAATATGTGTATGTATATATATAGATTGTAATGAAATAAGATGAAAAAAAAATCAGTAAGAACTACATACTGTGAGAAGACAGTACAAACTTACTTGAAGTTTTGTTTTGGTACACTGACATATCTTACACTGAAATCTGCAATCTTGAAATTTGGATAATGAGGGTATGCAATGTTGAACAATTTCTTGAATTTATTGACAACCGAATTGATATCAGTTTTATATGATTCTGTGTTATTGCAAGGATTTAAAACATCAAAGGACTTGTCCATGAAGTTTGCTACAATTAGAAACCACTGTTTACCCACTGGACATGGGACATGTACCTAGTAAAAACACAATTGACAAATAGTAAAAAGGATGATATTGACAGGTCAATATTTTAAAAAATTATCTAAGATGAAAATAGAATAGAAACCTTGTTGAAAAGAAATATATTAGAAAAATATAAATAGCTTACCAATGCAGCATGTTCTAATCTAAAACCAACGCATTTTTCTGTGAATAATTTCTTGTAATCTTCTATATTGAGAGAAGGATCCATTAAAGCTTCCTAAACAATAAAAATCAGACAGAAAAGATAATGAAAAAACATACAAAGAAAAAAATTAATCTAAACCTATTAGTTGTTATAAACTGATGAACGTACTGATATTTTAGTGAAAAAGATGTGCCTTAAACATTCAATTTTTTCTCCACACTCGTCTTTCATTTTCTGGTCAAAAAGTATCATCTTGATATAAGCATTCATGATTTACTCATTTATATAACCACAGTTTGACATGCATAATGCCAATGTCCTCTCATCAACCCACCTCTCTTCTATTTGGAAAATTCTACAACTACATGCAGATATGAAGGTTCAGACAACAAAAAGATCTGTGTAAAAATAAGAAAAAATAACGGCATGAAAACTTGGTTGTAACAGACAGGATACTTGAAAATAAAAGCATTTTACCTGTACTGAATTGCATG
This sequence comes from Dactylis glomerata, assembly GCA_007115705.1. Taxonomy (NCBI): domain Eukaryota; kingdom Viridiplantae; phylum Streptophyta; class Magnoliopsida; order Poales; family Poaceae; genus Dactylis; species Dactylis glomerata. Next base: position 2,999,226 of record QXEO01000685.1, on the reverse strand, counting down.
GACATTAGTTGTTAACATGTTGAACAAATTCATCTTCGGCTTCAGTGCAAATGATTGTTGTTTGATTTATGTGAGAACTTGTGCTAGGACTTGCAGCATTTGTTTTCAAGTGATTTGAATCAACTTTTTTGTTGTTGCTCTTCACATGCTTCAGAGATGCAGGTCTGAATGACCTTTCCCAAAATTCAAGCCCATGTGCAATGCTTCTTTCAAAAATTACAGTGCTAGGTACATCATCCTTTTTCACGGTAGTTGATTTTAGTTGCTCTGGAATTTTCGTTGGATAAGGATGTAGTGCCAAGAAAAATGCAATGGTAAGCTATACGTTTTCATAGTGGAAATGGGACATATACCATAAATACATAGAAAAGAATAAAAAATAGAACAAAAGATTTAATTACCTTCAATTGAGTTGTTGAGAGGACAATCAATATCTCGCGGCTTAATGTTAAACTTGAGAAATTTGCTTGAAGAAGGCTCAGATTTGTAAGGAACTGTACTTTTTGTTGAAGATAGAGTTGCATCATTTGTTTGCTCATTCATTTTTTGAAAAGAGAAATCTTTTACTTGAGCATTTGAAACATCTTTGTAAGCAGGCGTGGAAAGAGGAGTGTCTTCTTCAAAATCTGGTCCAAGGCTAAAAGATGGGAAATCATTTTTGGAATCTTCTTCCATATTTGAATACGAATAGCCATAAGTATGCTCATTCAGAGCAAGGGTGTATGTGTTTCCACTGTAAAACCTTTCTCGTCTGTTTCCATAATTGTTTGGTTCATTAAATTGAGGAGAATAATCTGTGAAAAGAATAATGTTAGTTCAATTGGAAAAAAATCAGATAAAACTTATGGAAGCGTGCATATAAGCAAAAAATAGATAATACACTCCATACTGGATTTATATGGCAAAAAGAATAACCTGCAGTAAACTCAATCAGAAAAAGAAGAAAAAGTCAATTACCTTCAACTGTGTTACTGAGATAACATTCATTATCTTGAGGTTGACTATTAATGCTGGGAAATTTGCTTGAACGATAAACAGATTTCGAAGGCACAGGGATTTCTCTTGGACTTGCATCTTGTATTGTTGGGTCATTCATTTCTTGAAAAGAGATAATCTTATATGAGTAATTAAACCTTTTTTTTTGAAAACCAGGTGTGTAGAAAATATAAATTTGAGCTTAAAAAAACATGGATAAAAGATTGTATATGTGAACTCATTGGCATTACCTTGAAAGCATTTTAGAGATGAATAAGCATAAGTATGTTCTTTCAAAGCAAGGGCATATGTATGTCCACTATAAAACCTTGGAAGCCTATTCCGATAGATGTTTGCTTCACTGTTTTCAGTAGAACCTTCTGCGACAAAAAATAAAAATTGAGAACAAAACCTTTGGTTCAAAAGGAACAACAGAAGGTGGAAAAGAAACAAAATCTAAGGAAATAAAAAGGGAACAACTGTAGATAGATGGAAGAAAGAACATATTCTTCTGGGAACAGTATAATAGAGTGGGAACAAAACCTTTATAAAAACATAATATATTTGGAACAAAAATAAATTGTTGAAATGAATAATATAAGATATTGGTAGCACTTAAATAGTTGGAGCAAAAGAACTATGGGATTGAAGGGAACAAGTTAGGATATATTGAGAACAACACCTATGGTATAAGGGAACAACAGACGATATAGGGAACAAAAATCTATGGTAGTAAAAAGGGAATATATGTAGATAGTAGGAACAAAATAACCTTTTCTTGTGGGAACAATATAAGGGAATGAGAACCTGACCTTTTTAAAACTTAATAGAATAGGAACAAAATAAAATGTTCTACGCAATAAAATAATAGTGGTAACAGTAAGATAGTTGGAACAAAACTGTGGGATTGATAGAGAACAAGTTAAGATTGAAGGAACAAAAACTTATGGTTTTAGGGAACAAAAAATAATATATTGAGAACAAAACCTATGGTTTCAAAAAGAACAACAGAAGGTAGAGAAGAACAAAATCTAAGGTAGTAAAAAGGGAACAACTGTAGATAGTTGGAACAAAAGAACCTATTCATCTAGGAACAATATAATATAGAGGGAACAAAACCTTTATAAAAACTTGTTATATTTGGAACAAAAATAAATTGTTTAAAACAATAATATAAGAGATTGGTAGCACTAAGATAGTTGGATCAAAGAACTATGGGATTGAATGGAACAAGTTAAGATATTTGTAACAAAATATTATGGTTCAATGGAACAAAAAAAGTATATTGACAACAAAATCTAAGGTAGTAAAAAGGGAACAACTGTAGAGAGTTGGAACAAAGAACCTATTCTTGTGGGAACAACATAATAGACTGGGAACAAAACCTTTATAAAAACTTGATATATTTGGATCAAAAATAAATTGTTTGAAACAGTAATATAAGAGAGTGGTAGCACTAAGATAGTTGGAACAAAACTATGTTATTAAGAGGGAACAAGTTAAGATAGAAGGAACAAAAACTTATGGTTTGAGTGAACAAACATAAGGAGAGGAGGAACAAAATATATGGGCGTAAAAAAGTGACATATTAATATAGTTGGAACAAAAACTAAATATTGTGGAACATATAAAGGTAGTGGAACTTAAAAACAATTCAAACTATAGTTCTAAAAAAGAATGAATAGAAGTAGAGGTATAATGCAACATTAAAAATAAAAGTGAATCTGATATATATTTACCTATGATTTCATTCTTTGATGAACATTGAAACCACTCTGAAAAATCAATTTTCTTCTCTTTCTGAAAAGAATTGTTTGTTGCTTTTGTAGAGTTGTACTTACAAAGATCTGCTGGTAAAAATGTCCTGTATGTAAATTACATATCCTTCATAGAAGATGTAAGGACAGAAAAAATAACAAGAACATAACGCACCTATCAACGAAATTTCATCAGAAGATTCAATGGAACCAGTTATCTCAAGCTTACAGACCAATTGTTTGCTAAGATAATCTTCAATGCTAGATAACTCAGGAAACGCATACTCCGGTTGGAACTGCTTTAGTTTTAGTTGCTCAATTACATCTTTAATAAAATCTGAAATAGAAAGACCATCGCCAAGAGGGATATCTTCTATTTTAGGCACAGCCAAAGGTGGCCATGATCTCTCCATGTAATAGTAAATCATCTCAGATAGTACTTCTCTTGTAGACGTCATTGAGTCTTTCACAGTTGCAACAGTCATCCCATCCTTGGCTTCTGCTATACTAAGATTTCTTTCTTTACTAAAGTATTTGTTTCGCATCGTTGCAAGATTGATATGGACATCATCAACAGCTCCATTACTGCATAGTGCACGAAGTACATCATCTACACAGTTTGAAATAGTGCTTGTTGTGTTATTTAGAATCGTAGCATGCAAGTTAGAAGAAATCATTCTTAATTTCTTCTTGACTTGTTTGAGAAGAAAAGGAGAATTATAATTAAAAACACATATGATTGCATGGCTGATACGTCCAAAACGTATCTACTTTCCCGAACACTTTTGCTATTGTTTCTCCTCTAATTTGTGTGTTTTGAATACAACTAACACGGACTGACGCTGTTTTCAGCAGAATTGCTCTGGTGTCTCGTTTTTGTGCAGAAATTCAACTTCCAGTAAAAATTCGGGAAAAATCACCAAAAATCATATTTTACCAGAAGACCCACGGAGCCAGAAGACCGGAGGGAGAAGTGGCTCGAGGCACCATCACAAGGTGGTGGCGCGGCCCAGCCCTGGCCGCGCCACCCCTGTGTGAGGTGGCCCCAGGCCGCCTCTCGACCCCCTCTCTCGCGTACATATACCCCCTGACGACTTAAGATCGGGGAGACGGCGTTTTTCCCAGATAGACTTCCGCTGCGCCACCGCCATCAGAAACCGCGATTCGGAACCAGAAACTCCGTTCTGGCACCCTGCCGGGACGGGGATTCGGAGGAGATCTTCATCACCATCACCACCGACGCTCCTCCATCGACCATCCATGACTCCCCCATCCATGTGTGAGTAATTCCGCCGCTGTAGGTGAGGGGATGGTAGGGATTGGATGAGATTATTCATGTAATTTGATATGAGATTGATAGGGCATAGTGCCTAGTATCTTTATTTAGTGCCTACGACATTGTTGCAACTTGTTGTGCTTAATGCTTGTCACTTTGGGCCCGAGTGCCATGATTTCAGATCTGAACATGTTATTATTTCTATGATGATACTTGTTGTTTATGGTCTTACCTACAAGTTGTATACACATATTGTTGTCCGGAACCCGAGGCCCCAAAGTGACAGAAATTGGGATAACCGGAGGGGATGGCTATGATGTGAGGATCACATGTGTTCACCGAGTGCTAATGCTTTGCTCTGGTACTTTATTAAAAGGAGTACCTTAATTACCAGTAGTTTCCCTTGAGGCCCTGCTGCAACAGGCTGGTAGGACAAAAGATGTCATGCAAGTTTCTCCTTGTGAGCACGTACGACTATATACGGAACACATGCCTATGATTGTTTGTACTAGGATGCTTTATCATTATTTATCTGCAATGCCTGTATCTCATTGATTTCATGAATTATCTTATCCATGCAACGCCCGTTATCCATCCCTATGCCTACAGTATTTGTTCCTACTGTTTACAACCATTGCTTCTACTGCTGCTATTTTACTACTGCTGTTACTGTTTTCCTACTGTCACTGCTATAAAACTGTTGCTACTGATAAACCGCTGCGAGTGAGACCGTTTCCAGGTGCAGGTGAATTGACAACTCATTTGTTAAGGCTTGCATATATTCTTTGGCTCCCCTTGTGTCGAATCAATAAATTTGGGTAATACTTCCCTCGAAGACTGTTGCGATCCCCTATACTTGTGGTTCATCAAGACTATTTTCTGGCGCCGTTGCCGGGGAGCATAGCTTTATCTGTAAGTTCACTTGGTATTCATATTGTTCGCTGCAATCCTTTCATCATGGGTAAACCTCGTGATGGAAAAGTTCCTATATTGCCATCCACTACAAGAAGAGGTACGACTCTCAACACCTCTGTTGCTCTTGATTCGCCATCTGTTATGAGTAAGTTGCTTACACCACCACACCCACACGTTACTACTACTACTTCTGCTGAGATTGAAAGTGCCACTGATAATTTAGATGATGCTTCTACTGTGCTTGATGAGAGAGGTTCACTAGGTTCCTTTTTAGAGGCTACTATTGCTAGAGCTAAGTTGGGAAACACCACTGTTACACCTGTTAGTTCACCTGAGTCTAGGGAATGTCCTAGTGATGATTATGATGATGATGCTTATATTGAGCTTAATGATGATTTTATTGCAGAAGCACGTGCTGCTCGTGATGCAGGTAATATTAAAGAGCTTCTTGCTAAACGTTCTGTTAGATATAATTTGTCTCCTGATCCTAAGTTTGCTGCTTCTCCTATCAATATTAAAGACAAGGATTATGATTTTTCTCTGGATTTATCTTACATATCTATTGTTGAGAAAACTCCCTTTTGTGGTACTAAAGATGAGAGTGCTATGGAGCACATGAATGAGCTTTCTACTTTGAGTAATTTGTTTTCTGATGATATTAAGCTCCGCACTTATTTTGTTGCTAAGATTTTTCCTTTCTCGTTGAAAGATGCTGCTAAAATTTGGTTTAATAGCTTGTCTCCTAGATCCCTTACTAGTCCTATTGCTTTGGTTAATGCTTTCTTTCAGAAATATTTTCCCGCTAGTGCTCAACATGCCGCTGTGCAGAAAATCTTTGATTTTGAACAGGGAAAAGGAGAGAAATTGCCTGAATCTTGGACAAGGTTTTGTTCTTTAATTAGAGCTTTGCCTAAAGAACCATTGCCTAAAAATGAACTCCTTGATATATTTTATAATGGACTAACGGATGAATCTAAGTCATATTTGGATAGTTGTGCTGGTTGTGTTTTCACGGAAAGAACTCCGGCTGAAGCAGAGGAGTTAATGGCTAAAATAAGCCGAAATCATGATGATTGGACTTTAGTTGAGCCAGCACCAGCACCTACTCCTGCGCCATCTACAGAGCCCACACCGAAGAAGAGAGGGATGATTGAATTAAATGATGAAGTTATGAAGGAGGCTAAGAAAGCTCTTAAGGAGAAAGGTATTAAGGCCGAAGATGTGAAGAATTTACCTCCTATTGAAGAATTATGTAAGCCAATCCCTCGATCATCTACTATTGAGGTACACTCTCTCCAACGTTTTGATGAAAGGGATATTCCTTACACTAAACCTCCTGATCAATGCTTAGATGAGTTTGATAATTTTATTATTAAGCAAGAAAATTTTAATAGAATGGTGCATAATCATCTGTTGGAGAATTCTAGAGTTATTAACAAGATGCAGGATATTGTGGAGAGAACCGCCAATGATGTGAAGATACTTGCTAAACATTTTCAAATGATTCAAACACAAATTGATCAGCTTACCAAGGTGCAGCAAGATCTGCTGGTTAATGCTGCAAGAGAGAAGCAAGCATGTGAAATACGCACAAGAAGTGGTGCTGCTACTCAAGACCCACTATATCCTGAAGGACATCCTAAGAGGGTTGAGCAAGATTCTCAACGCACTTCAAGTGATGATATTCCTCCCAAGAAGAAGAAGAAGCATAAAACAACTGCAGAATCCTCTGATGCAGGTAAAGATCCTAACAGTGTTTCTATTTCTGATGCTGAAACAGAACCAGGAGACGCTCCCGATAAAGAAGAAGATAAAGGAGAAGCTGAGGAAGAACCGGAAAAGGGTAATAAAAAGGCAAAGTACACCAAAGAAGATTTCATTGCCAACAAACATGGTAAGGAGAGGGAACCTTGGGTACATAAGCCAATGCCTTTTCCTAGTAAGAAACACAAGTCCAAGGAAGAAGAACACTACAACAGGTTTTGTGAATGGATGAGACCTTTATTTTTGCAAATTCCTTTGACTGATGCTATTAGAATGCCTCCTTATGCAAAGTATATGAAAGATATTGTCACTAACAAAAGGAAAATTCCTAGTGAGGAAATTTCCACTTTACTTGCTAACTATTCTTTTGATGGTAAAGTTCCAGAGAAGCTTGGAGACCCAGGTATACCAACTATTCCGTGCTCCATTAAAAATAACTATGTTAGAACTGCCTTATGTGATTTGGGAGCTGGAGTTAGTGTCATGCCTTTTTCTCTTTATAAGAGACTTGATTTAGAAAAATTGGTTTCAACTGATATATCCTTGCAGATGGCTGATAAGTCTACTACTATTCCTATTGGTATATGTGAGAATGTTCCTGTTCAAGTTGCTAACAACTGTTTAATATTAACTGATTTTGTTGTGTTAGAAATGCCTGAAGATGATAACATGTCTATTATTCTTGGGAGACCTTTTCTAAACACTGCAGGTGCTGTTATTAATTGCAATCAAGGAAAAGTCACTGTTAATGTTAATGACAAAGAATACACTGTTTATTTTCCCAAGAAGATTGATAGGAGGAATGCTCTAAATTCAATCAAGCATGTTGAGACCATCAAAGTTGGTCAAATTATTTGTTCAGAGCGAAAGCCCAAGGAAGAATGTCAAATTGTTATGATTGGGTCTATACCTATCAAAGTTGAGGTAACATAAGCATTAAGTGATATGCAAAGTTTCTCCTCATAAAAAGTTAGTTTGGTAACAAGACTTGATCAACCTTGTTAACAAAGTGATTTTATATGAACGAAATTTCGTTTTCACCGCATCCACTCCACCTCACTTGTAATTACTTTCATCAAACTTTATTCTTTCAGTTTAGTTGCATGATTAAGAGTATCTCAGAGCTGCTGCATGCTTAGTTTTGATTTGCTTGAAATCTTTTCATCCTCGTTTTTCCTAAGTTTTATCGATATGCCAATTTCTGAAAAATCCTCGAAAATAAAGTTTCTCGAAAAATTCCAGAAAATTCTTTATAAATTTTTATGTCAAAAATGGGGCAGAGAGACACCTGGGTGGCACCAGGTGGGGCAGCCACGCCACCACACACACAGGTGGCGCGGCCCAGCCCTAGCCGCGCCACCCATGTGTGAGGGGGCCCCACCAGGCCACTCACTTATCTCTTCTTCCCCTGCTCTTTCTCTCTCCCGAAAAACACCGACCCATTTGCCCAAGCTCGAGTTCTTGCTGTTCTTCACCTGGATTTCTTGATCTCCTTGTTCAGCCCAACATTTTTGCTGAAACTTGGATCATTTGCTCTCCGGTATGTGACTCCTCCACTTGTCCAAGTAGATTTTCTTTTGGTAAAGTATTCCTTGAGTATTTTAGCATTGTAGGTGACAGTATAAATGAGTATGCATGCTTGTTCTATTGTTTAGAAAGATTATTTTGATGCATGATAGCTCTCTAGTGACTCACTATAGTAGTTTCCTATATTTGCTTGTCTATAAATCACTTTTTATGAGTTTGTTGAAAAATTTCAGAAATGGAGGAGAATGTGTATCAACTCTCTCAGCATGATCTAGAAGTGCATGAGGTTATGAAAGTTCACCGTGAAGAGAAGGTTTTTCCTTCACTCTATCCATGCTCGGCATTCTTAAGTGCTGCTGGAATTCTTCATGATTTTCAAACCTTACTTTCTAATGCGGGACTAGAATATTTTGTTGAGGGTGAACCTTCCCAATATGTTAAACTAACAATGTCTGTGGTGCAGGATTTCAGATTTAGTTGGTCCACTTCTAACCCCATGGTTCATTATAAAATTTATAACAAATCTGTGAACTTGCCTCTCGATGTTTTCTGCACAGTTATCAGAGTACCACAGTGGGGATCGCTTGAGAAGATAAAGGGACAACCAAGGCAATTGTTAGAACTATACGAGGAGATTTGTCAAGGAAGAAGCTTCACAGGAGAAGGTGGTAAAATTTGAAACATTCATTTCCCATCTATCCGATATTTTGCCTTCTTCATTACCAAATGTGTTCTTGCTAGGAAGTCTGCAAGTAAGTTGTCTCTCCATGATTTAGCTTTTATTGCTGCTGCTTTAAGGCGTGATAGAACTTACAATTTGGGTGCCTTAATAGCTTTCCGTCTTGATATTAACCGTGAGAAAGGGGGAATTTGTGGGGGGCTTATAGCTTCGCGCCTGCTAGCTTTTCATGGTGTTTTGGCCCATTTTCGAGATATGCAGTTTCCCGTTGAGAAACTTGATCTTGATACTATGGTTCAACATAAGTTTATTTCTCCTCCTGCCAGTCTGATTAATCTAACATTTGAGCTAACCTTTTTCAAGAAGACTACCTGGAAGGAAGTAAAGACTGAACGATCAATCTGTTTGCCTGCACCTCTTTTGTTTAACCTTGATCGCAGGAATGGATGGTCGCTTACTGAAGATGAGCTTGACGCATACATAGGGGAGCACCCGCCACCTGTGCACGATGAAGAAGGCGCCGAGGAGTCGGGGCAGCCCTCCAACGCTATGAATTTTCCATATGCACAGCCTTATTTTGAGTATGCGCCATCAGCTTCATCTTCACGAGAACCGGAGTACGATTACTCCTATGATGACCCACCGGCTTGGAGCAGCTACCAGAGCCGGCATTGATCTCCACTTAGGCCAAAAGCCTAAGCTTGGGGGGAGGTACGCCGACAGTTCACTCATCTACATATCATATTTTGTCGGATCTTTGTATATGCATGTTTCGCTTCCTTTACTGTTTTGTTCTTGTTTTCTTTGCTTCCAAAACACAAAAAGACCAAAAATATTTCCGTTGTTTCTCTCTATTTGGTTCTTTAGTTTTCCACCTTTGGTTTGCTTTACTTGCTATTTTCAGTATGCTACTTGAAATATCCAAAAATATTTTGCTTTGTTTGCTATTTCCTTCCGCCTTTACTTTCAAAAATCGAAAACTCCAAAAATATTTGTTGTTCTTCTTTGGTTTTGTAAAGTTTGCTGCAGAGTTCAGTCTCCCGTTACTCCATTGGAGCTTGGTATTCACTTTATATTATTCAAGCCACACAAGTGAAGAGCAATAATGACGACATATGACAAGCCGAGATGTGGTAAGAGGCTGGTATGAACTCTATTTATTTTCATTTTTGTACATATACTCATCTATGTGGACATGCTTAGTCAGTTCATGTAAGGTATATGTCATCTAATGGATGCTTTGTAGTTCTTGCTTTCATATGATTAGTTTCAATCTACTATTAGCCTGTAGCATGTCATGTAGACGCTTGCATGCATTGTTTTATTCATAGTATGGTATGATATTGTGGTATCCACCTCTGAAAGCTCCATTTGAATCGACTTAGCACATGCTCATGCATGCATATGACTGAATACAAAGTCAATTAAGCCTCGATGATCTAATTTGCCTCAGAGTTCTTGTATCATTTGTATGCCTATATTAATTTTGTTTTGTCGCAAGCATGATTATGATAGTTATTGCTCTCTCGATTGTCGCTTCCCAGTCTTTTGCTAGCCTTCACTTGTACTGAGTATGAGCTCTACTCGTGCATCCAATTACCAAAACCAAGTTTTCCAAAGAGTCCACTATAAATTCCTATGCATGGTATTTGTAAGCCATTCCAAGTAAATTTTCATGTGCTACCTTTCAAAACTTTCAACTACTTCTCATTTTGTGCCACTGTTTTTAGCTCATGGGGACGTAGTGGTCGGAATTGCTATCTTCCATATTAAATTAAGTACCTCTCGACTAGGCAGCTTCATCTGCTCGTCATTAATTTTGCAAGGGAGCTGGTCAGACCATTATAATCTTAATTCTAAAAGAAAGAAAAAGGCACTCCTCCAAAGGTATGTGAAAGTTGGTGGGCACCCGATGGAATCGGTTAGCCATGGATTGAGAAAGGAAAAAGGTGGGGAGGAGTGCCAAAGCTTTATAAAAGAGCACCAATGTGCCAATTTTCAAAGAACTCGGAACCGCTCTCACTTGTTTATTATGGAAGATAGTAAGTCCCCATTGCTAGTCGTTGACATAGAACAACCACCTCTCAAAAGAACCTTTTATCTCTGTTTTACAAAAGAAAAGCTCTAGCACATGTTAAATCACTGCTTCCCTCTGTGAAGGGCCATTCGTTTACTTTTATGTTGTGTCACCATCTTCTAACTTTAAGCACTTCTTGAGAGCATAGCTGTTATTCTTAGTGTAATGTGCTTGTCCTAGAACACGGTTAATTGTGGTATAACTATGATGCTTGTATCTTTGATATTTCTACTTCTAGTCTTCCCTTGGACTTCAGAGGTGCCTCAGCATTTATGTTTTGCTCTACAAATAAAGGCAAGTGGGATACCATTTTCTCATATCATTTATGCTTATTACAATCTTGTAGCTTCTTATGCACATGTTACTTGTTATTAGTGCATTGGCACTCTTTCATAGCTTGCTTGACTATAAGGTGACTTTAGTTGCATATTTCTTATTATGAATTGCCTGAGTACTTGATCACATAGTTAGTATATATACATCATATGAGCAAATGTGTTCGTAAAAGTTTCTTTTATCGCTCTCAGTTGTTAACTGAATTGCTTGAGGACAAGCAAATAGCTAAGCTTGGGGGGAGTTGATACGTCCAAAACGTATCTACTTTCCCGAACACTTTTGCTATTGTTTCTCCTCTAATTTGTGTGTTTTGAATACAACTAACACGGACTGACGCTGTTTTTAGCAGAATTGCTCTGGTGTCTCGTTTTTGTGCAGAAATTCAACTTCCAGTAAAAATTCGGGAAAAATCACCAAAAATCATATTTTACCAGAAGACCCACGGAGCCAGAAGACCGGAGGGAGAAGTGGCTCGAGGCACCGTCACAAGGTGGTGGCGCGGCCCAGCCCTGGCCGCGCCACCCCTGTGTGAGGTGGCCCCAGGCCGCCTCTCGACCCCCTCTCTCGCGTACATATACCCCCTGACGACTTAAGATCGGGGAGACGGCGTTTTTCCCAGATAGACTTCCGCTGCGCCGCCGCCATCAGAAACCGTGATTCGGAACCAGAAACTCCGTTCTGGCACCCTGCCGGGACGGGGATTCGGAGGAGATCTTCATCACCATCACCACCGACGCTCCTCCATCGACCATCCATGACTCCCCCATCCATGTGTGAGTAATTCCCCCGCTGTAGGTGAGGGGATGGTAGGGATTGGATGAGATTATTCATGTAATTTGATATGAGATTGATAGGGCATAGTGCCTAGTATCTTTATTTAGTGCCTACGACATTGTTGCAACTTGTTGTGCTTAATGCTTGTCACTTTGGGCCCGAGTGCCATGATTTCAGATCTGAACATGTTATTATTTCTATGATGATACTTGTTGTTTATGGTCTTACCTACAAGTTGTATACACATATTGTTGTCCGGAACCCGAGGCCCCAAAGTGACAGAAATTGGGATAACCGGAGGGGATGGCTATGATGTGAGGATCACATGTGTTCACCGAGTGCTAATGCTTTGCTCCGGTACTTTATTAAAAGGAGTACCTTAATTACCAGTAGTTTCCCTTGAGGCCCTGCTGCAACAGGCTGGTAGGACAAAAGATGTCGTGCAAGTTTCTCCTTGTGAGCACGTACGACTATATACGGAACACATGCCTATGATTGTTTGTACTAGGATGCTTTATCATTATTTATCTGCAATGCCTGTATCTCATTGATTTCATGAATTATCTTATCCATGCAACGCCCGTTATCCATCCCTATGCCTACAGTATTTGTTCCTACTGTTTACAACCGTTGCTTCTACTGCTGCTATTTTACTACTGCTGTTACTGTTTTCCTACTGTCACTGCTATAAAACTGTTGCTACTGATAAACCGCTGCGAGTGAGACCGTTTCCAGGTGCAGGTGAATTGACAACTCATTTGTTAAGGCTTGCATATATTCTTTGGCTCCCCTTGTGTCGAATCAATAAATTTGGGTAATACTTCCCTCGAAGACTGTTGCGATCCCCTATACTTGTGGGTCATCAATGGCATGTATAAGAAAATATAAAAAAATAAAAATAAAAAGGGAAGCCTTATGAATAAATAGCTACAGGTAGAATTAATATTGTGAGAACTTACATTTGTTTGTTCATCTAGATTATATGAGCTTCCAACGAAATTAACAACATCCAGAGGCAAATCATATGAAACCTTGATTTTCTGACTTATATGTGAAAAAGGAGTAGAGCATGGGTGCTTCATCTATTACAAAAAGAAATACGACCAGTTAAAAATAGATATATAAAAGAGCATAAAACCATGAAAAAAAGGGCAGTTCTGGAACTAAAAACATTATATATACGCATAGAAAGCATAAAAAAATGTATAAATAGAAGTTATTGATGGTGCGAGTTGGTTCACTTACAGGGAGTTTTCCAAAAATGGTCCCATCAATTGAATCAAGGATAGTACAAAGCTTGAGTACATTATCAGACCATATCGAAAGGCGTGGAACTATTTTCTTTAGTTGGATTTCAGAAACAATCAGGAACTCAAAATAGCTTATCTGCAGCATGTGTTAAACAAACAAAAATGTTAGTTGCACGCTTAAACATAAAATGTAGTGGATTGTCAAAACAATCGAACGATAAGACCATTATGAGTAAATCAAATTGAACAGATTAAAAAAAGCCACACATACCACTGGAATAAGTCCGCAACAATAACATGTGCCGATGCACGAATCAAGCTGGAATTTGTTGACAGAAATGAGAAGTCAATGTAATACATATGAGCACCAGTCATATTCCTTTATCTTGTCATAGTCATCAATTGCTTGATAGTGCATAGAGCTTGGAAAGCATTTGTTTGTTGGTGAAAGAAGCAGACAGTTTGCTAGAAGAACAAATGCTTTTGCAAAAGGTGAACCAGAAAGGCCTTTATTTATGAATTCTGCCAATTCATGAACTGAAGGTTTAGAAGGTTTCCCATGAATTTCCAAGTTTACTCTCTGTACTATTTCACTATTAGAACTAAAAGATATTGGAAGACAACCAATGGGAAGGCCTGTGGGGACCCCGGATTACCCATCCAGAATACCCGATATGCATACAATTCACGATCCCATGATCAGTGTGTCGTGAATCTACATATCCGAGTTGATAATAGAATTACATCATCCATTACAGTACCGAATAATATACTTATAATTGGTCACATGATCAAGTCTGATATTGCCACGTAGGGCAAGTCTATTATTGAGCAGCGGACACAAAGCAGCATTGATGACCCACGTCATGCCTACTACCCTACAGGCAACTGACTGGGAGACGTTCCTAGTTCGCACTGGCGTCGTCGAACTCCTCACCATCGTCATCATAATCTTCACCATAATCTGACCAAGTTAATAGCCAGGGACAAAGTCATGAGTATATTTTGGAATTGTACTCGCAAACCACCTAAGGAGAGAGTGTGATATGCAGTTTGGCAGTAGCAAGGATAGGCTCTAGACTAGTTTGCTTTCTTTTGGGAAACTCTATATCCTTATTAAAAAGATTTATAAAACAATTTTAGTAAAATCTCTAGGAAGGGGGAAACCCTTTTTATTTAAAAACCCAGGTCAATCAAACATGACCATCTCCATTCATAAAACCAGGTCAATCACACATGACCATCTCCATTTCCTCGACAGTACCCTTTCAGTGTTCCGAACCATACCCGTGCCACAGCAGTACCCTCCAAGTACTCCGTCCGGCACCCTTCTCCATTTTTTCGAAAACACTTTATAAAACCAAAACCGACACAGGTTAAGTATGGCCATTCCAACCATCCATGACCAAGGACTCGGCTATTCGAATAGATTTACACTCTGCAGAGGTTGTACACTTTACCCACAACCATCCGAATACTCATCGTGTGGGCATCTTCCCCGCATAACATCATATGCCACGACAAGCACCCGATCAAAGCCTTTCGCTTATCTACCTTAGTACGGGGACCTACCCTATGGAGTATGTACCTCCCCGGCACACCTTGGCAGTCTACCTCCACGTTCGAGCGTAACTCCAGTGCCACGGCGGGAGACCCATAGTGTCTTCCAGCGGCTCGAGATATGCTGTGATATGTGTTTCCTCCTTCCTGAGGACAACCCGGATTCTGGGGTACCACGTACCCTTATATAGTTGTGAGGTGCCCCATACCAAAGCAAATAAACTATGAGCTAAGCCCCGTCCCATACCAGGATAATCATGGTTGCACGGGTTAATTGGTCTGGCGAACACTTATACATAATGCCCTCTTTTATAAATCCTCCTCCTCCTTTCCTCCATTTTCCAGAACACATTTTCCTGAAAACACTTCAGTGGAATAGAGCACTACTCCAAGGTTTTCGAAATCATATTTCAAAGTCCCATTTGAGCGTTCCCAACCTAGAGTTTTTGCTCCACCACAAAGTTTTCCAAAGGCTATGATGCTAACCATCACACCACTAATCTTGGGGAATAAGTAGGTGTCAAGATAGGGGTCATCCATGAGGATGATATCATTTGACTTGCGGAGCCAAGTCGCCAACAATTGCTATTTAGGGCAACAGCAATATAAAACAATGCATTTTCATAAACAGTAATAAATCATGCAATAATAAAACTAGGATCAGATATGCAACAAGTTTAGATGCCTTGCCTTGATCAGTTTGTCCCTGGTCTTCTTCGTAGTACTCGAAGACTTTCCCTTCCTTGGTACACGCGGCGTCGTTCGAATCTAACGCCGATAAACAATAACGATATAAGTATGCAAACATAAGCATGCCACACACATCACCACATCAAACAAATCACACCAAACAAGTATCAGAAGCAACCAATTTGTCTCACTAAACAATTTCAGGTATTTATATACCACTAACTATTTATAGGAAAAGGGCAAAGATTTAACTATCAACAAACCCTAATTTATCTCTAAATAGCACGCAGGTAATTATACTAGTTCAAAGCATGCTACTAGCATACCAATATAAAGGTATCCTTTTTTATGAATCCAACAAAAGTGGATTCATTCAAACAGGAGCTATAAATAATTTCTTGCAAATTAAATAGTGCTAACTATGACTAGAGGAGCAAATAATTCCCCTAACACTCTCTGTAACTCACAAAATTCCACCAGAGGTCATTTCGGAAAGCTACTGAAATTCATGTTCCAAACAAGTTGGAATCATACCAAAATAATATTCCTAATGGATATGAAAAATCTAACATTAATATTTACCCTAAACATCATCCTAATTACTACTGAGAATATAGACAGCCTAAAATAGCAAACCAAGTGTCGTAGGCAAGATATCATATTAGGGTACCACTGGGAACTGGAAACACACCAATTTGATCTACAGAACTTCATATTTGGATTTTTGAATGGAAAGGGATTAGATCTACTCATTTAATTAGCAAACAATCTAAAGGAATCTATAAATTATGCATGCAGTACCTCTGGATAGATATTGTAACAAGGAGCTCGGGAAAATTTGAATCACTATTATTGGATGCTCAGAGACCAAGATATGAATTTTTCAAACTAGCAGTACAAATCAAAGTTTAAAGATTTCCTAAAAAAAAAAGGGGCCGCGGTCAACGGATCCAACAGATCCGTGCCGGGCCGGCCAATCTCGCGCCGCGGGCGAGAGGGAGAAGGCAACGCCCGGGCGGGGAGGCCATCGGCCTTGCTGCCATGCACCAGGCGTGGCTGCATGCAGCCGTCAGATCGGGATCCGACGGTCCTCGACGCTCCCTCCCGCAGCGAGCCTGCGACCAGAAGACGGCGGCGCGGCCGCGATAGAGGCGACGGAGGGGAGGCCGGGGCTCACCATGGGGAGGACTGGAGGCGGCGGTGCTGTCAGGAAGTGGAGGCGGAGCTTGATGCGGGAGACCCTGGCGCCTCGGACGTGCCGGCGAAGCTCCGGGTCGCTCGCGCGGACGAGACACTCTCCGCGACCGCACGGACAGAGGCCCGATGCCGGCGACCTCCTGGCGGGTTCCTGAGCAAGGAACGGGGGTGGGTTAGAAGTAATATTACCACAGGGGAAGAGAATGGAATAGAGAGAGGGAGCAGAGGGTGCAGGTGTCAAGCTCCAGCGCTTGTCCTCCTCGGATGGATTCGTCGGAGACGATGCTGGCTTGCCCAGCTCAGAGAGAGTTTGGGTTCGGGTCTGGGGGGTGATAGAGAGCATGCTGGGGAGAGAGTGAGGCGAGTGGGGAAGCTGTGCTGCAGCTTGGTTGTGTTATAAAGCAAGCTGGACGGTGGTGCACGCGGACGCAGGGCACGGCTCGAGATCAACAAGTGCACGGACGCGATAGGGCATAAAGGGCGGTTCGGTAGTGCAAGGCATGGATAGAGGAGTACTAGGCTGGCCTTGGATATCCCAGGCACGAACTGAGCTGTTCGGAAAATTGACAATCTCTGAAACGTCTAAAGGTGTTTGATCATGAAGCTTCGAACGAGAGTGTACCAGGGAGATACGGAGGTTGTCCATCGTGCTTCTGGACATATGATCTATTATCTAGCAGGTTGACGCGTCCTAGATTGAACGGGACAAACGGGAACGGATCGGCCCTCAATGGCCATGGTGGGCACGAGCATGGAGAGGATGGCGAGGTCAACAGCCCCGCTATTGGGCAGAAGTGCGGCGCTGGAGCGTGTCCGCGCTCGCAGCAGTGCGTTGGCAGCTCGCGGATGTCCAGGCGTGCTTGGAACGGAAGGGCCTGCCTACGACGGTGTACCACGGCGAGGTGTACAGGCAGACATGGCAAGGTGGTTCATGGATGATCGGGTGGTTCTGGGTATACGTGGCGGTGCAGTGGTTCTGTAGGAGTGCTACGCACGCGAATAGAGAGCTGGGAGAGAGCCACATCGCTCAAGGCATGGTGGGGACTGTATGTAGCTGCAAGTGTTCGATAGATCGTGAGTGCGATCGGAGAGGTTAGGAGTGGTGATATGAATCTAGATCGAGCATGCTTACGGTGCCGTCATGTCCTAGAGGTATTAGCGTGGCTGAGAATGACTAGGTCGTTGAGAACGCTGCGTGCGTCCTGAAGACGTGGTTTCTATCGGCTGGGCAAGCTGGGCGGTGCCGATTTCGTGTAGGAGGTGATTCCTTTCGGTCTCGGCGTGCAGCAGTTGGACTAAGTGGTGATGGGACAAGTCCATGGCGAGGCGTAGGGTGGTCGTGGTGTCGATCTGGAGAGGGGCTGGAAAGCGATTGGGGGTCGAAGGGAGGGAGAGATAGATGAGAGGGGAGGGGCAGAATCTTGCCCAAGATTTTTGGTTCAGGCCCTTCTCTTTTCTTCCAACCGAATAGGACGAAACGACACTGTAGCTGGCCAGGGATTCGACCAGAGGGAGAGAGGTTAGGCAGTTGGAGAGGCGGTGGTGAAGTTTTGGTGCTGATTAAAAGGGGTTAGATTGAGAAAGCAAGGGATATAGATATGGCACTAGAATGCCATTTGCTTGGCATGGCCGGCTCTTCTCTTTGCCAAATGAAAATGGACAAATATTTTTGTCCAGAGGATAATGCTTAATGTCCAAAAGTTGACGCTAGCTCTAGTTTGAAAGGATTTTGATCAAAGACATAGAGGTAGAGGTCAAGTGCAAAGGAATAGATTCAAATGGATTTTAAAATCTTAGGAAATACCTATAGTGATAGATGAACTTACGCTTTAAGGATGATCTAGGCAAGTTTGTGGAAATGGAAATAAAGATAGATGATATTTAGTAGCAGCCTTCAAATTTATTTGAGACTTTCTAGATGATTCTATGATGGGGTTGGTCACATAGAAATAAATAGATCAGAGATAGATGTTGAAGATTTGTATAGAAAAGTTGATCAAAGCCAAATGGGGTTCTTGAAACAAAAATAGTCAGTACACTTTTATAAACCTGGGGTAATATTCCCAAATTTTCCAGAGACAAGAATAACACCAAAGAGGCATTCTTCCCATTTCTGCTATTTTTGAAAACTAGAAAAGTAGTTGTTAAAGTTATTTTATAAAATATATTTGTAGGATGAAATGAGTGTTCATAAAGAGTGAACCCCATTTCTAATATTTGATAAACTTATGTTCTGAAAAATATATATAATCCTTTCATAGAAAATGGAGTTCTAGAGTTTATAGAGAAGAAAATATTTAAGAGGGGTTTTGTTTGGAAAGTAAGTAAAAAAAATACTTTGCAAGAATATCCCCACTGGCCAATATATAGCTTTAGGTGTTTTAGATAAGTTGGGCCACATGCCTACTTGTAGATCAAATACAGCTAAGAAGTTGCACAAGTAGATTCATCACACACAATTCAAGTAAAGTCAATACAAAAAAACATTCTTCCATTCCAAGAAGCAATTGTGAACAAATGTTCAATGACGATAATGTCATGGCGAAGTTGAAAAGAGTTTCCAACAAGAGAGTAAAGCTTTTGTAAATAATTTTAGAAGCTAATGGAGACATAAATATCTCTGTCATCAAATTTTCTCAAAGGTGTTTGAAGTCCACTTATCAAATGTTTTTGTAAAGAAAAGTATTTGCAAAATAGTGGGATCATACTAACCTATAGATCCCATATGGTTTATAGAAAAAAAATTTTGAAAAAAAAACCTTTGTGTCAAAATATATATCTTGGCTCTTTGTTTTTGGAAAAGTCAAATCCTTTTAAATAAGAGGGGTTGCCAAGATCAGGTTTTGGTCAAATAGATACTCGAAAATTTTAATGAAATGATCACAAGGGCACAAGGTTGATGTTGGTCCACAATCTGGTTCAACAAGCAACTTACACAAGCAACAATCACACAACAATCAAGGAAAACATGCAAGATACTTCATTGATTTGACTAAGCACAAAAAGTTTTTGTTGGCCCTCATTTTTGCATTACAAAACTTTGCTTAAACATGGTTACAAAAGTTGGGGTGTTACAGATCTTCCCCCCTTAAAAGGAATCTCGTCCTGAGATTCCTAAGCGTGTTTAGAGTTAGGCTTCAATGATTTCTCTTCGAACTCACCGGTGATTCTCTGATTTGCGTCAAAGACTTGCTTTGCCGAAGGTGTAGATCGTGTTCATTTGTTGAAGTTGATGGTTGAAGAGTTGCTGTTGCCGAAAGTACCTTGACAAAAACCATGTCAAGATGCCTTTGAGGTTAATGGGGGTTAAGCTATCTAGTAAGCCTAAAATATTCTACAAGGGTCAGAAGGTTGTCAGCTCGCAACCGAGGTCCTAAAGAGTCAAGGCTTCTCGTGTAGCTTTTGTTGACTTGGGGTCGTCGGTTCCTTCGAGTAACTTAATGGAATCTTCAAATCTTGGTGTCGCTCCTTGAAGCTTGATGCTGGTGTGGACCTTCTGTCTTGAGCTTGTAGTGCTCTAGAGGTTGTATATAATGGCGCTTGAGCTTCGGTCTTGCTAGGTACTTAAAATTTGTAGACTTAACTTTCTACGCTTCCTAACTGTAGGGCATATGTTAGTCCTAACCAAAAGTATTCTTCTAAGTTGTCTCGGGCTAGAGCTGAAGGTGCTTCATGTGTCGGTGCATCACCAATGGCGTGTCTTCAAGTAGTCGGCTACCCAATTCTTCTTGTCTCTAGGTTGGTGGATGGCACCAAAGATCTTCGTGCTTCTTCCTCCTCTTGTAGCCCTGGTGAAATCTTGAGGTAGGTTGGGGTATGTCGGACTGACTTTGTCTTTCAGACATAAACTAGTCTTGGTTTCATACTCACCTAGAGGTCAAATGAGTTAATGATTGGGTTAGATATGTCTTCACTTCTTGTCGCTGCTTCTTCCCTTAGTATCTTCCATTGGTGGTGTCTATTCGAGGTCTCAGCCATGGAGAGGCTTCATGCTTGTAGTGCTTGGTCGATATCAAACTTGGCTTCAAGTCGCGAGATCTTCTTAAATTTAAAGTTAGCAGAACTCTGGACTTAAGTTTAGGCGACCCAGGTTAGTGAAGTTTTTGTCTTCTAAGAATCTTCCATAGTCCAAGCGGGTATATCTTCTGCTCCCTTGACATTGTAGAGAGGAGCTTGAACATGTAGCAAAACTCAGTGCGCCAGATCTTGGGTATGGATTGCGAGAAAAGTTATCACCCTATGTTATCAAGGTTAGGGTCAGCGTTTTATTGTTAACTATCTAGGCTACTCGAGCTGATATAAGTAGATGAGAGGGGAAACACATTTTAGAGAGCTTTCCTAACCGGGTTTTACACACCAGAGGGTTTTTAAGGCCAAGAGGCCAAAACAAGCACAAGCACATGGTAACAATACACACACACAAGAAACACACATAGCAACTGCAAACAACATTATGAACACACAAGGTACTAGGAGTACCAAGGACACCTAACAACTCGCGTTATTTGGGGTTAGCTCAATCAAGGTAATTGAGCTTATCCTATTAATCCTAGGGTCATGGTTGGTCATAGCTATTGACTCCTTCATTTTCTTGACTCTCGCTTCAGCAGAAATTTGATGGCAGTTGGTGGTGAAGTTGCAGTGTTGTTGAGCCGTTGATGTTGACTTGGAAAGTGCAGATTTGTAGGTCTTCTTGAATCTTATCACATGGTTGTGAGGTCTTTAGAGGGATTGTTGAAGTGTGCCATTGGTGGCATTCTTGCCTTACAATCCTAACAAATACTAGTCAAGCAACTGAGAACTTGGTCCTTGACGACTGCAAGAGTGCAAGTCCAGGGAGGAACAAGGTCAGCTTCTTGACAGAGCCATTGGTGTCATCCAAGGGCATAATAATTTTCAATATCTTTCTTCCTTTGCAGCTGGAGAGGTTTGAAGACGTCCTTCTGAAGTTTGCTCCATATTGTGCTGCGAAGCACTAGGTCTATTTGGGGTACAACGTCCATTAATTAAATTTGAAGTGGAGGAGACAAAGAGTAAAAAAAATTTAAAAAAATTATTTGGTAATCAGAGAGGTAAGATTAGAAGTTTTGAAGAGGTAAGAGAAGTATAAGCCACTCTATTGGCTGATTAGGAAATAAACATTGAAATTAGTTTTATCCAAGATACTACTTCCCTACCTAATGCCCATGCTAACTAAGGTCTCCTACAGTCAGGATGGCTCTGATACCAACTATGTGGGGACCCCGGATTACCCATCCAGAATACCCGATATGCATACAATTCACGATCCCATGATCAGTGTGTTGTGAATCCACATATCCAAGTTGATAACAGAATTACATCATCCATTACAGTACCGAATAATATACTTACAATTGGTCACATGATCAAGTCTGATATTGCCACGCAGGGCAAGTCTATTATTGAGCAGCGGACACAAAGCAGCGTTGATGACCCACGTCATGCCTACTACCCTACAGGCAACTGACTGGGAGACGTTCCTAGTTCGCACCGGCGTCGTCGAACTCCTTACCATCGTCATCATAATCTTCACCATAATCTGACCAAGTTAATAGCCAGGGACAAAGCCGTGAGTACATTTTGGAATTGTACTCGCAAACCACCTAAGGAGAGAGTGTGATATGCAGTTTGGCAGTAGCAAGGATAGGCTCTAGACTAGTTTGCTTTCTTTTGGAAACTCATTTTTCTCGAGTTGATATAGCATGTCTAGAACCATGTTCTACGACATCTCTATATCCTTATTAAAAACATTTATAAAACAATTTTAGTAAAATCTCTAGGAAGAGGGAAACCCTTTTTATTTAAAAACCCAGGTCAATCAAACATGACCATCTCCATTCATAAAACTAGGTCAATCACACATGACCATCTCCATTTCCTCGACAGTACCCTTCCAGTACTCCAAACCATACCCGTGCCACAGCAGTACCCTCCAAGTACTCCATCCGGCACCCTTCTCCATTTTTTCAAAAACACTTTATCAAACCAAAACCGACACAGGTTAAGTATGGCCATTCCAACCGTCCATGACCGAGGACTTGGCTATTCGAATAGATTTACACTCTGCAGAGGTTGTACACTTTACCCACAACCATCCGGATACTCATCGTGTGGGCATCTTTCCCACATAACATCATATGCCACGACAAGCACCCGATCAAAGCCTTTCGCTTATCTACCTTAGTACGAGGACCTACCATATGGAGTATGTACCTCCCCGGCACACCCTGGCAGTCTACCTCCACGTTTGATCGTAACTCCAGTGCCACGGCGGGAGACCCAAAGTGTCTTCCGGCGGCTCGAGATATGCCGTGATATGTGTTTCCTCCTTCCTAAGAACAACCCGGATTCCGGGGTACCCCGTACCCTTATATAGTTGTGAGGTGCCCCATACCAAAGCAAATAAACTACGAGCTAAGCCCCATCCCATACCAGGGTAATCATGGTTGCATGGGTTAATTGGTCTGGCGAACACTTATGCACAATGCCCTCTTTCATAAATCCTCCTCCTCCTTTCCTCCATTTTCTAGAACACATTTTCCTGAAAACACTTCAGTGGAATAGAGCACTACTCCAAGGTTTTCAAAATCATTTTTCAAAGTCCCATTTGAGCATTCCCAACCTAGAGTTTTTGCTCCACCACAAAGTTTTCCAAAGGCTATGATGCTAACCATCGCACCACTAATTTTGGGGAATAAGTAGGTGTCAAGATAGGGGTCATCCATGAGGATGATATCATTTGACTTGCGGAGCCAAGTCGCCAACAATTGCTATTTAGGGCAACAGCAATATAAAACAATGCATTTTCATAAACAGTAATAAATCATGCAATAATAAAACTGGGATCAGATATGCAACAAGTTTAGATGGCTTGCCTTGATTAGTTTGTCCCTGGTCTTCTTCGTAGTACTCGAAGACTTTCCCTTCCTTGGTACACTCGGCGTCGTTCGAATCTAACGCCGATAAACAATAATGATATAAGTATGCAAACATAAGCATGCCACACACATCACCACATCAAACAAATCACACCAAACAAGTATCAGAAGCAACCAATTTGTCTCACTAAACAATTTCATGTATTTATATACCACTAACTATTTATAGGAAAAGGGCAAAGATTTAACTATCAACAAACCCTAATTTATCTCTAAATAGCACGCAGGTAATTATACTAGTTCAAAGCATGCTACTAGCATACCAATATAAAGGTATCCTTTTTATGAATCCAACAAAAGTGGATTCATTCAAACAGGAGCTATAAATAATTTCTTGCAAATTAAATAGTGCTAACTATGACTAGAGGAGCAAATAATTCCCCTAACACTCTCTAGAACTCACAAAATTCCACCAGAGGTCATTTCGGAAAGCTACTGAAATTCATGTTCCAAACAAGTTGGAATCATACCAAAATAGTATTCCTAATGGATATGAAAAATCTAACATTAATATTTACCCTAAACATCATCCTAATTACTACTGAGAATATAGACAGCCTAAAATAGCGAACCAAGTGTCGTAGGCAAGATATCATATTAGGGTACCACTGGGAACTGGAAACACACCAATTTGATCTACAGAACTTCATATTTGGATTTTTGAATGGAAAGGGATTAGATCTACTCATTTAATTAGCAAACAATCTAAAGGAATCTAGAAATTATTCATGCAGTACCTCTAGATAGATATTGTAACAAGGAGCTCAGGAAAATTTGAATCACTATTATTGGATGCTCAGAGACCAAGATATGAATTTTTCAAACTATCAGTACAAATCAAAGTTTAAAGATTTCCTAAATAATAAAAAAGGGCCGCGGTCAACGGATCCAACAGATCCGTGCCCGGCCGGCCAATCTCGCGCCGTGGGCGAGAGGGAGAAGGCAACGCCCGGGCGGGGAGGCCATCGGCCTGCTGCCGTGCACCAGGCGTGGCTGCATGCAGCCGTCAGATCGGGATCCGACGGTCCTCGACGCTCCCTCCCGCAGCGAGCCTGCGACCAGAAGACGGCGGCGCGGCCGCGATAGAGGCGACGGAGGGGAGGCCGGGGCTCACCATGGGGAGGACTGGAGGCGGCGGTGCTGTCGGGAAGTGGAGGCGGAGCTTGATGCGGGAGACCCTGGCGCCTCGGACGTGCCGGCGAAGCTCCGGGTCGCTCACGCGGACGAGACACTCTCCGCGACCGCACGGACAGAGGCCCGATGCCGGCGACCTCCTGGCGGGTTCCTGAGCAAGGAACGGGGGTGGGTTAGAAGTAATATTACCACAG
Organism: Dactylis glomerata; assembly: GCA_007115705.1. NCBI lineage: Eukaryota > Viridiplantae > Streptophyta > Magnoliopsida > Poales > Poaceae > Dactylis > Dactylis glomerata. Next base: position 2,974,162 of record QXEO01000685.1, on the reverse strand, counting down.
GGGAAGAGAATGGAATAGAGAGAGGGAGCAGAGGGTGCAGGTGTCAAGCTCCAGCGCTTGTCCTCCTCGGATGGATTCGTCGGAGACGATGCTGGCTCATAGTTGCCAGAAATCCGGATCGTCTGGATCGAGGAACGGGGTCGAGGGTCGAGGATCGACATCTCAAGCAATGAGGTTCGACGAGGAGTATACATCTCCGGTACGATAACTTGGGATGTGGGTCGGGATCCACTTAATTTTGGGTCGATGATCCCGGTTCGATGACATGGAGGTCAAGATACTGCCTTTAGTAAAATGCCTATCTTTAAGTAAATGTTTTCATTTTGTTTGTAGGGGAGTTTTCCTGATACTGAAAATATTAGGCAATAGGGGAGCGCCAGCCCACTAGGCCATAAGCCCATAAACAAAGTAGTATATCAGGTCGTGGTTGACTGCAAGCAACCGCATCTTATCTTCTTCCTCCCGAGGCCAGGAAGCACCAACGCCAGATCTTCCTCTCTGCCAATCTCCAGCGCAAGTCCAGCTGCTGCTCGCCTCCCTGGGGCTCCATCTCGGAGAACTCCTCTTTGCATGACAGGGGGCCGTGCATGCGCAGCTGCTGTGCGCCATGTCGCAGAGGAGAGGTCAAGCGTCGCCGTCGTAGACGCACGCTACGCCACCGCCATCACAGGCGCGCAGGCAGACCCACGATTTGCTGAGGAGGACAGATAGGCATCGAACGGGATCGGGACCCGGCCGTCGAACCATGTCGACCCGCTGTCGCTCCCGACCCTCGATCCGGGTCGATCGACCCTGGATCGAGGAACGAGGCTTCGAGCTGGCTTGCCCAGCTCAGAGAGAGTTTGGGTTCGGGTCTGGGGGGTGATAGAGAGCATGCTGGGGAGAGAGTGAGGCGAGTGGGGAAGCTGTGCTGCAGCTTGGTTGTGTTATAAAGCAAGCTGGACGGTGGTGCACGCGGACGCAGGGCACGGCTCGAGATCAACAAGTGCACGGACGCGATAGGGCATAAAGGGCAGTTCGGTAGTGCAAGGCATGGATAGAGGAGTACTAGGCTGGCCTTGGATAGCCCAGGCACGAACTGAGCTGTTCGAAAATTGACAATCTCTGAAACGTCTAAAGGTGTTTGATCATGAAGGTTCGCACGAGAGTGTACGAGGGAGATACGGAGGTTGTCCGTCGTGCTTCTGGACATATGATCTATTATCTAGCAGGTTGGTGCGTCCTAGATTGAACGGGACAAACGGGAACGGATCGGCCCTCAATGGCCATGGTGGCCACGAGCATGGAGAGGATGGCGAGGTCAACAGCCCCGCTATTGGGCAGAAGTGCGGCGCTGGAGCGTGTCCGCGCTCGCAGCAGTGCGTTGGCAGCTCGCGGATGTCCAGGCGTGCTTGGAACGGAAGGGCCTGCCTACGACGGTGTACCACGGCGAGGTGTACAGGCAGACATGGCAAGGTGGTTCATGGATGATCGGGTGGTTCTGGGGATACGTGGCGGTGCAGTGGTTCTGTAGGAGTGCTACGCACGCGAATAGAGAGCTGGGAGAGGGCCACATCGCTCAAGGCATGGTGGGGACTGTATGTAGCTGCAAGTGTTCGATAGATCGTGAGTGAGATCGGAGAGGTTAGGAGTGGTGATATGAATCTAGATTGAGCATGCTTACGGTGCCGTCATGTTCTAGAGGTATTAGCGTGGCTGAGAATGACTAGGTCGTTGAGAACGCTGCGTGCGTCCTGAAGACGTGGTTTCTATCGGCTGGGCAAGCTGGGCGGTGCCGATTTCGTGTAGGAGGTGATTCCTTTCGGTCTCGGCGTGCAGCAGTTGGACTAAGTGGTGATGGGACAAGTCCATGGCGAGGCGTAGGGTGCTGAGGTTGTCATTGACTCCCTGCCCAAGGATCGGGTGTCCACCGGAGAGACAGAAGAAAGGGGAGGGTTACAGGGTACTCTACTCCATGCGTATGGCGTGTGGGGTCGTGGTGTCGATCTGGAGAGGGGCTGGAAAGCGATTGGGGGTCGAAGGGAGGGAGAGATAGATGAGAGGGGAGGGGCAGAATCTTGCCCAAGATTTTTGGTTCAGGCCCTTCTCTTTTCTTCCAACCGAATAGGACGAAACGACACTGTAGCTGGCCAGGGATTCGACCAGAGGGAGAGAGGTTAGGCAGTTGGAGAGGCGGTGGTGAAGTTTTGGTGCTGATTAAAAGGGGTTAGATTGAGAAAGCTAGGGATATAGATATGGCACTAGAATGCCATTTGCTTGGCATGGCCGGCTCTTCTCTTTGCCAAATGAAAATGGACAAATATTTTTGTCCAGAGGATAATGCTTAATGTCCAAAAGTTGACGCTAGCTCTAGTTTGAAAGGATTTTGATCAAAGACATAGAGGTAGAGGTCAAGTGCAAAGGAATAGATTCAAATGGATTTTGAAATCTTAGGAAATACCTATAGTGATAGATGAACTTACGCTTTAAGGATGATCTAGGCAAGTTTGTGGAAATGGAAATAAAGATAGATGATAGTTAGTAGCAGCCTTCAAATTTATTTGAGACTTTCTAGATGATTCTATGATGGGGTTGGTCACATAGAAATAAATAGATTAGAGATAGATGTTGAAGATTTGTATAGAAAAGTTGATCAAAGCCAAATGGGGTTCTTGAAACAAAAATAGTCAGTACACTTTTATAAACCTGGGGTAATATTTCCAAATTTTCCAGAGACAAGAATAACACCAAAGAGGCATTCTTCCCATTTCTGCTATTTTCGAAAACTAGAAAAGTAGTTGTTAAAGTTATTTTATAAAATATATTTGTAGGATGAAATGAGTGCTCATAAAGAGTGAACCCCATTTCTAATATTTGATAAACTTGTGTTTTGAAAAATATATATAATCCTTTCATAGAAAATGGAGTTCTAGAGTTTATAGAGAAGAAAATATTTAAGAGGGGTTTTGTTTGGAAAGTAAGTAAAAAAAATACTTTGCAAGAATATCCCCACTGGCCAATATATAGCTTTAGGTGTTTTAGATAAGTTGGGCCACATGCCTACTTGTAGATCAAATACACCTAAGAAGTTGCACAAGTCGATTCATCACACACAATTCAAGTAAAGTCAATACGAAAAAACATTCTTGCATTCCAAGAAGCAATTGTGAACAAATGTTCAATGACGATAATGTCATGGTGAAGTTCAAAATAGTTTCCAACAAGAGAGTAAAGCTTTTGTAAATAATTTTAGAACCTAATGGAGACATAAATATCTCTGTCATCAAATTTTCTCAAAGGTGTTTGAAGTCCACTTATCAAATGTTTTTGTAAAGAAAAGTATTTGCAAAATAGTGGGATCATACTAACCTGTAGATCCCATATGTTTTATAGAAATTTTTTTTGAAAAAAAAACCTTTGTGTCAAAATATATATCTTGGCTCTTTGTTTTTGGAAAAGTCAAATCCTTTGAAATAAGAGGGGTTGCCAAGATCAGGTTTTGGTCAAATAGATACTAGAAATTTTTAATGAAATGATCACAAGGGCACAAGGTTGATGTTGGTCCACAATCTGGTTCAACAAGCAACTTACACAAGCAACAATCACACAACAATCAAGGAAAACATGCAAGACACTTCATTGATTTGACTAAGCACAAAAAGTTTTTGTTGGCCCTCATTTTTGCATTACAAAACTTTGCTTAAACATGGTTACAAAAGTTGGGGTGTTACAAGGCCGGTAATGATTTTAATGCATTCTCGGTTGATTGTGAATGAAAATCCATTTGTCAACTCAATACAACCAGTAGTAGAATTCATATGAGCTGCTAACCAGATGAATACATCATTGGGGCAGCCTGAGCATGCCAACTCCAGTATGCTTGCGAAACCAATTTCTTGAACAACACATATCTGTTCAGCTATCAAATTCTTTATTACATCAAGAAGAAGTTTAAAATTTCCAGCATTAACAGAATCCTATATTGAAAAGAAATGAAAAAGATAAGTTAGGATGACTTAGAGAATAAAATTAAGACATGTATTTAGATTGTATTGTAACCAACAAATAGTGATGAAAAGAAGACAACTAACAAATATACAATTTATATCTTGATAAAAAGAATTAGGTACTAAAATTGATGGGCGACAAAATAATGGATGATGAACAAAAAATAATCCATAATAGAAACAAATTGGTTACATCATTTTGACCAGAATATGAACCACAAAGCATGTTGTAGAAACCAGTACAGTAAATGAGGTAAAAAAGAAAAACCTCATTATGGCTGGTCTATCTTTTTTTTCCTAACTGAATCGTCCATCTACACAGATTGTCCTCTGCAAAGAAATGAAAATCTTGCCAAAATGAGTTGTGCCTGCACAGCCATAGCAAAAAAACCTCTCGAAGAATAAAAACCGGTAATAAAATCATAGCACCACGGTGTGATAAGAGAGTTTAGATCTCGTCAGTGTGCTCACCTACGTGCTGTCGATTCAAAGAAACTCAAGATTAGAAGAGATCAGCGGGAAAGGAATCAACCTGGTTGAGATCTAAAAAGAAATAAGCTGCATCAGTTCACGTCCATTAGAAAACAAATATGAAGAACCAAGAGAAGAACGGAGAGGAGAAGAATTAGTGACTAACTATGGTAGGAACTAACCATCTTTCATTGGATTTTTCGGTAGGGGGATGGGGGATCGATCGATCTCCTGTCACTGCTTAGTCCTCGGGGCAGAACAACATGACGGGAAGAAGCAGGGGGGCAGAAATAAAGATGCCTTGTCTGGACGTGGCGTTTAATGTGTCTTCCAAGTATACCCCACCAATGGCATTATTGAAAAAAGACCCTAAAATAAATGGAGAATTAAATGGTGTAATAAGGAGAAAGAAAAGAGAGCAAAAAAGAGAAGAGAAAGAATTGGAGTCTTCGATGGAGTCGGCGGCGGCTCCGGCGTCGGCGGCCAATCCAGCCATGAACGAGGAAACTACATCAAAAAATTGCCTTGTGCAGCCGGAATCGGGAGCCCCCTTGACATCGCAGCCAACTACTGGACACATGCGTCCATCTACTCATGGTACAAATCATCCTAAGGTACTGGAAACCTAGAACCCTATTTCTTTCCCTTTGCTTTGATCTGGAAGTGTTGATTCTGATTATGTGACATTATCCCTTTCTTTGATCTTGAAGTGCTGTTATTTATTCATGAAGATAACATGATATAAACTTAAAAAAAAACCTACCTACTTAAATCTGATGTCAATCCCCATCATAGCTTGCTCTGATGCATATTGTGACTGTTTTTCATTGAAAGAATGCTCACAGAATGTAATCCTAAAAAATCATACTAGAAGTGGGTAAACAAAAAATGCAAAACATAAATCTATAACACACTGATTCCCTTCAGAACATAATTGCAAAACTTAAGTGCCATGTATTGAAGAAAATGAGAACACTGAATGAATTATAGCACTCTGAATGATTAGAAAAAAAATATCCGAGTGATAGTATTTAAAGAAAATCATAAGAGATTTTGAATAGCATCATTAGGAAAAAAAGAAAACACATACAGCTTGTTAGTTTTAACAAATGAAAACTAATTTATTTGTGTTTCTAGTAAAAAAAAGAAATTATCCCTTGCAAAAAAAAGCTAGATGAGTTTCAATTGCAAAATGTAATTGCATAAAAGTATATATACATCTTCCATTCTGCATTCTAAAAACTGCTTCATTATTATTGTCTATCCATTACATAGTAAAAATATCTATTTAAGAAATACAATATTATTTTCAGACAAAGGGGAAAACTACAGTACCTAGAGATGCTGCCATGACAGAAGATAGTCATACGATTCTGTCAAAATTGAAGAAGGTCAGAACACCTACATCTATATGGTTTTTTGTTTGCATAAACTACTTAGAATTCTAGTATGTGATTTGTGTGTATGTAAATTTGTACCCAGGTTGTTGAATCAGCTATGCAGAAAAGGGACACCATATTTGTTCCAGCTGGTAGCAAGGTTAAGATAGTGAGATTATAAATAAATCATAAAATAATAAATCCCATTGTTAAATAATCTTTCAGTGCCCTTTTGTTCCATGCAGAATGTTAAAGAAGGATTAACAGTCAACAAAATGGTCGTTTACCAATATAATGATGACCTGCTATTGCAATTTGATCAATTTGTTGTACACGGTGAGATGGAGAAACAGCAACAGGTATAAAGAAATTACTTATAGTACCATGTTAAAAGTTAGGGATTTCTATTTTCGTGCCCTCGGGTCTTTAGTTGTACTCAGTTTTTCCCAGCTCCTTAGTTTTTCCTCAGTTTTCCCCAAGCCCTTGTCTGAAACCCTCACAAGGAGCTCGGACGGGAGGAATCCTATTCAGTTGACCGTTCTGTGCTGACGAGTGGGGCCACGTTGTTTGGGGCCGCGTCGTGTGGGGCTGGTAGAAAGGGACCGCGTCGGACAGGACGAGACCGTGTTTGGTCATACGAGCGGAGCGGGGGCCGTAGCGTGTGGGGCCATAGCGTGTGGAGCCGTGTGGGTCCGGGACGTGGGCACGAGTGGTTTCTGTCTCTTTCGCCCAGATTAGCAGTTTTTGATGCACCTTTTTCCTCTGTCTCGCTCAATCTCATTCATTCTTGATTGCCCAAATTGGTAGCAAATCTAGAGCAGCTTCTCCTTCTATTTTTTAACGCCATTCATTTCTTTATGCCTTCGTTTTTACCCAATCAGGTAGGAAATCTAGGGCACAAATCCAGAGAAAATATAGGATAAGCTGCATACAGCAGCCAACATAGCATAGATATATTCACGACATATCCAACAGTACTACCGATAGATCCAACATAAGCTACATTTTATATGAATTTAAGCTTGGAGGCTGCGTAGGTGAATCCCAAGTGCTTTGTGTTGGGCCATGAACGCATGCACATGCATGGTCGTTCCAACTCTAGCGCCGCATCTACCAATGGATTCAGCATGGTTCACCAGGCAGTTGAAGTTGGTGGTGCGGAGCTTCCTGTTGCAGAAGGGGCACCTATAAACGTCTCGAGCAAAGTAGCCATCGTAATGGCCGAACTGCAGCCTCCTGAGGAAGTGACGAGTCTTGGTGTGGAAGGACTCGTCGTCGCTATCAATGTCGCTGCTCTGCACCTGTCACATAGCACCAAAGATCGTGCAAAAAAGACGGAGTCAATTGCAATGATGATGGAACAGAGAGTGAACAAAAGATCATGCATGATAATATGGCACGAAAAAAAGAGGTAGCCTCTATTACATCGGACACACTTATATCCAGGATTTGAGTCAGTGAACCAAAGATTATGCACAACAAATTTGTACACACCAATTGTTCACTAACCAAACCCTGAATCAATTTGTGCCCAAATATTCATCCTCATCGGCACAAATTAACTAGATAGGATTGATTACTCACATAAGTTAACTGAATCTTAAATAAAAGCAAATCACAAATACTAATAACACAAGATCTAGAACTAGGAACAGATGAACCCTAATAACGCAAGATCTAACACAAAAGGATTGAACTAGGAACAGACGAACCCTAATAATACAAGATCTAACACAAAAGGATTGAACTAGGAATAGATGAACCCTAATAACGCTAGATCTAACACAAAAGGATTGAACTAGAATAGACGAACCCTAATAACGCTAGATCTAACACAAAAGGATTGAAATGGGATAAGAACAAGGGAACAAAGGGTTACCTTTGGCTCGTCGTTGACGATGCTGGTGTTGTAGGGGTTCTCCGGTTGTGGAGAAGATGATGAGACAGGAGAGGCGGTTGCAGTGAGAATGAGAGAGTGGGCGAGCATCGAGGGAGAGAAAGAGGAGCTCTATAAAGACGAAGGTGGCGTGTACTGCAACACGCATCTGCTATGCACGGCTGCAGCGTGCACCGCGACACGAGGCTAACCCTAGGACGTTTGGTGTACTCAGTTATAACCTCAGGCCTTATACAGAAATTTTATCTGTACTCAGTTTTCCCCTCGAGTACTTAGACTGGCAAGTACAATATACTCAGTTTTACCCCAAGTAGCTGGTCAACAGAGAGTCAACAAATGAGATTAACATAGCTAATTGAGTCATTTCATGTGCAAAAAAATCCAAAAAAATAAAAACATAGTGGCACCTACTCATGGAGTCTTTCTACACAACCTGCCACCTAGGAAACCTTATCAAACATAGATAAATCAAGTTTTACCACAAATTGCCACTTCTCAGAATCACTAGTAGCTATGAAGATGCATGGTTTTTCACTCAAACCCCTTTGCAAAACATCTTTCCCAAAACATAGTTTGTCTAAATGAGGCCATAATTGTCACACTCATGTATATTTAAATTGTAAATAATTTGATGTAGCCCAATATGAATTATATTGTACAAAACACGCATTTTTCATTTTGTAATTCTTTTGTTTGAGTCCCTTAGTCTATTTAGTATTTACGTGCCCTTGGTTTCTTAGTACTACTCAGTTTTGCCCTTGATACGTCTCAAACGTATCTATAATTTTTGATGCTCCATGCTTGTTTTTACACCATTTGCCTATTGTTTCGTTACACTTAGTGGCACTTTTATGCATTTTCCGGAACTAACCTATTAACAAGTGCCACAGTGCCAGTTTCCTATTTTCTGCAGTTTTTGTGTTTCAGAAGTGATACACAGGAAATATTCTCGGAATTGGACGAAACAAAAGCCAGAAGTCTTATTTTTCCCGGAAGCATCCAGACATCCGAAGAGAGGAAGGAGAGGGGCCACAAGCCGCCCTCACACAGGGCTGGCGCGGCCCAGGCCCTGGGCCGCGCCAGCCCTGTGTGAGGAGCTCCTGGCTGCCCTCTCACGACGCCCCTTCGCCTATATAAAGCCTCGGGATGGAAAACCCTAGGGGATTCGGCAATTTTCCAGAAGCAGCTCCGCCGCCACCGTCGATGAATTTCGAGGGACAGAAGTCTCTGTTTCGGCATCCTGCCGGGATGGGGAAGTGCCCCCGGAGCCATCTCCATCGGTCTCCATCGCTGTCTCCGCCGTCTCCATCGACCTCACCGCCATCTCCATCAACCTTGCTGTCTCCTATGATGAGGAGGAAGTAGTTCTCCCCCGAGGCTAAGGGCTCTACCGGTAGCTATGTGGTTCACCTCTCTCTCCCATGATGTGATCGTTATGTGATCGTGAGCTTTGTGTCATGTTGAACAAGTAGATGTTATTATTCAGATATTATGCTACTCCTATGCTTAATTATTATAGTGTACTCTAGTGATATTATTAAAGTAGTCTATTCCTCCTGCCATGGTGTAACGGTGACAGTGCGTGCATTGTGGTGGTACTTGGTTTAGGCTATGATCGTGATCTCTTGTGGATTATGAGAGTAATTATTACTATGATAGTATTGAGTGATCTATTCCTCCTTTCATGGTGTAATGTTGACAGTGTGTGCACCGTGTTAGTACTTGGTCTAAATTGCAATGATTTCTATCTTGAATTGTGATTTGATTTGGATATCTCTATGAGTGGTGTTTGTCAAGTACTTGATGAACTTTAAGGGGTGCTTCTGTAGCCACTACATAATGATTAGTGTTATTCAATAGGAGAGTAATTCAGAGTACCATAGTGGAGAGAAGTTATCTATTTGTTCATTCATGTTATATTGTTGGGAGTGTGTCCACTAGTGAAAGTATGATCCCTAGGCCTTGTTTCCAAGCATTGCACACCGTTTACTTGCTATTTTGTTACTTGTTTGCTCGCAGCGATATTTATTTCACATCACGTTTGCTACTTATAATCATCTATACCACTTGTATTTCACTATCTCTTCGCCGAACTAGTGCACCTATACATCTGACAAGTGTATTGGGTGTGTTGGGGACACAAGAGACTTTCTGTATCGTAATTGCATGGTTGCTTGAGAGGGATAGCTTTGACCTCTAACCTCCCTGAGTTCGATAAACCTTGGGTGATCCATTTAAGGGAAACTTGCTGCTGTTCTACAAACCTCTGCACTTGGAGGCCCAACAAGTGTCTACAAGAATAGAAGTGCATAGACATCAAGCTCTTTTCTGGCGCCGTTGCCGGGGAGGTAAGGTAAAAGGTACTTGCATCCTCATGTGTGAGTGCTCGCAGTTATTTCCTTTAGATTCTGCAATTATATCTTTTTGTTTCTTGTTTTTATTTTCACTAGTTAGGCTTAATGGAAAACAAAGAGTTCTTTAGTCTTTTTCCTGATTTTAGATTTGAAGAGAAAATTGAAAATCCTTTAGAGCTTATTTCGCATAGCAATGTTATTAGTATGAATGCTTTGAATACCGTTAATGCTAATGCTATGGAAAAGTCTAAGCTTGGGGAAGCTGGTTTTGTTAAGTATGATATTTTTAGTCCCCCAGCTTTAGTGGAGAAAGTTTGTTCTGATGATATTTTATCTCCCATATGTGATGTTTCTAATGATGCTTGTGCTCCTCATCCTTTTGAAATACCTATGAAAATTGTTGAATGTATTAGGGATAACTGCTATTTAGGAGATGGAACTGTCCATCCTGGTGACCATTTGCTTTTTATACATGAATTATGCGAGTTGTTCCAGTGTGCAGGTATTTCAATGAACCAAGTTAAGAAGAAGCTATTCTCTTTATCACTGAAAGGCAGAGCTGAGGAATGGTATCGGCTGCTTGAAGATGGTCCAACTATTGCATGGGAGGAAATTGTGCCTCTCTTTTATTCCAAGTTTTATCCTCCAAGTGAAATTCATAAAGATCGTAATCGGATATATAAATTTTGGCCTCATGAGGGAGAAAGCATTGCCCAAGCGTGGGGAAGATTGAAGTTACTAATGCATAAATGTCCTATTCATGATCTTCCCCGTAATATTGTTATTAATAATTTTTATGCAAGGCTTTCAGGATATTACAAGGACTATCTAGATGCATGCTTTGATGGGTCTTTCACAAGAAAGGATGTCGACACCAAGTGGGGTCTGCTTGAGACGATTCAAAACAATATTGAAGGTTGGGATAGCAACAAAGGTAAAGGATCAGGTATGAATTATGAGTTTGATTGCATTAAGTCTTTCGCTAAAACCGCTAATTTTCAAGAGCTTAGTGCTAAATATGGTCTTGATCCTCAAATTATGGTTGATTGCTTTAAAGCCTTTGCTTCCCATATGAATGTTCCTAAAGGAAATGGGGACGTGTATCATGAACCTTTTAAGGACACTTGCATAGAAAGTGATATTGTTATTGATGATTGCAATAAACATGCGCAAACTTCTAAAAGTACTATTTCTTATAAGCATGTTAATTTTTGTGGAATACATAGACCTTGTGAATAGAGTTACAACAAGGAAGATTATTGCATCACCCACGCAAATGAAGAAACCAGCATGTGGCTCAAGGATCTAGATGTGCTTGGTGAATGGGTTTGTGAGCTTTATCCTTTTCTTTGTGAATTTTGCGGTGAAAAAGGTCACTTTAATTTTCAATGCCCAATTAATCGAACGAGTACCATAGATTTGTATTGTGATGATAAGATTACTCTCAATCAGCATGATGAGCTTACTTTGTTTTTGAATTGTGAAGAGATATCTAGAAAGCTTTCTTTGGTTGACATGAATGATGTTGATATTAATAGCACCCTTCTCGGTTGTCATCTCTATTGTGCTAAAGATTGCCTTGCAAATACTTACTTACAAGATCTTATTAAACATGATGTTTTGCCAAGCTATGATATGAATAATAGATGTTTTGATCTTATTAATAGAGGGGAGGAATCCTCCAAAGTTTCTTCTGTTGTTCCTGTCAGCAAACCAGATTATGTGGAGAAGATGCCTTTCCCTCCTAGAGAACATGTGGAGAAGATGCCCTTCAAGTCTCTCCCTCCTAAAGGAGAGAGTAAGAAGAGTAAGAAGAAGAAGAAGAGGAGGAGTAAGAGGCAAGAGGACACGGTATCTTCCCCTAAGCGTTATGATCCTGCTATAGATTATGATAATTCTGATTGGGATGATGTTCCTATGCCTGTTACCTATGTGATCATGATTGGGAAAAGCACTCTACTTTTGATATTTAAAATCTTTTTGGTACTAATTCTAAGGTTAATAATTGTTGTACCATTAGTGCTATCCATGTTCCTTCTTATGATGATATGTTTGATGAGTATGCTTTGCGACATAGTAGTTCTCTAGCTTGTGATGATGGGTATAATATTTTCAGTTCACCTACTTTTGAGGAGAAAATTATTTATGATTACAATATGCCTCCTATCTTTGATGATTATGGTGATGAGAATAATTATTCTGTTGAATCTGCTCCCACTACTATTGTTCATGTGGGGAGTATTAATCCTTTTATGCATGCAGCTCATGATAGGGATGTTTTATGTGATAATTATATTGTTAGTTCTATTCATGATGCTACTGAAAGTTATTATGAGAGAGGGAAACATGGTTTGATGGATCTCAACAATATTGAGCCCCTCTTTATGTTGCAATTCTTGAAGTTATACTTGTTTTGCCTTCCTATGCTTTTTGCTTTGCGCTTTTATGACTTGTCTCTTTACAAGACTATTTTTCATAGGAAGTGGTTTAGATTTAAATGTGTTCCATACTTGCTTTTTGATGCTCTCTATTGATTTAAGTTCCTATATGGTGCCTTTGCCTCAAGCTCTTATATGGCGCCCACATGAGCATCTTTGCAAATTACTGCGCCTAGCTCAAAGGCGTTAAAGAAAAGCACTCTTGGGAGATAACCCATTGTTTATTTTCAGTACTTTTTCTTTTATTTGAGTCTTGGAAGTCATTACTACTGTAATGACCACTCCTTATCTTGTTTATTTCGTTTTTGTGCCAAGAGAAGCCGCTAATTCGAGTGAGGTAAAGATTTGGGGATGTTGCTATCCTAAAACTGTTTTCGGTGCTGCACCGTAAAAATTCATATAAATTCTCTGTATATCGTTTGGACCTGCGATTTCTTGTGCATATGCCTCAGGTTATATCCAAACTTTTGTTAGTTGAACACTTTTCGATTTGAGCAACAAAAAATCCCTCAAAAATTCGACCTTTGTCAGCTGTTCAGTTTTGACAGATTTCTGCCAATATTTGTGTTTGCCACTTTATCGCTTTCTTTTGAGTTCTTTTGATCACGGAACTTTTGGGGAGGTTGCTACAGTAGTATTTGCTATATATGTGGTGGTTTTGTGTTGAAACCTGAAGCAAAAAGAGGTTGATTATATGTTATGCTTACACTAATGTTGCTAATAGAATTGTGTTTAGTTTTGTATGAAGGAAGTTTTCAAGTGTAGGGATTGGAGAATGATGAGATGAGTTGAAGAATGGACAAAAGCTCAAGCTTGGAGATGCCCATGCATCACCCCAAGAAATATCCAAGAAGTACAAGCATCAAAGCTTGGGGATGCCCCCGAGGCACCCCTTCTTCATCGGCAAAAATCAGGTCACCTTTCAAAACACTATATTTTTATTGCTTCATGCACTATGTGTTTTTCTTGGAGCGTCAGTTGTTTTAGTTTTCTTAGGTTGTTTAGTTTGTTTGTTTGCTGCAATAAATGGTTGGACCTGCTGCGTTTAAGGGCAGTAAGTCCTTGTGCGTGGTGATGACCAGCCCGTTGGGAACCCCAAGAGGAAGGTATGATGAGTGTAGCAGCAAGTTTTTCCTCAGTTAAGAAACCAAGGTTTATCGAACAGGAGAGGAGAGACGGTGACGACTGAAGGTGTTGTAGAACCTGCACACACACAAACAAATACTTTGTTCCCAACTTGCGATGAGGTTGTCAATCTCACCGGTTTGCTTGAAACAAAGGTTATGAGCGTATCGAGTGGAAAACAGTAGAGTATATGCGAGTAAAGTAAACAGTGCGGGAAAAGTAAACAGGTGATTGCAATATGATTAAAATAGGACCGGGGTCCACAGTTCACTAGTGGTGTCTCTCTATAGATAAAATAACATGCTGGGTAAATGTGGGGACCCCGGTTTACCGTCCGGGATTCCTGTTATGCATACAATTCATGATCCCAGGAAGACCGTCATGAATCCACATAACAGAGCTGGCATTACAGAGTACATCATCCATTACATAAATAGGTTGCAAAGTCTTACATGGCCACTTGGCCGAATTTAAATGCCACGCAGGGCAAGTTCACGAAGCAATGCAGCGGATACAAAGGTAGCGTAGGATTAGCCCGTGTCATGCCTCTACCCTACAGGTGACTGACCAGGAGACGGATCCTAGTTCACATCGGCATCATCGAACTCCTCACCATCATCTTCATAGTCTTCATAATCTGGCCAAGTTAATAGCCAGGGACAAAGCCGTGAGTACATTTGAATTGTACTCGCAAACCAACTAAAGGGGAGGGAACAATATGCAGTTTGGCTGTAGCAAGAAGAAAGGCTCTAATCTAGTTTATCCTATCTAGTCAAATTCTCGTGTCGATATAGCATGTCTTACGACATTTCGATATCCTTGTTAAAGAAGAGTTTTGGTAAAGCATCTTGAGAAAAAGCTCTAGGAAAGGGGGAAACTCATTTCAAGAGAAGAGCCGGGGTCAATCAAACATGACCACCTTCCTTATGAATCTCGGTCAATCGCACATGACCACCTTCAACCTTCGGTAGTACCCTGCAAGTACTCCGAATCACCTCCGTGCCATGGCAGTACCCTCCGAGTACTCTGAGCTGGCACCAAATTCTTCCCTTTTTTCGAAAACACTTTTATAAAACCAAAACTTGACATTGGGTTAGGCAACAGCCAGTTCAACCGTCCATGACCGAGGACTCGGCTATTCGAATAGATTTACACTCTGCAGAGGTTGTACACTTTACCCACACCATCCGATAAATCCGCCGGGATACCACCACGGTCCGTCATACACGAGTATGCGGGTTTCGGATAATCGATCATAGCCTTCCATCTACCCACCTTACCACGGGCGCCTACCCTGTGGAGTATACATCCCCGGCAAACCCTGGCCGTCTACCTCTGCCGAGCGTAGTTCCAGTGCCACGGCGGGAGAAACCCAAGTGTCTTCCGGACGGGTAGCCTATTGGCGGGCCCGCTACACTGTTGCCCATCAATTGCGACAACCCGGATTCCGGGGTCCTCCAGACCCTTATATAGTGTGAGGCACCCCGTACCAAGGAAGATAAACTTCAAACTAAGCCCCGTCCCATACCAGGGTAATGTGGTTGCACGGATTAAATTGCCCCGGGTGAGTACGTAATCACCAATGTCTTTTCTTTAGAAAGTCACCAACTTCCTTCCCTTCATAACCCATTTTCCATTTTGTCCCAAAAATCCTTTAGTAAACATTTCAGTGGAGTAGATACTACTCCAAGGTTTTCAAAAACTCCTTTAAAAATCATTTTTCCAGAGTGTTTCCCAATCCTAGAGTTTTTGGCTCCACTAGAGGTTTTCCAACGGCTTTGCTGCTATTCAGCAAATCCCTACTCATAAGGGTAATGATAGGTGTTCAACGGGGTCATCTCGAAGGATGATAACAAGTGGCTTGTGGAGCTTAAGCCAACAATAAATTGCTACAAGGAGTATAGCAACAAAAAAAAACATGCATTTTTAGAATAAAGCAGTAAGAGACATGCAGCTGGTGTAATTAGGATTCAGATATGCATCAAGATAGATGGCTTGCCTTGGTTGGCTTGTCCCTGATCTCCTTCCTCCTGATACTCGTACACTTCACCTTCCTCGGTACACTCCTCGTTCGATTCTATCGCCAAAAATTAATAACACATGGTAAATATACAAGCATACAAGGTTCACACACATTCAGCAAACAAACCATACCATCAAAGAGTATCAGAAGCAAACAAGTTTAGAAGACAAACAAAGTTTTAAAGGTTCTTAGTTAATAATTAACTCTAATAGAAACTAGGGTTTATCAAATTAAGGTGAACATCATTACTTAGCAACCAAATCAAGCATGCATGCACCCAGTGATACAAGCAGCACATCAATCCATAATGCAGGTTGACATCAATCTTAAGAAACTACTAAAGTTGGATTTACTGAAAAACGAAGTGTGGTTGTAATTCTAGGCATTTAACAATAGGGAAATATCACTATAATGCCAATTTAATTCTCAGATATTCTCTGTTATTCAGAAAAATATGACGTCAAGTGCTCTGGAAAGCTCTTCCAGAACACAATCCAACAAAGTTGGATTCAACTCAAAATACAAATCCTACTGCAAGTGATGATTTTTCTAACCTTAATTATTTTCTAAGCCATTTTAATTACTACTGCAAGATTATAAGTCCTAAAATGGAAATTCCAGTGAGTTAAGCAAGGTGCCATGATATACTAACAGTGAAAATTAGTTTCACACATTTTGACCATACCAAACTCAGGATTTGCAACTAAGTAGGAAAAACAACTAATAGCACAATACTATTCACCAAACATTCTACAGAGATTCAAAAAAATCATGGGACCAACACCAACTACAAGCTACCATCCTAAGCTACTCACAGAACTTTGAATCACAATTTTTGAACATGCAGGGAATTTTTGGTGGATTTTACAAACTCATAGGTAAAAATAGAAACAGAAAACTGATTTCCTAAAAAAAATAGGGAACGGGCCGGTTCAGATCTGGCCGGGCGACGATGCGCCGGGCCGGCCCAAATCCAGCGAAGGGGAGGCGCGGGCGGCGGGATTCAAACCTGCCCGTGGGCCAGGTCGGTCAGCGGCTCGGGAGTACCGAACCGGTACGGGGCAAGCTCGGCCATCCGATCAAGTAAGGATCTACGGCCGACGCTCGTCGTCCTCGCTGGGGGAAGGAGAAGGGCGGCAGAACCCTAGGGTTTCGCCTGGGATCTGCAGGTGCTCACCGTGGGGCTACCGGACGGCGAGGGAGGGCCGGCGGCGGTCGCGGAGGCTCCCGGTGGTCGGGGCTCGGTGATGGCGAAGTGGACGCAGCTCTTGACAACGGCGCGGTTGGTGGGGGCCTGCAGGTGCTCCGGTTCGGCTCGGCAACGTCGTTGCTCTCCGCTGGATCTAGCCAAAGGGAAGGGTAGGGTTAGATCGAGTGGAATACGGGGATCTCAAAGGACAAGGTCGAGGGAGAGGAGAAGACGCGGCGCCTGCAACCTTCCCCGGTTTCTCTCACAGCACCCCGGTGAGATCGAGCCCTCCCCGGCGAGGGAGAGCCAGAGACTCCGGCTACGGCTTTGGGCGATGAGTGTGGTGTGCTGGGGGTGCAAATGAGCGAAAGAGTGAGAGAGAAAGGGGGCTCGGGGGTATTTATCTGGCGTGGAGTCCTCGGTGACCGGCGGGAGTGGTCGTGGCGTCCTGGGCATCTACTGGATGGGAGGGGCGGTGGCGTCTCCGTGCGGGGTCGAGGCGTGCGCGGAGAGCAGCGTTTGGAAGCATGCGTGTGTCCAGAGGTGCCGAAACGGTCGTGCCGACCGTTCGGTCACGTCTGTGTGCGCAGGTGTTCGACGGCGACCAAGGCGGCTTAATGGGCGAGAGAGGGAGAGGGGCTGCGCCAGAGGGGTCGTGGGGTAGTGATGAGCTCGAATGCATGGTCGAATTCGACCAGAGATGTGCGTAGGGTGGAGAACGGGGGCGTGTCCAGAACGACGTGGCCAACACGGGTTGGGGGTAGATTGGTGGCAGTGGTGCAAGGGAGAGGTAGCCGGCTCGCCTGGGGACTCAACGAAGATCAGGGAGAGAGATGCGTGGGGCGGTTTGGTCGGGAGGGCAGAGAGGAGGGGTGGAGACCGAGGTGGTCTGTCCAGCCGCGGGCCAGAGCGAGGTAGCGGGGAGAGGGGTAGGGCGCACCCCTGAGGCTGGCAGGTGGGGCTGGGAAGTCCTCTGGGTCTGTGTACCCGCCTGGTGAGTGGGTGAGCGGGGTGGTGATGGCTGGAAGAGATCTTTGCAAGATCTTGGTTCATGAATGCTCGGGTTCTCTCTCTCCCTTTCCTTTCTTTCAAGAATTTTGGAGTTAAGCACTGAGCTGGGTTAATGCTGGGTGGCAGGCTGCTCGTTGGGTAGACCTTGATGCTAGACCAAGGTGGAAAAAGTTCTGATTTGAAATATCAAGAGGAAGAGAAGAAAAGAAAGAAAAAGAATAGGGAAGCGCACATAAAATGATAGGTGACTTCCCACAAAATTTGAAATGCAAGAGTGCAAACTATCTTGGTGAAGGGTTTTGAAAAGTTTGGAGTCATACTACTAGGTCACTTGACTCGCTAGAATTTTTAAAGAAAAAAGAAAACCGAAAAGAATAATAGTCTAGATGAAACCACACATGCACATGAAATGATGATGCAAACAAGGCAAGCAAGACCTAGTGTTTTTAAATCTTTCTAGGTTTGATTGACAAATGAATAAGTTTGCAAACCAGCACACCATGCAATTCATAGTTGCTAGAAATTTAGAATAAAGTTTTGAGAGCAAAGATCTTCATAGCATTCAACTCAAACACGAGATCATGCACACACACATTTCCAATATCTTAATTAAAAAGTTTTTGCTCCCCCCTAAATAAAGCATTAACTGAGCTAAATGTGCAGTGCAAAAAGTGGGCTGTTACAGACCTTCCCCCCTTAAAAGAATCTCGTCCCGAGATTCCGTAGCTAAGCGTTGAGTAACTCAGGAAATTCTCGCTGAAGATAGTCTTCACGTTCCCAAGTAGCTTCGTCTTCAGAATGGTTACTCCACTGAACCTTGTACATGTTGATCTTCCGCCTTCGGGTGAGACGGACATCTTTCTCCAAAATTCGGATTGGTCTCTCATGGTAGGTCAAGTTGTGGTTGAGGTCAATGATATCTTGATCAATCTCCTTGAAGGTTTCGGGTTTAATGGGGGCTTGGAGACACTTGCGAAGCTGGGAGACATGGAAAACGTCGTGGAATTCCGACAACTTAGGAGGTAGGTCTAGCTTGTAGGACAATTCTCCTCGGCGTTCAAGAATCTTGTATGGGCCAATGTAGCGGGGTGCCAATTTTCCTTTCTCATGGAAACGTTGCATGCCCTTGAGTGGGGTCACCCGGAGATAAACAAAATCTCCAACTTGGAAAGTGAGGGGTCTTCGACGAGAATCCGCATAACTCTTCTGTCTAGATTGCGCGGCCTTCAAACGGTTGCGGATCAGTTGCACTTGTTCCTCGGCTTCCTTGATGACATCAGGACCGAATACTTGACTTTCTCCAGTCTCTGACCAGTTGAGAGGGGTTCGGCATTTACGACCATACATGGCTTCGAAGGGAGCCATCTGCAAACTAGCTTGGTAGCTGTTGTTGTAGGAGAATTCGGCAAATGGCAGGCAATCTTCCCACTTGGATCCATATGATAGGACACATGCTCGGAGCATATCTTCAAGAATCTGGTTGACCCTTTCTGTTTGACCTCCAGTCTGCGGATGGTAAGCTGTACTAAAGGAAAGCTTGGTCCCTAAGGCTTCATGTAGGCTATTCCAGAATCGAGAAGTGAACTGGGAGCCTCTATCTGAGACGATCACCTTAGGAACTCCGTGGAGACTGACAATACGGGCAAGGTAAAGTTCGGCCAACCGTCTTCCATTGAAAACAGTCTTGACGGGTAAAAAATGGGCCACCTTGGTGAGGCGGTCAATGATCACCCAGATGGAATCGTGACCTCTGTCTGATCTGGGTAGACCGGTGATGAAGTCCATTCCAACTTCCTCCCATTTCCACATGGGTACTTTTAAGGGCTGCAGCAGACCCGCAGGCCTTTGGTGTTCGGCCTTGACTCGTTGGCAAACGTCGCACCGGGCAATATAGAAGGCTATCTCTCGCTTCATCCCATGCCACCAAAACTGCTCTTTCAAGTCTTGGTACATCTTGGTGCCTCCTGGGTGAATTGAGTAGGGAGTATCATGGGCCTCCTTCAAAATGAGCTGCTTCAACTCTTCGACATTTGGGACGCATAGGCGGCCATTATACCATAGCACACCATGCTGATCAACCGAGAATCCAGGCACTTCTTCTCGTCCCATTCTACGCTTGATCCCCTCAATGCTCTCATGGCCTTTCTGAGCTTCCTTGATTTGATCAAACAGAGTGGGTCGGACTTCTAGGTTAGCTAGGAACCCATGGCTCACTAGCTCCAGTCCAAACCTCTCAAACTCTTCACATAGGGTAGGCTGGTTGGTCTTTAGCAGGGCATTTAGGGAGCAGGGCTCCCGGCTGAGGGCATCGGCGACCACGTTCGCCTTGCCTGGATGATAATGAATGCCTAAGTCATAATCTTTGATAAGCTCAATCCACCTACGCTGCCTCATATTCAACTCCTTCTGCGAGAAGATATACTTCAAGCTCTTGTGATCGGTGTAGATCTCGCATCTGTTTCCCATAAGGTAGCGTCGCCAAGTTTTTAGTGCATACACCACGGCAGCAAGCTCCAGATCATGGGTAGGGTAGTTCAGCTCATGCGGGCGTAGTTGACGGGATAGATAAGCAATGACCTTGCCATCTTGCATTAAGACACTTCCAAGACCAAGCTTGGAGGCATCGCAATAGACGTCAAAGCTTTTGGTGATGTCGGGCATGGTCAAAATAGGAGCTGATACGAGTCTCTTCTTGAGTTCTTGGAAACTCTGCTCGCACTTCTCGGTCCACTCAAACTTTTTATCCTTCTTGAGAAGCTGGGTCATTGGACGTGCAATGCTGGAGAAACCTTCAACAAACTTCCGGTAATAACCAGCTAATCCAAGGAATGCTCGAACTTCGGTGGGATTGGTTGGGGCCTTCCTTTCTAGGATAGAAGTAATCTTTGATGGGTCGACAGACACTCCCCCGGCTGAAAGAACGTGTCCCAAAAATCCAACTTCCTTTAGCCAAAATTCACACTTGCTGAACTTGGCATACAGTTGATGTTCCCTCAAGGTTCCCAACACTAGTCGCAGATGTTCTGCGTGCTCTTCCTCCGTCTTGGAATAGACCAAGATGTCGTCAATAAATACCACCACGAACTTGTCGAGGAACTTCATGAATACCTTGTTCATGAGATTCATAAAATAGGCTGGGGCATTGGTCAGGCCAAAGGACATCACAGTGTACTCAAATAAACCATAACGGGTGGTGAAGGCGGTTTTGGGAATGTTGGACTCGCGGACCTTTAGCTGATGATAACCGGTGCAGAGATCAATCTTGGAGAATACTCTAGCTCCATTTAGCTGATCAAACAGGTCTTCAATTTTTGGGAGTGGGTACTTATTTTTGATTGTCACCTCATTCAACTTGCGGTAATCCACACATAGGCGAATGGTACCGTCTCTCTTGTCTACAAATAGAACAGGCGATCCCCAAGGTGACGCGCTGGGACGGATAAGACCCTTGCTGAGCATATCAGTGAGTTGCCGCGTTAATTCTTCTAATTCCTGGGGGTTCATGCGGTAGGCTCTTTGTGCTATAGGGGCTGTTCCGGGAATCAACTCAATAATGAACTCAATATCCCGGTCGGGGGGCATGCCTGGCAACTCTTCAGGGAAGACATCGGGGTATTCACATACCACCGGAACTTGGTCAAGGGTTGGCCCAGATACAGATTTCTTGTAATAGGCCTTGCAGGATGGCATGGTTGCAATGTGCTCGATTTGAATACCCTCACTGTTGGTTACGGATATAGACTTTCTGGCGCAATCTATGTGCCCTTGGTACTTGGACATCCAATCCATTCCAAGTACTACGTCCAAGCCCTTTGTGCCTAGGATGATCAAGTTGGCTTGAAAAGATGCCCCATGGATTACTACGGGTACCCCTTCACAGCATAAGTGGGCTTTAACTTGGGATCCCGGAATTTGCACTATCATTTTATGTGCCATTTGAGTCGCGGTCAACCCTCCCGCGGCCACAAATGTTTCAGTGACAAACGAATGTGAAGCACCCGAATCAAACAAGACCTTTGCGGGGACTGAGTTGATGAGAAACGTACCAAGGACAACGTCAGGAGCTTCGGCTGCCTCCTCAGCGGTGACATGGTTCAGACGGCCTCGAGCAGTATTTGCTTGGTTCCTTTAATTCTTTCCAGCGGGTCCACGGCCTTGACCCTGGTTGGGTCTCGGCGCGCTGAGGCTCGGTGCAGAGGGCTTCTTAAGAGGGCATTCTTTGGAGAAGTGACCAGGCTGGCCACAGGTGTAGCATCCACTGCCCTGGCTTCGGTTAGTGGGGTTGAATGTGTTGCGGTTACCTCCGGAAGAATTTCCGCCATTGGGGCGGCTGCTGGAGTATTGACGGTTTGGGTTGTTAGGCCTTGGAGCTTGAGAAGCAAACCTCTGGGGTGGTGGCGCTGACCTTGACGGGGGCATGCTGCGGGACCTTTGATTGCTTGGTCCTCCCTGACTCATCATCCGCCTCTTGCGGCTCTCACGGGCAGCCTTGTTCTTATCTTCAACCATTATGGCTGCATCCACCATGGCTTCTAGGTCTGGATAGTGCACAGCTACAAGGTAGGTCTGCAGCTCCTCTTGCAGTCCATTGAGGAACCGCTCCCTTTTCTTCTCATCGGTGTCAATGTCGTAGGGTGCATACCTTCCCCAGGAGGTGAACTTGTCCAGATACTCAGGGACACTCATTCCTCCCTGCTTCAGATTGAGGATGTAATGCCCCACCTTTGATCTAAGGTGGAACACTTGTGTTAAGTGCTATTCCCTGGATCTCTGATAGCACCACAGTACAAAATATAGTGATCATTGCAATAGTGTCAAATATTACATCGCAGATCCAGTTACATAAGTCTCAAACCTTACAGAAACACAGCGGAAAACAAAGTGGCAATGAGCCTCCATCTTCATCATGTGCTACAGGCAGACATGTTGGAATGTAGTCTCGAGATCCTACTAACGATCCTTTTCTGAAAACCTGCACATTTGAATATGCAGCCCCATGAATGGGGGTCAGTACAATGATGTACTGGCAAATGACACATATTTGGTGGCTGTTGTGAAAGAGCTATCTACATGATATTTGGCTGGTGGAGCTTTTGGCTGATTTGCACAAAGCAAATTTTATCCTATTATTTTCCAAATCAAAACTTTTTAATCATTGAAGACTTTTGAGGTCAAGATAACCCCCAGGCGAAGACAACCACACACTTGCAGGGTATGTGGCCCTGGGTAGTAACTCAACAAAACCAGGATAACCCTCAGGCGAAGACAACCACACAAATCCTGGGTTGATAGCCAGGTGTGTAGTCCTGAGTAGTCCCTGTCCTAATTGTTTCTAAACAATTTTATTTCATTCAGAAATGGTGATGAGACTCTTTCGTACATTCCATGTCTAGAGACTCAATTGTCCATAACCGAGGACACGGCTAATCGATTAGTTTTACACCCTGCAGGGGTTGTGCACTTTCACCTTAAGACTCATTTTATGCCCATACATAAGACAAGACCTTTCAGAAGGAGCATTCAACCATCCGGATCTGACCGTGCCCAAAATACCACCCTCTGTCAGTACCCATGGATGAACCCTCACATCATACTCAATCAAGACAGAGCCCATATTGTCATAAGGCTGCACTGGAAGCTCACTAAGCAAGGAAGACATGGTAGTCTCTTTGTTCCTGGGTGGCAATCCACAAGTGAGCGCCCAGGCGAAGACAACTACACAAATCCTGGGTTGAAAGCCAGGTGTGTAGCCCTGGGTAGCCACTCAACATCGCCTCCATCATCAAACCAATCCACCCAGGTGTTTCATTGGGTTGAAGTTAAATTTTCATACCAATTCAAAACAAAGCATGGCATCATTTCCCATAGTAGTTTGCAATCCTAACAAGTGGGGTTTAAAGGATAGCTACACACTACTAGGAGCTAAGCATTTCATAAACCACTTTGAAAATTTCATAACATGCATAGTATTGAAACCACTAATGCACATAATAAAAAGATAGGTAGAAGCATGTGTGTCACTTGCCTTTTGAAGCTTAAACCCTTTCTCTTCTCTCAACAAAATGTATGGCTCTCCAAACCAATCTATAATATAAAGTACACAATGTAAACACACCACACCAAAAGCAACAAACCAAGCAAGACAAACAATTGAAAAGGATTGGTTTAACATTTTAAATTTCTTATGATTTCTGTGATGAGAGAGATATGGCTTAAAGCTTGGCTTACAATATATGGATGGAGAGTTTTGATGGCAAGTTCAATGATTGGAAGGAATGATCTTCCAAGATACAATGTAGTGATGATAATCTTGTGCTTGGTATAAGCAAAGATAGGGTTTAGGGATGAATCATGTGACTAGAATCACATATGTATAGAATAGTGCAACTAGAATACTATTGAATAAAGTGTGATAACACTTACTCAAATTAGTATATGTTACACATAGGCTTGGGTATGTATTTGTGATACATTGAATTACTCATTTGTGAATTGAATATTTCGATATAGGCCAAGGTTTAAGTTGGCTTGGGGTTAAACAAGTATGAAGGGTATTTAGAAAGATGGTGGCTTGGATCAAGGGTGATATTGAATTAGAATGGTTTAGGATAAATGTGACATGGGTTAGAGTGTGTCATACACTAGTATTAAAGATAACGCTAATTGGGGCAAAATTTTATTTACTCAATCAACTCAAGTGAGGTCAGTCTTGTGAAATAGGTCAGCAAGATTATATGTGATAATGGGTCATGGTCAAAAGTGTATATGATAGAAATAGATTGGTAGGATCATATGTTTCACTTTTATAGAAGGAATTCACATTAATAAGAAATATAGAATTAAACTTATGATGAAAATACTCAAATTATCACATTTGAATTTGAATATTTACAAATAATTTCAAATAATTTGGGCAGTGAAGTTACTATATAGGGTACTGAAAAACTAAGCTATAGTAATTGGTTTAACTTTAAGATCAATTTTAAAATTCAAGTTATGATCAAAGTGGTGATTTGAATAAATTTGAATGCACCAAGTTTGTGCACGTATCAAATTTGGTGTTTCTTGATTCTAAAGTGTTCTACAAGTTCATAGGACTCCAATGACTACAAATTTGTTATTTTTTGATGACCAGAGAAAACGATATGAATTAATTGGTGCTAATATGCAATTTAAACCATTTAAAATTTAGTTCAAACTTTTATACAGTAACCATGTGATATTCTTGCATAAATGGATTCTACTATTTCTCAGGATTCTAGTGATATGAAATTTGTAATTTTTGGACCTACAGAACATTTTAAATGGATTTTACAAGTTGCAGCCTATTTCAAAGAATTTTGAATCTGGTTTGTTTCAGACAGGCCACGTGGCGCTACCTAATAGAAGGATACCGGTTCGTTTGGATTAGCTCTGCTGGCCGCTGGATTGTAAGAGATCTTCACGGTCAAGATCGATTCGTACTGTTTCACGTAAGTGATTGAATACCAGCCGCCCGATCTGAATCTAACGGTAGATAGAAGAAGAGGGTGAGACTCACCGGGGAGGACATCGACGGCGAGACTCCGGCGGCGCTGCTGTCAACGGCGTGGGCGCTTCCGTGGTTCTGGGAGACAGGGAAGGGGTGTACGGGATACGGAGCTCCACGGAGAAGACGAGGGCACGGTCGGCGGCTTCAATTGTTTCCCAGAGGTGCTGTAGGACGCGGACGGTGGCCTTCGTCGGGGGCGGTTCGGAAATGGGCTCGGGGTTGTCTGCTGTTACAAAATCGGACAAGAGGAGGGCATCAGAGGATGCGTTACTAGGAGGAGAGGACACAGGGAGAGTAATGGTGGCCTGGGACCCACTCTACCCGACGGAATTCATCGTCGGCACCGGACAGATGGCGGGGCTCCGGCGAGATTGATTCGAGATGTCCCGGAGATTTGAGCGGGGAAAGGAGGGTAAATTGGAGAGGAGGCAGTGGGGGTATGGGGGCGTCGATGTGGAGGCGGTTTCGGCCTCTAGAAGGAGAGGGGGAAAGAGGAGATTGTGGCATCTGGGGGGGATCGTGGCCAGGGCGGTTCCGGGAGGAAGAGGTTGAAGATGGACCCGACAAGTGGGTCCCATCTGTCAGGGGGAGAGAAAGAAGGGCGGTTACCGATTCGGCATAAGGTTAGATGGCCTGCGCCGGGTGGGCCGGACTGGGCTGCTCTGGTCCAATTCCTTTTCTCTCTTTTTTCCCTTCTTTCTTTTATTCTTTTCTGTTTTCAATTTCTTTTGTATCTTTTGCATAAATAATCCAAACAAGGTCAAACCAATTTCTAACCTTTTCTAAAATTCAATGCAACAATGAAAACCAGTAAAATACCTCTTTTAAATCCAAAAATAGGATTTTGCAAATATAGATGCATTAGCCCCATAGGGTTTCTTTACATACTTTCAGAAATGGAAAATAGGGTTTAAAAATAATTCTTGGAAATCAGGGAAAAACTTTAGGATATTTTAAAGTTCATTTTAAAACACCTTGTTGGTGAATTATACTTTTTTTGTATAAAACAATTTTTAGATATTTCCTTTGCAAGGTATCTTGCATAGGTTGAATAAATATCAACAAATAATTATTTGAAATTTTTATTTTCTCAAAATAGTTCCTCAAGCAATAAAGGAAAGTTCGAAATAGTTTCTCTAATTCATTATTTTAAATAATATCAAAAAATTTAAATCCTTGTGAAAAATCAATCAATGCAAATAAAACAAAAAAATTATTATAAAAACTTGGGATGTTATAGACTACCACCCTTAAAAGAAATCTCGTCCTCGAGATTTGAAGAGGCTAGAAGGGTAGAAGGATTTGAGGTACTTGGGTGGCTACCACCCTTTAAAGAGACTTTTGTGGGTAGTCTAGGTCTTTGATTCAAAGTAAGCACACCTGGGATTTGACTTGGCACTAGGTCATCCTTTGAATCTATAGTTAGAATCTCTCTTCATTTCCCATAGGTGGGTGTCTATTCACAAACTTGGGTTTCCCATATTTCTCGAGGAAGCTTGAATATAACTTTGCTCCATTGGGGCTTCTATCCAGCAATGTAGTTTGTTGAACTACTTTGGACACTGAAGGGTCACTTCTTTGGGTCAATCAGAGGACCAAGTTGAGATGATCTCATATCTTCATTTCATCCTCTTTGTTGACATCCTTGGCAATCTTCCATCTTATGATGCATTCCTTTGTAAAAACTCTTGGTTCAAACGGAGCTCTCAAGGTTGGTAAGACTTCTTTTGTGGCAAGTCTTCTTCAACGGTAAGCTTGTGGTTCTTCCTCACCGCAGTCCTATGTTTTGGCCACACTTGCTCACTATAAGGGGTGTAATATTTTATCCTCCTAAGGTTAAGGTTTAACAACGTCATCTCTCTTGTAGGTATGTCTCTCTAGGTTCGTAAAGCCA
Organism: Dactylis glomerata; assembly: GCA_007115705.1. Classification (NCBI taxonomy): domain Eukaryota; kingdom Viridiplantae; phylum Streptophyta; class Magnoliopsida; order Poales; family Poaceae; genus Dactylis; species Dactylis glomerata. The sequence continues at coordinate 2,946,864 of QXEO01000685.1, read as the reverse complement.
ACATTATGAAAGTGAATAATAAGAGTAGTAGGAATGGTGATCAATCCATCCTGCACCCAAATTATTACTCCATACATGGTTTATTAAACCTCGTAGTCTAACTCTAGGTCAAACTCACTTGCTTTGACAAGATTTTCTTGAAATGAAAACCTGTGTTCCAAATCTAAATTTTTAAAATAGATCTATCGTTCCTTAGCTAGGGGTTTGTGTACTCTGTCATATGGCGTTAACTCTTGAGTTACATATCCTTTGGCTTGCCATTTCATTGGAAAAAATAAATCCATTCTACAAGGTTGTCCTTAGCTCTTACAAGTCCTTACAATATTTATTACAAGACAGCTGTTGCATACAAATTCTTCCAAGTTGGCTACACCTTGTTGTGTCTTCTCCTTGTATTTGTGGCATCCTTCAGTCATCCCAGTTCACTGAGGTCTTGAAGTACTTTCCTCAGTGCATTGATATGAATAGTGTCCTTGTTGCTTGCATGTGTAACAAGTGATATGGTTAAGATTCTTCTTCACGCTACCTTGTTTGTTCGCTTTGTTGTCCTTTTCTGAACATTTGTTCGCATAATGTCCTAGCTCCTTGCAATTGAAACACAACACCTTGCTATTGTCCTTCTTCTTTTGAGGTCTCTCTAAGGCTAGGAGCTCTCTTACTTCCATTTCTCCATATTCCACTTTAGTTGTGGGAAACCTTTCTCGTTTCCTCGAGCAACTTCTAGATAAGTGTTCTTCTTCTTCGCATGAAAAGCCGCACTTGGTAGTGTGGTTGGGTGTTGTTTCTGGGACTTTATCTTATACCCTCATCTTGGATCTTCCATCTTCTTGGGTCTTCCCAAGCAACTGGTAGGGTCTATCCTTGGCTTGTTGTTTCATTTGTTGCACCATGGGGTAAAGGTTACATTCAACAGGAACATGATTGATTCCTTCGCATAGAAAACAAGTAACGTGGGTCATAGGACATTTTCCATTTGGGTGGCTCGTAACACAGTAAGGGCACTATTCTTGACATTCCTTAGACATGTGTCCTATTTCTCCACATCTCTTACAGGCTCGCAGTGTCATCTTAACATCACCTCTTGTTTCCTTGCCACCATGATCATTTTGTGGCAGGAAGTTATTGGTACTAGCCACAAACTGGAACATCATTTATACTATTCACGAATGATCATCCAGTACTTGTTGCATTTCTGGAGGTATATCTTTGCTACCGCGGTTGACCATATCTTGGGTCAATACTCGCATCATTCCTGTATGAACTTCAACCATCCGTTGCATTGCTATATCCAACTGAGGGTTGTTGTGATTGTTTTGACGTTGAGGACGCATCTGTTTGGGGTTTAGGACAAGTTTAGGTCTTAGCATAGATGAGAATAGATAGAAGGGATCTAAAGAAGATTCCTACCCAAACACAGTAGATTAGGACAATTCATCTCACAAACAACATCTAACAATCATTCATCACATCAAGCAAACTAGGTCAAACACTAGTAATCTAGTATGGTCATACCCCAATTTGGTATGATCATTTAATTATCATAACATCGTTGGTTCTATAAACTAGAATATTGGTGGTCTAGTCTATTACTGTCTTCATTGTTCCATGTTCTCATTTCCACTTCCTCAATGTATTGTTGGGTGTTCTACAGTCTTCATATATGTATTTATCCAAATTCTTCGTCTGCCTTCAATGTAGTTCTTCATGTTGGGTCAAGGAGGATATATGAAGTATCAGCCTCACACTTCTGGCTCATTGATCTTCTTTCCTTTCTTGATGGTTTCCAGAGTTGGATCATCTAAGGTAAAAGCAAATTATTTGAAGATGAAGTAGGGGAGAATACAAGGAGTTTCAAGATGCAAACTTTTTTTAATATTTAAACAGAAGCAAGATGAGATAGAATTCTTATCCTAGGGTTCTCCTATTTCTAATCCAAACCTAGGATCTCGATCCTACAGGCAACACTATGCTCTGATACCATTTTGTAATGCCCCACCTTTGATCTAAGGTGGAACACTTGTGTTAAGTGCTATTCCCTGGATCTCTGATAGCACCACAGTACAAAATATAGTGATCATTGCAATAGTGTCAAATATTACATCGCAGATCCAGTTACATAAGTCTCAAACCTTACAGAAACACAGCGGAAAACAAAGTGGCAATGAGCCTCCATCTTCATCATGTGCTACAGGCAGACATGTTGGAATGTAGTCTCGAGATCCTACTAACGATCCTTTTCTGAAAACCTGCACATTTGAATATGCAGCCCCATGAATGGGGGTCAGTACAATGATGTACTGGCAAATGACACATATTTGGTGGCTGTTGTGAAAGAGCTATCTACATGATATTTGGCTGGTGGAGCTTTTGGCTGATTTGCACAAAGCAAATTTTATCCTATTATTTTCCAAATCAAAACTTTTTAATCATTGAAGACTTTTGAGGTCAAGATAACCCCCAGGCGAAGACAACCACACACTTGCAGGGTATGTGGCCCTGGGTAGTAACTCAACAAAACCAGGATAACCCTCAGGCGAAGACAACCACACAAATCCTGGGTTGATAGCCAGGTGTGTAGTCCTGAGTAGTCCCTGTCCTAATTGTTTCTAAACAATTTTATTTCATTCAGAAATGGTGATGAGACTCTTTCGTACATTCCATGTCTAGAGACTCAATTGTCCATAACCGAGGACACGGCTAATCGATTAGTTTTACACCCTGCAGGGGTTGTGCACTTTCACCTTAAGACTCATTTTATGCCCATACATAAGACAAGACCTTTCAGAAGGAGCATTCAACCATCCGGATCTGACCGTGCCCAAAATACCACCCTCTGTCAGTACCCATGGATGAACCCTCACATCATACTCAATCAAGACAGAGCCCATATTGTCATAAGGCTGCACTGGAAGCTCACTAAGCAAGGAAGACATGGTAGTCTCTTTGTTCCTGGGTGGCAATCCACAAGTGAGCGCCCAGGCGAAGACAACTACACAAATCCTGGGTTGAAAGCCAGGTGTGTAGCCCTGGGTAGCCACTCAACATCGCCTCCATCATCAAACCAATCCACCCAGGTGTTTCATTGGGTTGAAGTTAAATTTTCATACCAATTCAAAACAAAGCATGGCATCATTTCCCATAGTAGTTTGCAATCCTAACAAGTGGGGTTTAAAGGATAGCTACACACTACTAGGAGCTAAGCATTTCATAAACCACTTTGAAAATTTCATAACATGCATAGTATTGAAACCACTAATGCACATAATAAAAAGATAGGTAGAAGCATGTGTGTCACTTGCCTTTTGAAGCTTAAACCCTTTCTCTTCTCTCAACAAAATGTATGGCTCTCCAAACCAATCTATAATATAAAGTACACAATGTAAACACACCACACCAAAAGCAACAAACCAAGCAAGACAAACAATTGAAAAGGATTGGTTTAACATTTTAAATTTCTTATGATTTCTGTGATGAGAGAGATATGGCTTAAAGCTTGGCTTACAATATATGGATGGAGAGTTTTGATGGCAAGTTCAATGATTGGAAGGAATGATCTTCCAAGATACAATGTAGTGATGATAATCTTGTGCTTGGTATAAGCAAAGATAGGGTTTAGGGATGAATCATGTGACTAGAATCACATATGTATAGAATAGTGCAACTAGAATACTATTGAATAAAGTGTGATAACACTTACTCAAATTAGTATATGTTACACATAGGCTTGGGTATGTATTTGTGATACATTGAATTACTCATTTGTGAATTGAATATTTCGATATAGGCCAAGGTTTAAGTTGGCTTGGGGTTAAACAAGTATGAAGGGTATTTAGAAAGATGGTGGCTTGGATCAAGGGTGATATTGAATTAGAATGGTTTAGGATAAATGTGACATGGGTTAGAGTGTGTCATACACTAGTATTAAAGATAACGCTAATTGGGGCAAAATTTTATTTACTCAATCAACTCAAGTGAGGTCAGTCTTGTGAAATAGGTCAGCAAGATTATATGTGATAATGGGTCATGGTCAAAAGTGTATATGATAGAAATAGATTGGTAGGATCATATGTTTCACTTTTATAGAAGGAATTCACATTAATAAGAAATATAGAATTAAACTTATGATGAAAATACTCAAATTATCACATTTGAATTTGAATATTTACAAATGATTTCAAATAATTTGGGCAGTGAAGTTACTATATAGGGTACTGAAAAACTAAGCTATAGTAATTGGTTTCACTTTAAGATCAATTTTAAAATTCAAGTTATGATCAAAGTGGTGATTTGAATAAATTTGAATGCACCAAGTTTGTGCACGTATCAAATTTGGTGTTTCTTGATTCTAAAGTGGTCTACAAGTTCATAGGACTCCAATGACTACAAATTTGTTATTTTTGGATGACCAGAGAAAAAGATATGAATTAATTGGTGCTAATATGCAATTTAAACCATTTAAAATTTAGTTCAAACTTTTATACAGTAACCATGTGATATTCTTGCATAAATGGATTCTACTATTTCTCAGGATTCCAGTGATATGAAATTTGTAATTTTTGGACCTACAGAACATTTTAAATGGATTTTACAAGTTGCAGCCTATTTCAAAGAATTTTGAATCTGGTTTGTTTCAGACAGGCCACGTGGCGCTACCTAATAGAAGGATACCGGTTCGTTTGGATTAGCTCTGCTGGCCGCTGGATTGTAAGAGATCTTCACGGTCAAGATCGATTCGTACTGTTTCGCGTAAGTGATTGAATACCAGCCGCCCGATCTGAATCTAACGGTAGATAGAAGAAGAGGGTGAGACTCACCGGGGAGGACATCGACGGCGAGACTCCGGCGGCGCTGCTGTCAACGGCGTGGGCGCTTCCGTGGTTCTGGGAGACAGGGAAGGGGTGTATGGGATACGGAGCTCCACGGAGAAGACGAGGGCACGGTCGGCGGCTTCAATTGTTTCCCAGAGGTGCTGTAGGACGCGGACGGTGGCCTTCGTCGGGGGCGGTTCGGAAATGGGCTCGGGGTTGTCTGCTGTTACAAAATCGGACAAGAGGAGGGCATCAGAGGATGCGTTACTAGGAGGAGAGGACACAGGGAGAGTAATGGTGGCCTGGGACCCACTCTACCCGACGGAATTCATCGTCGGCACCGGACAGATGGCGGGGCTCCGGCGAGATTGATTCGAGATGTCCCGGATATTTGAGCGGGGAAAGGAGGGTAAATTGGAGAGGAGGCAGTGGGGGTATGGGGGCGTCGATGTGGAGGCGGTTTCGGCCTCTAGAAGGAGAGGGGGAAAGAGGAGATTGTGGCATCTGGGGGGGATCGTGGCCAGGGCGGTTCCGGGAGGAAGAGGTTGAAGATGGACCCGACAAGTGGGTCCCATCTGTCAGGGGGAGAGAAAGAAGGGCGGTTACCGATTCGGCATAAGGTTAGATGGCCTGCACCGGGTGGGCCGGACTGGGCTGCTCTGGTCCAATTCCTTTTCTCTCTTTTTTTTCCCTTCTTTCTTTTATTCTTTTCTGTTTTCAATTTCTTTTGTATCTTTTGCATAAATAATCCAAACAAGGTCAAACCAATTTCTAACCTTTTCTAAAATTCAATGCAACAATGAAAACCAGTAAAATACCTCTTTTAAATCCAAAAATAGGATTTTGCAAATATAGATGCATTAGCCCCATAGGGTTTCTTTACATACTTTCAGAAATGGAAAATAGGGTTTAAAAATAATTCTTGGAAATCAGGGAAAAACTTTAGGATATTTTAAAGTTCATTTTAAACACCTTGTTGGTGAATTATACTTTTTTTGTATAAAACAATTTTTAGATATTTCCTTTGCAAGGTATCTTGCATAGGTTGAATAAATATCAACAAATAATTATTTGAAATTTTTATTTTCTCAAAATAGTTCCTCAAGCAATAAAGGAAAGTTCGAAATAGTTTCTCTAATTCATTATTTTAAATAATATCAAAAAATTTAAATCCTTGTGAAAAATCAATCAATGCAAATAAAACAAAAAAATTATTATAAAAACTCGGGATGTTACAGAGGAACTTATCCCTCATGATCTTGATGAGTCCAGAGGGAACGTGGGCCTTGCGGAACTTGGCCCTGAATGCCTCCCAAGTCATCACCTGACCCTCGGGCTGCATGGCGCGGACATTTTCCCACCATGCTCCAGCTGCTCCAGCTAGGAAGTGGGTTGCATACAAAACCTTGTCATTTGCCCCGACTCCTGCATACTCTAGCTTGTTTTCTATGGTGCGGAGCCAATCATCGGCTTCCAAGGGCTCGGTGGACTTGGAGAAAACTGGGGGATTGGAGTTTTGGAACTCCCTAAGCTTGCTCTGAGGCTCATCATTGCCACCATTGTTGTTGCGCTGGGTGGCAAGCTGGGCGAGTTGTTGAAGGGTGGCGAGACTAGCTTGGCGCTCGGCACGTGCGGCTTCACGATCCTCAAGCATGAGCCGCAGCACCTGCGTCATGTTGGGCTCAGGAGGTGGGGGCGGGTTGTTGGTGTTGCTAGCTTGGCCTCGCGTTTCGGGAGCCATTCTGGAGAAAAGTTTAGCTTGTGAGATTCAACAACAGTTTTCAAATGCGGGGGAAAGTATGTTAGGCAACATGGCATGAAGGAGATTCATAAGAAACATGACCAAACCATCATACCACACACATCATTGCCATAGTTAACCAAGTCCATCACATGCATACAAGCATACCAAAGAGGTGCTAATATAAGTCTAGCACACATACCACAAGTCTCATGCAACACACATCCAATGGTTTCCGCAGAACCATACACAACCATACGTAAAAGGGATCGGGTAGTCCTACTCGATACACAACATCCTAAGTGCAGAGGTGGGGCGCCTGGTACCTACTCATCGGCGCTCACGTGGGGAACAATCTCCTCAGGGTCCTCCTCACTCGGAGTGGCAGGAGCGTAGAAGTCCATGATAGCGTCGTGGCCCTCCCCACTGTCGCTACCACGGTCGTCGTCGTCGGTGCTCGTGGGCTCCTCGTCGTAGGCCTCCTGGTGGTCGTCATCGCGGCCAAGCACCTCCTCGTTCTCCTTGCGGAGCTCGGCGGTCTCCTCCTCTAGCTCGGACACGTGGCTCTCGAGTGAAGCGAGGTGATCCTCCAGATCATGGACGCGCTGACGCAGAGCCCTGTTCCTCTTCACGATCCTCCTCTTGGCAGCGAGGAGACGGTGATGAGAGAAAATGGACTCCTGGAGGTCCTCACGAAGAACAGCCAACTCTAGCCCCCTCTCGTCGGCGACCATCCGGACATAGTCCAGACGCTCCTGAGTGTGGTGCAGCAGGGCCTCCGTGTGGCAAAGGTGGCGGCTGAAGGGAGTGTGGACGGCGGCCTGGTGAGGAAAACCGTCGGAGTCGACTCGTCCGTAGTGCTCGTAGCGAGTGCCGAGAAGCTCGTCAAAGTGGAGGTGGACGAGGCGCGAGATAGCGTGACGTAGAACGCGCATGAGGCCATCGCCCCAGTTGCGCTCGATCACCTCAAAGGTGAACTCCTGAGAAGTCGGCGGGACCTCCTTCCCGCGGACCTGGCAAACGACCCGGAACGCCAACTCGCGGGTACCCTCCTCGAACAAACTGGTAACCCCGCATCTCGGGGCGCGGGCGTCCGAGGTGGGCGCACAGCTCCACCAGGTCGCGCTCAAAAAACGAGCACGTCCCCGTGGGTACCGGCCTGACGGTGAGCAGTAGGGGCGTCCATCTACACAAAATTTTAAGGTAGGTTGTGTTAATATCTTACCCAAGTGTGCAATATTTTAAATACAGTAAAAGCTTGAATTAAGATGCAAGTAATTCTAAATGCTTAAAGAATAAGAGAAGAGATGAGAGCAATATATATTTACCTTATATATATTAAGCCATCTCTTTTAATTCTTAGTAGTAAAAATATATTTTTGGTCCTGTCTAACGCCCATGCTAACTAGGGTCTCCTAAGGCCAGGATGGCTCTGATACCAACTCTGTGGGGACCCCGGTTTACCGTCCGGGATTCCCGTTATGCATACAATTCATGATCCCAGGAAGACCGTCATGAATCCACATAACAGAGCTGGCATTACAGAGTACATCATCCATTACATAAATAGGTCGCAAAGTCTTACATGGCCACTTGGCCGAATTTAAATGCCACGCAGGGCAAGTTCACGAAGCAATGCAGCGGATACAAAGGTAGCGTAGGATTAGCCCGTGTCATGCCTCTACCCTGCAGGCGACTGACCGGGAGACGGATCCTAGTTCACATCGGCATCATCGAACTCCTCACCATCATCTTCATAGTCTTCATAATCTGGCCAAGTTAATAGCCAGGGACAAAGCCGTGAGTACATTTGAATTGTACTCGCAAACCAACTAAAGGGGAGGGAACAATATGCAGTTTGGCTGTAGCAAGAAGAAAGGCTCTAATCTAGTTTATCCTATCTAGTCAAATTCTCGTGTCGATATAGCATGTCTTACGACATTTCGATATCCTTGTTAAAGAAGAGTTTTGGTAAAGCATCTTGAGAAAAAGCTCTAGGAAAGGGGGAAACTCATTTCAAGAGAAGAGCCGGGGTCAATCAAACATGACCACCTTCCTTATGAATCTCGGTCAATCGCACATGACCACCTTCAACCTTCGGTAGTACCCTGCAAGTACTCTGAATCACCTCCGTGCCATGGCAGTACCCTCCGAGTACTCTGAGCTGGCACCAAATTCTTCCCTTTTTTCGAAAACACTTTTATAAAACCAAAACTTGACATTGGGTTAGGCAACAGCCAGTTCAACCGTCCATGACCGAGGACTCGGCTATTCGAATAGATTTACACTCTGCAGAGGTTGTACACTTTACCCACACCATCCGATAAATCCGCCGGGATACCACCACGGTCCGTCATACACGAGTATGCGGGTTTCGGATAATCGATCATAGCCTTCCATCTACCCACCTTACCACGGGCGCCTACCCTGTGGAGTATACATCCCCAGCAAACCCTGGCCGTCTACCTCTGCCGAGCGTAGTTCCAATGCCACGGCGGGAGAAACCCAAGTGTCTTCCGGACGGGTAGCCTATTGGCGGGCCCGCTACACTGTTGCCCATCAATTGCGACAACCCGGATTCCGGGGTCCTCCAGACCCTTATATAGTGTGAGGCACCCCGTACCAAGGCAGATAAACTTCAAACTAAGCCCCGTCCCATACCGGGGTAATGTGGTTGCACGGATTAAATTGCCCCGGGTGAGTACGTAATCACCAATGTCTTTTCTTTAGAAAGTCACCAACTTCCTTCCCTTCATAACCCATTTTCCATTTTGTCCCAAAAATCCTTTAGTAAACATTTCAGTGGAGTAGATACTACTCCAAGGTTTTCAAAAACTCCTATAAAAATCATTTTTCCAGAGTGTTTCCCAATCCTAGAGTTTTTGGCTCCACTAGAGGTTTTCCAACGGCTTTGCTGCTATTCAGCAAATCCCTACTCATAAGGGTAATGATAGGTGTTCAACGGGGTCATCTCGAAGGATGATAACAAGTGGCTTGAGGAGCTTAAGCCAACAATAAATTGCTACAAGGAGTATAGCAACAAAAAAAAACATGCATTTTTAGAATAAAGCAGTAAGAGACATGCAGCTGGTGTAATTAGGATTCAGATATGCATCAAGATAGATGGCTTGCCTTGGTTGGCTTGTGCCTGATCTCCTTCCTCCTGATACTCGTACACTTCACCTTCCTCGGTACACTCCTCGTTCGATTCTATCGCCGAAAATTAATAACACATGGTAAATATACAAGCATACAAGGTTCACACACATTCAGCAAACAAACCATACCATCAAAGAGTATCAGAAGCAAACAAGTTTAGAAGACAAACAAAGTTTTAAAGGTTCTTAGTTAACAATTAACTCTAATAGAAACTAGGGTTTATCAAATTAAGGTGAACATCATTACTTAGCAACCAAATCAAGCATGCATGCACCCAGTGATACAAGCAGCACATCAATCCATAATGCGGGTTGACAACAATCTTAAGAAACTACTAAAGTTGGATTTACTGAAAAACGAAGTGTGGTTGTAATTCTAGGCATTTAACAATAGGGAAATATCACTATAATGCCAATTTAATTCTCAGATATTCTCTGTTATTCAGAAAAATATGAGGTCAAGTGCTCTAGAAAGCTCTTCCAGAACACAATCCAACAAAGTTGGATTCAACTCAAAATACAAATCCTACTGCAAGTGATGATTTTTCTAACCTTAATTATTTTCTAAGCCATTTTAATTACTACTGCAAGATTATAAGTCCTAAAATGGAAATTCCAGTGAGTTAAGCAAGGTGCCATGATATACTAACAGTGAAAATTAGTTTCACACATTTTGACCATACCAAACTCAGGATTTGCAACTAAGTAGGAAAAACAACTAATAGCACAATACTATTCACCAAACATTCTACAGAGATTCAAAAAAATCATGGGACCAACACCAACTGCAAGCTACCATCCAAAGCTACTCACAGAACTTTGAATCACAATTTTTGAACATGCAGGGAATTTTTGGTGGATTTTACAAACTCACAGGTAAAAATAGAAACAGAAAACTGATTTCCTAAAAAAAATAGGGAACGGGCCGGTTCAGATCTGGCCGGGCGACGATGCGCCGGGCCGGCCCAGATCCAGCGAAGGGGAGGCGCGGGCGGCGGGATTCAAACCTGCCCGTGGGCCAGGTCGGTCAGCGGCTCGGGAGTACCGAACCGGTACGGGGCAAGCTCGGCCGTCCGATCAAGTAAGGATCTACGGCCGACACTCGTCGTCCTCGCTGGGGGAAGGAGAAGGGCGGCGGAACCCTAGGGTTTCGCCTGGGATCTGCAGGTGCTCACCGTGGGGCTACCGGACGGCGAGGGAGGGCTGGCGGCGGTCGCGGAGGCTCCCGGTGGTCGGGGCTCGGTGATGGCGAAGTGGACGCAGCTCTTGACAACGGCGCGGTTGGTGGGGGCCTGCAGGTGCTCCGGTTCGGCTCGGCAACGTCATCGCTCTCCGCTGGATCTAGCCAAAGGGAAGGGTAGGGTTAGATCGAGGGGAATACGGGGATCTCAAAGGACAAGGTCGAGGGAGAGGAGAAGATGCGGCGCCTGCAACCTTCCCCGGTTTCTCTCACAGCACCCCGGTGAGATCGAGCCCTCCCCGGCGAGGGAGAGCCAGAGACTCCGGCTACGGCTTTGGGCGATGAGTGTGGTGTGCTGGGGGTGCAAATGAGCGAAAGAGTGAGAGAGAAAGGGGGCTCGGGGGTATTTATCTGGCGTGGAGTCCTCGGTGACCGGCAGGAGTGGTCGTGGCGTCCTGGACATCTACTGGCTGGGAGGGGCGGTGGCGTCTCCGTGTGGGGTCGAGGCGTGTGCGGAGAGCAGCGTTTGGAAGCATGCGTGTGTCCAGAGGTGCCGAAACGGTCGTGCCGACCGTTCGGTCACGTCTGTGTGCGCAGGTGTTCGACGGCGACCAAGGCGGCTTAATGGGCGAGAGAGGGAGAGGGGCTGCGCCAGAGGGGTCGTGGGGCAGTGATGAGCTCGAATGCATGGTCGAATTCGACCGGAGATGTGCGTAGGGTGGAGAACGGGGGCGTGTCCAGAACGACGTGGCCAGCACGGGTTGGGGGTAGATTGGTGGCAGTGGTGCAAGGGAGAGGTAGCCGGCTCGCCTGGGGACTCAGCGAAGATCAGAGAGAGAGATGCGTGGGGCGGTTTGGTCGGGAGGGCAGAGAGGAGGGGTGGAGACCGAGGTGGTCTGTCCAGCCGCGGGCCAGAGCGAGGTAGCGGGGAGAGGGGTAGGGCGCACCCCTGAGGCTGGCAGGTGGGCCTGGGAAGTCCTCTGGGTCTGTGTACCCGCCTGGTGAGTGGGTGAGCGGGGTGGTGATGGCTGGAAGAGATCTTTGCAAGATCTTGGTTCATGAATGCTCGGGTTCTCTCTCTCCCTTTCCTTTCTTTCAAGAATTTTGGAGTTAAGCACTGAGCTGGGTTAATGCTGGGTGGCAGGCTGCTCGTTGGGTAGACCTTGATGCTAGACCAAGGTGGAAAAATTTCTGATTTGAAATATCAAGAGGAAGAGAAGAAAAGAAAGAAAAAGAATAGGGAAGCGCACATAAAATGATAGGTGACTTCCCACAAAATTTGAAATGCAAGAGTGCAAACTATCTTGGTGAAGGGTTTTGAAAAGTTTGGAGTCATACTACTAGGTCACTTGACTCGCTAGAATTTTTAAAGAAAAAAGAAAACCGAAAAGAATAATAGTCTAGATGAAACCACACATGCACATGAAATGATGATGCAAACAAGGCAAGCAAGACCTAGTGTTTTAAAATCTTTCTAGGTTTGATTGACAAATGAATAAGTTTGCAAACCAGCACACCATGCAATTCATACTTGCTAGAAATTTAGAATAAAGTTTTGAGAGCAAAGATCTTCATAGCATTCAACTCAAACACGAGATCATGCACACACACATTTCCAATATCTTAATTAAAAAGTTTTTGCTCCCCCCTAAATAAAGCATTAACTGAGCTAAATGTGCAGTGCAAAAAGTGGGCTATTACAGTAAACAAATTACAGTTGGGCAATTGATAGAATAAAGATAACGTGATATGTCAAGAAGATCACTATGAGATTTACTCTGGGCATTACAACAAAATACATAGACCGCCATCCAACTGCATCTATGACTAATAATCCACTACCGGGGATATCAATCCGAACACCCTAGAAGTATTAAGTTGCGAACAATAGATAATTGCATTAAGCAAAGTGTGTAATGTAAACAAAGCATATGCCCTTGAGCATATGAATGTTGTTTTCTCCCTAGTAGCAACAGCACATCTACCACCTTAGAGGTTTCTGTCACTCCCCAGGTGAAATAGAGACATGAACGCACTATCGAGCATAAATACCCCCTCTTGGAGTCACTAGCAACTACTCGGCCAAGATAGCTACTAACAACGGAGAGCATGCAAGATCATAAACAACATAGAGATAACAAAAGATATAATTCAGTACAGCAACTTAATCATAAACACCAATATTCATCGGATCCCAACAAACCAACATCATAGAATTACATAACGGTGATCTCAATCATGTATGGCAGCTCATGAGATCTAAAAATGAAGCACATGGTGGAGAAGACAACCATCTAGCTACTGCTATGGACCCATAGTCCAAGGTAGACTACTCACTCATCGCTCCGGAGGCAAGCATGGCGATGAAGAAGACCTCCGGTGGCGATTCCCCTCTCCGGCAGGGTGTCGGGAAGAGCTTTTGGACCCTCCCGATCTTCGGGTTGACGGCGGCGGTGATGTATTTCTTTCCCAAAAACAGCAGAAAACAGGAAACTGGCACTGTGGCACTTCGTTAATAGGTTAGTTCCAGAAAATGCATAAAAGTACCACCAAGTGTAACGAAACAATAGGCAAATGGTGTAAAAACAAGCATGGAGCATCAAAAATTATAGATACGTTTGAGACGTATCAAGCATCCCCAAGCTTAACTCCTTCTCGTCCTTGAGTAGGTAAGTGATAACAAAAGAATAATTTTTGAGGTGACATGCACCTACACAAACTTGATCATATATGCAAGCATTGGTGAGCTGGGATCAATAGAACTTAAAACATGGGCATGAAAGATATAATCATGACAACTAGCTGGGTGGCCCGCGCATTTGCGCGGCTAGTCAGCATGAATATGGTTGAAATATTTCTTTCCCAAAAAAATTCCATGGACTCGACAACTATTCAATTTAGTTCATTACCACAGATCATCATGTGACCAAGCGACTCAAAATGGTCATTCATGCTAAAATAAAGGATAAATCAATCCATTATCAGTCTTCGCAATTACCATAAATAAGAACCAAGGCCAATCATTGAAAAATGTGGCAACCTCATCACCGAATTCTAATATGGGCTCACCATTATTGTACTTTCGGAGCCTGCCTTACATTTCCTCTAAAAATTATAGTTATGGTTGTATACTCACTGGAACTCATAACATATGTTCTAGTAATTCTCCAGTCATATTTTATTCTCCCCGATCGTATATATGTTGCTTTTCAGTACATTTTATTTTCTTGGGCAAGTGAAAGTACGTCTATACAATTGACATGACATGTTAGAATTATCTATCATTGCTTCCCACAAAATTTCTATGTCTATTTTTCTTATTCGGTGTCCTTCATGCATTGAAACTCATGTGGTTTTTAAAACATTTATGTTCAATGGTCTAACAGTCAATGCATGTCAATAATGTTAGGCATGCTAGATTGAGGAACACAAATTGATTATTTTACTCACAATTTTTATTATATACTTTGTTTCATATTTAATTGACATATATGCATGTCAAACAAATTATCTAATAATATTATCAGTTGATGATTCTTCGTGAAGAAGTTATAAAATAAATTGTAGTTTCTATTTTTGGGTTTTGCATATAAATAAACTTTTACCATTTATATATGATGATCTGCCTAGCACTTCCATAATGATTGACAGTTTGACACCCATGCACAGCTCCGTCGTTAGTTATCCCTGCTGCCGCTTGTCGCCGGCAATCAAATTAATCTAGAGAATATCACTCTATTGTCGTCGGAGGGCATACCTGTGTTCGCCACTCGATCCAAACCACCTCGTATATTGACTTTAGATACTGTTGCTTCTCGCCAGATTGATATTGCCGTACGGACTCGTCGGATACCTTGAGCTTGAGGTATGGACTCGGGTCAGCTTGTTTGTTCATCAACTTTTCTTCAGCTTTTACATGGATGGAGCGTGTTCTTCTGTCCATAGATCTAGCATTCTCTTTGACTCGGTTCATGGCGTAGTCCATATCTTCTCTTACTAATTACTATTAGTCGTCAAGTCATCAGACATGATACTCCTACATGACATCAGATAAGCCCCTGGCTAGGCAGATGATCGAGTATGCATATCCTCTAAAAAATAGATGCAATAAAATTGATATGTGCTCCTCCAAGTGATCTGCTCAACTCTTCGTCAATGTTTTGCATGTCAAATCTGCCGTCGATGAGACGTATGCAAAACCTGTCATGCGTGGAGTACTGGAGTACAACCGCTAGTTAGCTGGCCGGCCGAAAAATTGACACACCGTCTCGAGGAGGTTGCCTTGCCTGCAGCACGTCCCCTTGACACACCGTCTCGAGGAGGTTGCCTTATCGTGACTGGCGGCGCGGCGCCGTCTTCTCTAAGCTGAGCTGAACCATTGGCCGTCTCGGTCTTGGCAGGATATGCCTAGCGATTGCCGCCGCCGGCGCACCGCTATTACTCCTCCGTATTGCGTAGGAGTAGCTTTTTTAAGCAGAGATGAGAGTTGTTGTTGAGAGAAAACAGGATCCCATCAATTTATTATCTTTTCTAGCTGGAGTTCTTATCGTACACGTACGGTGCATAAGCAATTTTTTGAACAGCCCACGGCAGTGTCCTTAGATACCAGATATTATCTTATTTCTCTAGGAGTCCCAATTGCACACGGTGCGTGTGCGATTTTCTTACCAGCCCACGTGCGTGGATTCACAAATCTCAACCGTTAGAATTATATGACTATAGATTAACAAATCTCTACCGTTGGTTGTTAGTTGTTTTAATAATATAATAGATAAGAACTTAGCAACCATGTTATAAACATGCAAATGAACACAAACAAAAGATCATGATAATGAAACAATGAAAGTCAAACGTGTGTTCTAATCATAAGGAAAAACATACAAATGGTTTTCAGCTTGTCCTTCAAAGAGAGCAAAACATAAATGCATAGGACACCTTCCAGTTTAAGAGGGCGACTAGATACAAATAATTTAAGAACAAGTGAAACCACCAATATAAATCAATTAATGAACTTTGGGACAATGCATATCACACTAAGAATGACAACTATGCTCTCTTAATGGTGCATAAAGAAAGAAGGTGGTGACTCAACATAAAAGTAAAAGAAAGGGCCCTTCGCAGAGGGAAGCAGTGATTGCAAGTTTTATAACCTTCAAAAATTATGGTACTTACTGGCTTTGAGCTCTCATTGCCCCCATCATAAGCATCTTGAATGGTTAAAGTTAATGCGAGAACAATTATGATGCATATGCTTGACAAATCATAAGTTGAAAACCTCGTGTCCCGTGAATACAAGTACCCAAACCTCATGCTACTTTACTTAGAGTCCCAAACAAGACTCTTGTCATTGTAAATATATGCATATCATTGAGAACCGCCAATGGGGTATCTCCGTGCCCGATGACATGGAACAAGCCCACACCAAAATGACAGGACAAGCAGACAATGAACACCTCGACATCTCTTTTATTTACTATATTGTTTAGCTTTTTATTATGAGATGCGTCGTCAAATGTTCACCATGGGTATGCTGCAAATTTCCACCATGAATTATGCATGGCTTAGATTGGCGGCCCGGTGTTTCCCTAACACATATACAAACTCCATGATCCCTACAAGATTCCCAATTCATTTCACACCGCGGGCATCCATAAATGAAAGATCACGATATCAACTCAAAAAGAAGTGCAGTGTTGAAAGCTTGCCCCATGAAAGCATGGCTGGGCTAGAATCCAACTTATAACTTGCAAGCATAACAACTCAACATAAGAGACCACAATGTCAAAATTTTAAGAACAGGAAAGAGTAAAGTGTGCCTTCCGGTTCATGAGAGCTTTACTAACCGAATTTCGCATAACACTGGTAAGAGTTTAATTTGAAGAGAATATAAAAGCAAGTCAAATTTACTTGGAATAGCAAATTGCTAGTAGGTATGTATGGTGGACACAATGGAAAACTTTGGCTTTTAGGAGTTGGATGAACGAGTAGAGCTCATACTCAGTACAAGGCGAGGGCTAGCAAAAGACTGGGAGCGACCAACTAAGAGAGCAATAATGGCCATAATCATGCAAAGCGACAAAGCGACATTAAAAGAAGCATACGATGGCATCAAAAGTCAAAAACTAAATGATCATGAAGGCTAATGGCGACTTTGTAAGAGTCTAACATGTGTGAGCATGCGCCAAGTCAACCCAAATAAAGCATCAAGGAGAAAACCAAAATAATGCTTCCATACAATAAAAACAACGCATGATTTTTTCAAAGGCTCATTAAGCAATCTCAGTTATTTGAGACAAGTCATGCTACAGCAAAACCACTAAGCATACTATCAAAAAGACATCAAGCATGACATGAAAAAGCCTAAGCCACAGTCTACACAAGCTCCTTCTTGTACCACTATTTTGCACAAAGCTTTTTCTCTTTTCCAACACCATTTGAAATTTTATAAACACCTCTTTTGATGAAAACCAATAAAGATCAGAGGCAAAAATACAGCTTGATGAAAAGATATGACAAGATCTGAACGCAAATCAAGGTGAAAACGAAAACCAAAAGCAGTAGCAGAAAAAGATGAACGCTCGATTTTTAATAAGAGTGAAAACTAGAGCGTTCTTTGCAAATGAAAACGAGTACATCTCCTCCAAAGGAAAATTGTTGGGGTCCAACCATTTATTACAGCAAACAAACTAAACCAACTAAGAAAACTAAAACAACTGACGCTCCAAGAAAAACACATAGTGCATGAAGCAATAAAAATATAGTGTCTTGAAAGGTGACCTGATTTTTGCCGATGAAGAAGGGGTGCCTCGGGGGCATCCCCAAGCTTTGACGCTTGTACTTCTTGGATATTTCTTGGGGTGATGCATGGGCATCCCCAAGCTTGAGATTTTATCCATTCTTCAACTCATCTCATCATTCTCCAATCCCTACACTTGAAAACTTCCTTCATACAAAACTAAACACAATTCTATTAGCAACATTAGTGCAAGCATAAAATATATTCAACCTCTTTTAGCTTCAGGTTTCAACCCAAAACCTCCACATATAAAGTATATACTACTGTAGCAACTTCCACAAGAGTTCCATGATAAAAAAGAACTCAAAAGAAAGCGATAAAGTGGCAAAAACAAATATTGGCAGAAATCTGTCAAAACTGAACAGCTGATAATGGACGAATTTTTGAGGGATTTTCTGTTGCTCAAATCAAAAAGTGTTCAACTAAGAAAAGTTTGGATATAACCTGGGGAATATGCACAAGAAATCGCAGGTCCAAAAGATAAACAGGGAATTTTCACGAATTTTTACGGTGCAGCACAGAAAACAGTTTCTGGACAGCAACATCCCCAAATCTTTACCTCACTCAAATTAGAGGCTTCTCTTGGCACAAAAACGAAATAAATAAGATAAGGAGCGGTCATTACAGTAGTAATGACTTCCAAGACTCAAATAAAAGAAAAAGTACTGAAAAGTAAACAATGGGTTATCTCCCAAGAGTGCTTTTCTTTAACGCCTTTGAGCTAGGCGCAGAAAATTGCGAATCAAGTATTATCAGCAGAAGCATTAAGATCAACAGAAGAGGTCTTATCAATAAGGCATTGTATTTGGTCCACATAAGTTTTCGAAGACCCTTTGTGATCATGCTTTGGTACACTATTCTCATCAAAAAGATTTTCAGGACAAATCCAGGCAAAATTATTTTCGAAGGCTTCACTCAATCCCAAAAGCTTGCAAGGTATAGGTATCTCGGTCCCGTCATCAATAGTATCAATAACCTTTATAGGTGAACCGAGTTTATTAAAACGTTTAAGAACTTTCCTAGCTTCAATAACGATGTCCTTAAATTCTAGGCGCAAAGTTTCCAAGATAAAAGCCTTCTTTTCGGGATCCTCAATTTCATGAAGCTTAAGAAACATATATTGCATAAAAGGATTAAGACTAGCAAACCTAGTTTCCAACATGTCAATTAATATAATAGAAGCAACTTCAATACTAGGAGCAAGCTCAACCCAAGACTTTTCCTCATCTTCATCATGCATACTAATGTAATTAAAGAACTCCTCAATGTTACTTTTGCCAATAATCAAACCACTGCCTACTGAGAGGTCCTCCAGAACGAACTTAGGGAACAGCATGATAAACTAAAGTAAAGAAATAACAACTACCAAGGATTCTAATTTTTTTGGGTTTTTGATATAAAGCAATGCAGGTAAAATAAAGTAAAGCAAAACAAATAACAAAGTAAAGAATGTGTGTGCGAAGAACTCCCCTCGTAGAAGTCTTCTCTTCCTCCCCAGCAACGCCGCCAGAAAATTAGCTGCTGCGTTTAAGGGCAGTAAGTCCTTGTGCATGGTGATGACCAGCCCATTGGGAACCCCAAGAGGAAGGTATGATGAGTGTAGCAGCAAGTTTTCCCTCAGTTAAGAAACCAAGGTTTATCGAACAGGAGAGGAGAGACGGTGACGACTGAAGGTGTTGTGGAACCTGCACACACACAAACAAATACTTTGTTCCCAACTTGCGATGAGGTTGTCAATCTCACCGGTTTGCTTGAAACAAAGGTTATGAGCGTATCGAGTGGAAAATAGTAGAGTATATGCGAGTAAAGTAAACAGTGCGGGAAAAGTAAACAGGTGATTGCAATATGATTAAAATAGGACCGGGGTCCATAGTTCACTAGTGGTGTCTCTCCATAGATAAAATAACATGCTGGGTAAACAAATTACAGTTGGGCAATTGATAGAATAAAGATAACGTGATATGTCAAGAAGATCACTATGAGATTTACTCTGGGCATTACAACAAAATACATAGACCGCCATCCAACTGCATCTATGACTAATAATCCACTCCCGGGGATATCAATCCGAACACCCTAGAAGTATTAAGTTGCGAACAATAGATAATTGCATTAAGCAAAATGTGTAATGTAAACAAAGCATATGCCCTTGAGCATATGAATGTTGTTTTCTCCCTAGTAGCAACAACACATCTACCACCTTAGAGGTTTCTGTCACTCCCCCAGGTGAAATAGAGACATGAACCCACTATCGAGCATAAATACCCCCTCTTGGAGTCACTAGCAACTACTTGGCCAAGATAGCTACTAACAACGGAGAGCATGCAAGATCATAAACAACATAGAGATAACAAAAGATATAATTCAGTACAGCAACTTAATCATAAACACCAATATTCATCGGATCCCAACAAACCAACATCATAGAATTACATAACGGTGATCTCAATCATGTATGGCAGCTCATGAGATCTAAACATCAAGCACATGGTGGAGAAGACAACCATCTAGCTACTGCTATGGACCCATAGTCCAAGGTAGACTACTCACTCATCGCTCCGGACGCAAGCATGGCGATGAAAAAGACCTCCGGTGGCGATTCCCTCTCCGACAGGGTGCCAGGAAGAGCTTCTGGACCCTCCCGATCTTCGGGTCGACGGCGGCGGCGTATCACGATGTATTCTGGAAAACTGATCGGGCTTTAGGTTTTCCTCGTCGGGGGGTCTTTATAGGCGAAGGGGCGATGTCAGAGGTGGAGCCAGGGGCTCTCACACAGGGGTGGCGCGGCCAGGGGCCAGGCCACGCCGCCCCCTTGTGTGGGGCCCTGGTGGCCCCCCTCCAACACTTCTTCGGATCTCTGGAAGCTTCCGGGTAAAATATGACTTCAGGAACTTGTTTCATCCAATTCCGAGAATATTTCCTGTGTATCACTTCTGAAACACAAAAACAGCAGAAAACAGGAAACTGGCACTGTGGCACTTCGTTAATAGGTTAGTTCCGGAAAATGCATAAAAGTACCACCAAGTGTAACGAAATAATAGGCAAATGGTGTAAAAACAAGCATGGAGCATCAAAAATTATAGATACGTTTGAGACGTATTAGGACCCCAACAAATTTCCTTTGGAGAAGTTAACTCGTTTTCATTTGCAAAGAACGCTCTCGTTTTCACTCTTATTAAAAATCGAGTGTTCTACTTTTTCTGCTACTGCTTTTGGTTTTCGTTTTCGCCTTGATTTGTGTTCAGATCTTGTCATATCTTTTTATCAAGGTGTATTTTTGCCTCTGATCTTTATTGGTTTTCATCAAAAGAGGTGTCTTTAAAAATTTCAAATGGTGTTGGAAAAGAGAAAAAGCTTTGTGCAAAATAGTGGTACAAGAAGGAGCTTGTGTAGACTACGGCTTAGGCTTTTTCATGTCATGCTTGATGTCTTTTTGATAGTATGCTTAGTGGTTTTGCTGTAGCATGACTTGTCTCAAATAACTGAGATTGCTTAATGAGCCTTTGAAAAAATTATGCGTTGTTTTTATTGTATGGAAGCATTATTTTGGTTTTCTCCTTGATGCTTTATTTGGGTTGACTTGGCGCATGCTCACACATGTTAGACTCTTACAAAGTCGCCATTAGCCTTCATGATCATTTAGTTTTTGACTTTTGATGCCATCGTATGCTTATTTTAATGTTGCTTTGTCGCTTTGCATGATTATGGCCATTATTGCTCTCTTAGTTGGTCGCTCCCAGTCTTTTGCTAGCCCTCGCCTTGTACTGAGTATGAGCTCTACTCGTGCATCCAACTCCTAAAAGCCAAAGTTTTCCAAAGTGTCCACCATACATACCTACTAGCAATTTGCTATTCCAAGTAAATTTGACTTGCTTTTATTTTCTATTCAAATTAAACTCTTACCAGTGTTATGCGAAATTCGGTTAGTAAAGCTCTCACGAACCGGAAGGCACACTTTACTTTTTCCTGTTCTTAAAAATTTGACATTGTGGTCTCTTATGTTGAGTTGTTATGCTTGCAAGTTGTAAGTTGGATTCTAGCCCATCCATGCTGTCATGGGGCAAGCTTTCAACATTGCACTTCTTTTTGAGTTGATATCGTGATCTTTTGTTTATGGATGCCCGCGGTGTGAAATGAATTGGGAATCTTGTGGGGATCATGGAGTTTGTATATGTGTTAGGGAAATGCCGGGCCGCCAATCTAAGCCATGCATAATTCATGGTAGAAATTTGCAGCATACCCATGGTGAACATTCGACGACGCATCTCATAATAAAAAGCTAAACAATATAGCAAATAAAAGAGATGTCGAGGTGTTCATTGTCTACTTGTCCTGTCATTTTGGTGTGGGCTTGTTCCATGTCATCGGGCACGGAGGTACCCCATTGGTGGTTCTCAATGATATGCATATACTTACAATGACAAGAGCCTTGCTTGGGACTCTAAGTAAAGTAGCATGAGGTTTGGGTACTCGTATTCACGGGGCACGAGGTTTTCAACTTATGATTTGTCAAGCATATGCATCATAATTGTTCTCGCATTAACTTTAACCATTCAAGAAGCTTATGATGGGGGCAATGAGAGCTCAAAGCCGGTAAGTACCATAATTTTTGAAGGTTATAAAACTTGCAATCACTGCTTCCCTCTGAGAAGGGCCTTTCTTTTACTTTTATGTTGAGTCACCACCTTCTTTCTTTATGCACCATTAAGAGAGCATAGTTGTCATTCTAGTGTGATATGCATTGTCCCAAAGTTCATTGATTAATTCATATTGTTGGTTTCACTTGTTCTTAAATTATTTTGTATCTAGTCGCCCTCTTAAACTTGAAGGTGTCCTATGCATTTATGTTTTGCTCTCTTTGAAGGCTGAAAACCATTTGTATGTTTTTCCTTATGATTTGAACACACGTTTGACTTTCATTGTTTCATTTTCATGATCTTTTGTTTGTGTTCATTTGCATGTTTACAACATGGTTGCTAAGTTCTTATTGTCAAGATTATATCTTTCATGCCCATGTTTTAAGTTCTTATGATCCCAGCTCACAAATGCTTACATATATGATCAAGATTGTTTAGGTGCATGTCACCTCAAAAATTATTCTTTTGTTATCACTTACCTACTCGAGGACGAGCAGGAGTTAAGCTTGGGGATGCTTGATACGTCTCAAACGTATCTATAATTTTTGATGCTCCATGCTTGTTTTTACACCATTTGCCTATTGTTTCGTTACACTTAGTGGCACTTTTATGCATTTTCCGGAACTAACCTATTAACAAGTGCCACAGTGCCAGTTTCCTGTTTTCTGCTGTTTTTGTGTTTCAGAAGTGATACACAGGAAATATTCTCGGAATTGGACGAAACAAAAGCCAGAAGTCTTATTTTTCCCAGAAGCATCCAGACATCCGAAGAGAGGAAGGAGAGGGGCCACAGGCCGCCCTCACACAGTGCTGGTGCGGCCCAGGCCCTGGCCGCGCCACCCCTGTGTGAGGAGCCCCTGGCTGCCCTCTCACGACGCCCCTTCGCCTATATAAAGCCTCGGGACGGAAAACCCTAGGGGATTCGGCAATTTTCCAGAAGCAGTTCCGCAGCTCCGCCGCCACCGTCGACGAATTTTGGGGGACAGAAGTCTCTGTTTTGGCATCCTGCCGGGACGGGGAAGTGCCCCCGGAGGCATCTCCATCGGTCTCCATCGCCATCTCCGCCGTCTCCATCGACCTCACCGACATCTCCATCAACCTTGCTGTCTCCTATGATGAGGAGGGAGTAGTTCTCCCCCGGGGCTAAGGGCTCTACCGGTAGCTATGTGGTTCACCTCTCTCTCCCATGATGTGATCGTTATGTGATCATGAGCTTTGTATCATGTTGAACAAGTAGATGTTATTATTCAGATATTATGCTACTCCTATGCTTAATTATTATAGTGTACTCTAGTGATATTATTAAAGTAGTCTATTCCTCCTGCCATGGTGTAACGGTGACAGTGCGTGCATTGTGGTGGTACTTGGTTTAGGCTGTGATCGTGATCTCTTGTGGATTATGAGAGTAATTATTACTATGATAGTATTGAGTGATCTATTCCTCCTTTCATGGTGTAATGTTGACAGTGTGTGCACCGTGTTAGTACTTGGTCTAAGTTGCAATGATTTCTATCTTGAATTGTGATTTGATTTGGATATCTCTATGAGTGGTGTTTGTCAAGTACTTGATGAACTTTAAGGGGTGCTTCTGTAGCCACTACATAATGATTAGTGTTATTCAATAGGAGAGTAATTCAGAGTACCATAGTGGAGAGAAGTTATCTATTTGTTCATTCATGTTATATTGTTGGGAGTGTGTCCACTAGTGAAAGTATGATCCCTAGGCCTTGTTTCCAAGCATTGCACACCGTTTACTTGCTATTTTGTTACTTGTTTGCTCGCAGCGATATTTATTTCACATCATGTTTGCTATTTATAATCATCTATACCACTTGTATTTCACTATCTCTTCGCCGAACTAGTGCACCTATACATTTGACAAGTGTATTGGGTGTGTTGGGGACACAAGAGACTTTCTGTATCGTAATTGCAGGGTTGCTTGAGAGGGATAGCTTTGACCTCTAACCTCCCTGAGTTCGATAAACCTTGGGTGATCCACTTAAGGGAAACTTGCTGCTGTTCTACAAACCTCTGCACTTGGAGGCCCAACAAGTGTCTACAAGAATAGAAGTGCGTAGACATCAGCCCTCAAGTACTGTCACAAATGCTCACAGAAGCCCAAACTTATCCTAATTGGTTGAGCCGTTGCCACATGGATCGACTCCACCAACCGTTGATCCACTGATCTAACGGGCAGTATACCCCTCTCCATCTCTTCGTGGCCACCCCTCTCTCTCTCTCTCTTCGTGGCCACCCCTCTCTCTGTCGGTGGACAGTGCCACCCCTCTATTTATGTGCAATAACGAGTTTGCCACGTAACTATATTCCCTCTATTTCTGCATTATTTTCCATGATCTAAAAATGTTAAACTAAAAAGTGGTATAATTTTGGTGTAAACAAGAGACATACATATTTGCGGATTTCGGTGAATGCATTATTTGTCACCCCTCTAACAATTATCAACTTTCTTTAGCATTCCTTTTCTTTTAGGGAATATAGTTTGGGATATAGTTTTGGTAATTTGAAACGGCCCAAAAGTGGTATAATTTTGGTATAAACATGAGGCTTACATATTTGAGGGATTTTGGTAAATGGATTATTTATCACCCCTCTAACAATTATCAACTTTCTTTAGCATTCCTTTTCTTTTAGGGAATATAGTTTGGGATATAGTTTTGGTTATTTGAAATGTCCCAAAAGTGGTATAATTTTGGTACAAACATGAGACATACATATTTGGCATATTTAGGGGATTTTGGTAAATGGATTATTTATCACCCCTCTAACAATTATCAACTTTCTTTAGCATTCCTTTTCTTTTAGGGAATATAGTTTGGGATATAGTTTTGGTTATTTGAAATGTCCCAAAAGTGGTATAATTTTGGTATAAACATGAGACATACATATTTGTGGGATTTCGGTGAATACATTATTTGTCACCCCTCTAACAATTATCAACTATCTTTAGCATTCCTATATTCCCTAACACTTATTTTTTTTGGTAATTTCGGTGAATGCACACACTAACTTTGAAAACAACTACAAGTACATGTAACTGAATAATGGATTTGTAACAAGGGATCCCTTGTAACAACTTCTAGCGCCTGATGAGCAACGATAAGAATCCGATCACAATTATACAACAAAAAAACAACCAGCCGTCAGATTAGCTTGCTTCTTCAACTCGATCAGCTGCCTTAACTGCTTGTTCATTTTCTTTAGTTCTCCCTTCACTTCCACCAGTTCTGCATTAGGAGCATTAGGCATAATCAGAACGGCTCCTCTTTCCACCGCATTCTCTACAGCAAGTCCCCCCTCCCAAATTGCGCTTCCCAATAGCACCAATTGATTCCTGCAATTGAAGCCTTTGATCGTACACATCGATCCACTCGAAATACCTGCATTTCTTCAGGATCTGAAAACAACAACGTGAACCCTAAATCCCAAATTCGAGGGAATAACAAGAAAATTGAGAGAAAATAGAGCAATTAGAGCGAGTTCTAACCTTATCCCCCTCTCTATATGGCAAGCTCTCGCATGCAAGTAACTCACGTCCACAGTTTCCGTTGTCGTCCGTCTTATAGATCGACCGCTTCAGAGGCTCCTGGCGTGGGCAGTCAGGGCATCTTGTCAAAGGCATGGGTCCATACTATGGCCATGAAGAACGGGAGGTCGAAGAGAAACTAGACATCACCCGCCTGCCGGAGAAGGGCTGCCGCTGGCGGAGAAGAAGAATAATGGGGCGCGGGGAAAGAAAGGGGAAGCAATGGCACGGGCACGGGCGTGGGGCTGGCTCGGGCTCCTATTTTATAACGGTCACCTGGGTAAGCTGTGGGTCTGGCATGCTAACATGGACAAGTTGTGGGTCCCACAATGATCTGGATAAGTGGAGACGTGTCCACTGCGGGGCACCAACAGCGGACCCACTTGCCAGCACCAACCAACGGTCAACTAAACGGGATTCTTCCCGTTCGAGCTCCTTGTGAGGGTTTCAGACAAGGGCTTGGGTAAAACTGAGGAAAAACAAAGCGGCCGGGGAAAACTGAGCACAACTAAGGACCCGAGGGCACGAAAATAGAAATCCCTAAAAGTTATTTGTTCTTTAATGTAAAAAGAAACAAAGATAATTGTATTGTGAGATTTTCTAACTAATTCTGTCTGTTGTAGCGTGCACTACAATTGCAGAATGTACAAAATTCATGTGATCGGCTCCAACATATTGTCCCTTTTGGGATTAAGAATACATGTGCAAGAAATAATGGACAAGGTAGTCACATGCAACCTGAATAATTATTCAGAGTATACATTGATGATTAGCATAATCAACTTTATGTTTTCAGGAGATTGTGAGTACAAGATGTGATGAAGAAGATTATGAAACAGTAGAAAACTATGCTCCATTGAGAACAATCAATTTTGATAAAGGAAAAAACACAGAGGTAATTTCTACCAACTGTGTACTGATAAAAATAGATGCTATTGTAATCTTTTTGGTACTACTTGGAAAAAACCACATAGGTATGTTGTATTTCTATATTAAATAACGTGTTACATATTATCTTCGGGTTGCAGATAATACTTAGTTTGAAAAATCCATAGCGATAAAGCCTTCGAAAATGAGCAAAATCATCAACCAAATAGAAAAACAAATGGAGAACAATGAGAAGGTAAATACTTTTGAACCATACTAAATTAATATGTTGTTTTTCCAAGACTAGTATTACTGCAGCACATTTAAAATATATTCTTCCTATCAGTTATTAAAATTTCTACTGTACAATAATAATTGCATACAGGTGAACTATGGTTCTTCTACTTCAGATGATTTGGAAGAAGATGATGAAGACAGTGAAGAAGGGTATGATACAGAAGAAAACAAAGAATCTACAGAAGGATTTGTTCCAACTGGAGAAGAAGTAAGTGAAGAAAGAAAACCAGAGATTGGAATGCACTTTGATACATTGGAAGCATCTCACCATTTTTGCAACATATATGGCTATATCCATGGTTTCGGTATGGTCAAAGGTCAGAACTACAAAAACAAGAAGATTACTTTCCAATGCAACAAGGCAAGAAGGACTCATGCTCCTGTTAAACCTAACAGAAAAAGGAAGAGATCAGTTATGATAAGAACATCCTGTCCAATGAATGTAACTATGAAATTGAGCAATGGTTAGTGGGAGATAATAGGAGTAAGCCTTGATCACAACCATGACTTGGTGCACACACCATCCTTGACCAAGTTCTTTTCGAACCACCGCAGCATGACAGAAGAAGATAGGAACTTATCATTGATTCTACAAGACTGCAGGGTGCCACCTTGTCGAATAATGAGCATTTTTTGTGACCTAAAAGGGAGTAGAAAGGTTTTGTCGTTCAATAAGAAAAAGATACAAAACCTGAGATGACAAGATAAAAGAGAGAAGAACATAGACATAGCACATACACTGAAGTTTGTAGAGAAGCTACAAGCCAAACACCAAGGAGTTTTGATGAAGATGGATACAGACGAAGACAACACGGTACGAAGCATTCTATGGATAGATGCTCGTTCTCGGATAGATTAACAACTGTACAGCGAGTTTCTATCATTTGATTCAACTTTCAGTACGAACAAGTATAATATGCCGTTTGCCCCATTTATAGGAATTAATGGGCAATGGCGAACAATTGTGTTTGCATGGGCACTTCTAAAAGACCAAACAGCTGAAACATTTACATGGGCTTTGAAAACATTCTTGGATGTCATGGATGGAAAGAGGCCAGGCTTAATCATGACTGATCAAGACCAGGCTATGAAAATAGCAATAGATAATGTGCTATCTTCAACATGGCATATATTTTGCTTCTTCCACATAATGAATAACTGTACCGATAAGATGGGAGGTTTCATGGCTGGTAGACCAGGGATGGAAGAAGAGTTGAATAGCATAATCATGAATTTTCTAACAGTTGAGGAAGAGCAAGTGCCAAGAAATGGTTGTTAATTATGATGCAGGAAGCAGCAAACACTTGCCCCTGATGTGGAAATGGAGAACACAGTGGGTCCCAGTATATTTCAATCATGTTTTCTGCCCGTTCATTCAAACAACTGGGCGTAGCGAGGGCATGAACTCTGTCTTCAAGGATTATGTGAAGCGCAAAGATACAATAGAAACATTCCTTGTCCAGTACAACTTGTTCCAAGAGAATGTGATTGAAACAGAAAATGAGGACAGATTTCTGTCGAATGGGCTTGAGCCCATATATTGGGGGCATAGTCGTATAGAAAGACATGCAAGCAAACTGTACACAAGAGGGATATTTTTCAAATTCCAAACTGAGCTGATGAATTCAATTGCGTTTGCCGTGGATGTAGTGGAAGAGAATAAGACATACAATCTCATGAAATCATTTAGCTACAAGAAACAAGAATTCCATCAGGAGGTTTTCCAGGTCCAAGTGGACAGAACCCTGGACAGATATGACTGCATATGTGCAAAATTTGAAAGGGATGGCATTTTGTGTTGCCACATGCTATGCCTGTTCACACAGTTTGACATATATCATGTACCAGCTAATTATATCAAAAAGCGGTGGACAAAAGAATATATGGAAGCTGAATTGTTGAAGTACAGGAAAAAGATAATCGATGAAGGAACAGGGAGTGAGAGTTCATAAATATCTATAAGGTATGCAATACTACTGAGCAAAGTTTCAGATTTGTGCACAGAAGTAAGCAAGAATGCTGACAACAGCAAAGAATTCTTGGAAGAGGTGCAGAAACTGCAAGAAAAGTACACTATGAGGAATAAAATGCCTCATCCAGTAGGTGAAGAACAACATGGTGAGCCACTAAAAGATCCTCCAGTGAGAAACAATAAATCAGTTGACAGGGGACAGAGGTTGAAAAGGCAATCAGAAAAGAATGCATCAAAGAAGAAAACAAACAAGAAAAAATGAATGGAGTTTCTTGATGATTTGAAGCAATTGTTAAAAATTGGAGAACACTATACTGTGTAATGCTTATTTTCCCTATTACATCTGAAAAACCATTTCGTTGACATTTATATTATAGCATTGCATGTCTTAGAAAATACCATATTTATGTAATATTTTGGTATGGAGAAGAATTGATAACAAGGTTACCAGTTTTTATCAAGTTGCATAAAAAATAACTTATGTATGATACCCTGTATGTTTTGTAGAAGAAAATAGTAGGTGTGACAGAAATACAAAAGGGCAAAACAGGAGAAAACTAGTATGGGAACAAAAGAACAAACAGGAGTAGTATGGTTTAAGGGACAAACTATGTTTTACTGGAACAAATGAAAAACAATGGGAACAAATCTATAGATGTAAAAAGGGAACAAAAAAACTAGTATGGTTTTAGGTAGAGTACAAGTCAGTAGGAACAATATAATAAAGAGAGATAAAATTATATTGTTAAGGGAACAAATACAATATCATGGGAACAAGACCTATTGGTGTGATGGGAACAAACTTAACTAGTAATGGTTTAAGGAACAAATCTATGATTGTTCCCACAAAAATCTATGGTTATGTGAAAAAATTCAAATATATATATATATATATATATATATGGTAGTGGGAACAAATCTATGGTTGTTGGAACGAAAACCTATGGTTGTAGGAACAGATCTATGGTTGTGGGAACAAAAACCTATTGTTGTGAGAACAAATCTGCCTAGTACATTTGCAAAAAAGTGAGTAGTAACATAAAGCATGAAAAAAAGAGAACACATAAAAAAAGTGAGAACAAAACACTATGATTTACTAGAACAATGAAAGAAAGTGGGAACAATTTAATGGTGTAAAAGGGAACAAAAAAAACTATTAGGAACAATACAAGAAAATGGGAAAAAAACTATGGTTAATTGAACAAATACAAGAGAGTGAGAACCAAAAATATTTCAGTATAATAGGAACCAAATAAGAGTACTAAAGATTAATTGACAATGTCTTTTAGTATGAACAAAAATTAAAATAAAAATCAAAGGGAACAATTATAGCCAACACAAAAGGATAAATGCAATAATTTGTGTGATCAAATATTTTGTAAATTAAAAATAACTCATACAAAAGAATTTATTACATTTCATTCCAAAAATAAGAACAAAAAAATAAAAATAACTGTGTACAGAATAAAATTATTACAAAAAAATCTAGAAAAAATTAAAAAAATCCCTACTATAACTATTATTTATTGCAGAAATGACACATGTCTTCTCATAGGCACTTCTGTATATCCAATGTAATGTGTCCTTCATCAGTAAAATTAAAAAAAAGCACACAACGTCGCGCTCAATTAATCTATGGACACTAATAAGCTCTCAAAGCCCTTTAAATCTGATGAATCCTTCCTTTTTCTTGTATGTACCCGATGTGTTATCATAACCAACCTTAAACAAGGCTATCCCATTATTAGGTATCCCATTGAATTCTTCAAAAACTGCAATGTCAACATCCTAAAAAAAATGAAGAATGAAATAAAGATGTTTAAAAGGTTGAAATTATATAATAAATAGTTTATGAGAAATATAAGAACTAACCAAGCGACGCATGTCATTATTGTCAAGCCTGTGTACGATTTTTTTGGAACAATGTCATAGTCATATAGTGACTCCCTTTCCGCACCCATGAAGTTGACAACTCTATTTATTTTAGATTGTGATATATCAGATATTTTAGTAAAATAAGAGTTGTATAGCCATTCTTCACATCCGTTTGGTACGTCATATACATCTGAAAAAAACCAAAAAGTGAAAATGATCAAAACCAAAAAAATTGAATATTAAACAAACAATATAATTTTTTTTAAAAATTAAACCAATTTTTAGACATAGCAGGATATCTAAGCCAAGGTTTCCTCACATTATCCTCGGAAAAAACTTTGATTCGAAATAGCTGGCTCCAACTATCATAAGTAAATGTAATGACATCGTTTTGAACAATTCCCCAAGCTTCGACTAGGGATCTCCAGTAAGGGCCGCACATGATATTTGTTGTGCCAATTTGATCTAAATATATCATATGAACACTCTCTGGAGCTAAAAATCCTGGCTCGTGTGCGTTTCCCCCAATTGCTTTCATCCATGAATTATTGCAAAAATTTAAGATCCGTCTACTGAATTTACAAGGCACAATCTACAAAACAAGAAATGAATAATAAAAAATGGTTATTAATTACAAAAGTAACAATTAATGATAAGTAATAAAAAAAATTAAAAAAGAGTGCAAAAAAATATAACAACTTACAACGCCATCTTCAAAATCATCTTCAACAATCTTAATAGAAAAATGAGCTGTGTTATCGAGAACTTCTGAACAAAAATAGGGTGGCTGGTAGCAGACTGGACATGCTGCGCCTTGATCCATTTTAATAACCTGTTCAAAAAAATAGAAACCATTTTTGAAGAATATAAACAAAAAATTGATATAAAAAGAAATAGATCAGACATACCTTCTCAAACTACAAATGGAGTAGGAAAAGAGCAGTGAGTGCTTCCTACGATTCTCATTGATAGTTTATATAGCATACAGTCTAACTCCTATTTTTAGCTCCCCCTAAAAATAGATAAAATGAACGGCTCATCTTATCCCTCTCTCGTAGCACCGTCTAACTCCTATTTTTTAACTCCCCTATTAATAGAATGAATGAATGGCTCACATCATCCCTCTGTCATAACTGTGATAAACAACATTGGCAGTCTCACACACCTATTTGACTATGCATGTATTTTATACTACTATCAAATTTTAGCCACAAAAAAAATGTATGGTTAAGCAATTAATTCCCCTGCCCACAACCGATTCATCTTATTCCTCTCTCATAATCGTGGTATAAAGTAAAATGAAAAGATTAATGTAGTACGAACAAACTTTTTGGAATAATCAAACAACATATTGTAGTTAAAAAAAATAAAGGTATAAAGGAACACATATTTAAGAGTGAGACAACATCCATGTTTTTTTAAAAGGGAAAAATATAAAAAGTCAAGAACAAACCTATGGTTATGGGAACAAAACTATTGTTGTGGGAATAAATCTATGGTTGTGCGAACAAAAATATGGAAATAACAATAAAATGAAGGTGATGAACAAAATATCTATGTGTGAAATAAAGCAACATTCTAAAAAGACAAGTGAGCACCCCTTAGGTTTTAAAAAGAACAAAAATAAGAACAAACTAAACTAGTGTGGTTTTAAGAACAAAAAAATTGAGTTGGAACAAAAAAACATGCTTTAAAATATAACAAGTAACAAAAAGTTGTAACTAACAACTATTGTTTACTAGAACAATTTAAGGCAATGAGAACAAAGAGTATATGGGAAGAAGGGAACAAAGTATCGTAGTATGATTGAAAGAACAATATTAGTTAGTAGGAAAAAAAAACAAGAAAATGGAACAAAAAAGCCTATGGTTGTGGGAACAAATTTATGGTTGTGGGAACAAATCTATGGTTGTGGGAAGAAAACTATGGTTTTAGGAATAGATCTATGGTTGTAGGAATAAATCTATGGTTGTGGGAACAAATCTATAGTTGGGAAACAAATCTATGATCGTGGGAACAAATCTA
The DNA here is from genome assembly GCA_007115705.1 of Dactylis glomerata. Lineage (NCBI taxonomy): Eukaryota > Viridiplantae > Streptophyta > Magnoliopsida > Poales > Poaceae > Dactylis > Dactylis glomerata. The sequence continues at coordinate 2,913,964 of QXEO01000685.1, read as the reverse complement.
TGGTTGTGGGAACAAATCTATGGTTTTTGGAATAAAATCTATGGTTTGGGAACAAATTTATGGTTGTTTGAACAAAATTTATGGTTGTTAGAACAAATCTATGGTTGTAGGAACAAATCTATGGTTGTTTGGAACAAATCTATGGTTGGGAATAAATCTATGTTTGTGGGAACAAAATCTATGGTTGTGGGAAAAAATCTATGATTGTGGGAACAAATCTATGTTTGTAGGAATAAATATATGGTTGTGGGAATAAATCTATGGTTTTGGAACAAATCTATGGTTGTGTGAACAATTCTATAGTTGTGGGAACAAAAATATGGAAAGAACAATAAAATGAAGGTGATGAACAAAATATCTATGTGTGAAATAAAGTAACATTCTAAAAAGACAAGTGAACACCCCTTAGATTTTAAAAAAGAACAAAATTAAAAATTATTAGGCTAAACAATCTTAAGGGGGTTAGCCTAGAAGTTATGGACATGGCAGGGAAGTGTTTCATTTTGTCAGAGGAAACCATCAAGTGTTGTAGAGCATAGTGGAGTCACCACACAAGAGGAAGATACTTGAAAGCATGGAGAAACCTTTCGAGAAACAACACCCATACCTGTTTTGCTAGCCTTATTGAAGCTCAAGGGTGAGCTTCATCTTAAGGGGGTTAGTCTGTAGCATCCCAGGATTTTCAAAAATTTTAAACCAGCATGCATACATTCAAATTTACATTTTAAAGCAAAACTTGGTTTAAATTTTTTCCATTTAGAGGTTTTTATTTTAAAGATTGGTCAAATGGTCTATGTGAGCCAATTAAATTTCTTCAAAATTCTTTCCTTTTTACTTTTCCACTTTTCTAGGTTTTATTTAGTCCAAAACAACCCTGGCCTATTTTACAAATTTTGCAAATTTGAAGTTATTCAAATTTATGCAATTCACTTGCAATGCAAATCCTTTTCTGAAATTCAAAATAGAAAAAGAAAAAGTTTTTTTTTTAAAAAGGAAAGGGGGCCGGGGGCGCCGCTCCAGCCCAGAAGCCGAAGCCGGCCTAGGCCCAGCAAGCCCTGGAATCCTGAATCGGTACAGCGCCGCGCCGCGCAGTCGCTGACAGGTGGGCCCCACCTGTCAGACGTCTCTTCCTCCCCACGACGGAGTCCGGCTCGAACCCGACATCGCCCAACCATCGGATGCCACCGCCCCGCTAAACCCTAGCCCCTCCCGCACGCTAGCCCCCCTATAAATACCCCTCCGCCTCCTCTCTCACCTCTCCCTTTTCCCTGCACCCGAAATGCCCCCACATCGTCGGAATCTCGCTCGCATCTCCGCAGACACCGTCGCTCTCCAGCCTAGCCATAACACTGTCCCTGGACGCAATCGACGCCGCCACTGCACCCATCATGCTCACCTCGATGCGGCGCACCTCATCGTCCTCTCCATCTTTGCCTAGACACCCTGCATCGCCGCAATCATCCTCTCCCGAGCCATAGATTGCCGGAACCCTAGGCTGCTCTGGTGAGCTTCTTCCTTTCTCTCTGTGGCCGTCCGATCTAGATCCCGAGGCCCAGATAGAATCCCCTCCCGAACCGGTACCAAGCAACCAGGGGCGTCAGATCTAATTTAGATCTGATGGCCCACAGCGCCGATCCACCCGAAGTGGTACGGGCGAATCACAGCGCGCCACATGTCACACCCAGGAGCGCCCCCATTTCAAATTTATTTTATTTTGATTTAAAATTGTTGAATCTTGTTTTATTCATATAAAAAGTTCTACAACTCGGATTTGGACAAATTTTATATCAATGGAAAGCTTAGGATCTGTAGAATTAAGTAGTGTAGTTTATTTTCCAAGTTTATTAATCAAATCTGGATCCAATCTCAGATTGAATTAAACCCTAATCTTGTGTTCTTTATTTTATATCTTTTATTCTACTAGATCAAATCTTGAGTTTTTGTAGTCCATGAATTCCTTGTAACTTGTAGATTGTTTTAGAATCAAACTTTCACACTTTTGAAACATGCATGAACTTGGTGTAGTTAATTGCTTCAAATTCACTATTTTGCAAATAATTAAATATTTAAAAGTGCTTTTTGTTTAATTCTTTTTGCATTGGGTTTGTTTTACTAAAACCTATCATCTGAGAACTTAATTGCAAATATTTTCAGACAACATAAGTTGTGTGAAATTAATATGAGTGTTACATGCATGCATACATGTTTATGATTGCCATTTTGAAATTGTGTGTTTATGTGTGTGTAAATTATTTCTTGTTTAGATTGTGAAGAGGAGCTGAACTACAAGTGTGATTGCTGTGAGTGTGCTGGCTGTTTCCAAGGCAAGTGACACACATTCTTCTACCTATTTTTACTACTGCATTAGTGTTTTACCAGTAGTATGCATGATAGGTTGATTTTCAAAGAAGTTTATGCAATGCTAGATCCTAGTAGTATGTAGTCAACACTTAAACCCCAACCTTGCTAGGATTGCTACTATTGTTTTGAAAGTAATGCTAGCTACTTAATTTAAAGTAACAACTTCAATGAATCACCTGGGTGGACTGGTAGATAGGGTTAGTGGCTACTTAGGGCTGCATGCCTAGGGGAAGGACTTAGAGTATGTGGTAACTTGAGAGTGCACTTGTGGTTTGTCACTCAGGAACAAAGAGATTAATATGTATTCCATGTGTAGTATACTTCCAGTGCAGCCTTATGACACTATGGGCTCTGTCTTGATTGAGTATGATGTAAGGGTTCAACCAAGAGTACTGACATGAGGTGGTAGTTGATTGATAGGGGGTACGGTCAGGCTAGTTTGGTTGAATGCTTCTTCTGAAAGGTCTTATCTTATTTTATTCTTCGGGGTAAAATAAGTCTTAAGGTGAAAGTGCACAACCCCTGCAGGGTGTAAAACTAATCGATTAGCTGTGTCCCCGGTTATGGACAATTTGAGTCTCTAGACATGGTTGTACAAAAGAATCTCATCACCTTTTCTAAATTAAATTAAAATTGGTTAGTCATTCGAGGGATGGACTCGGGTGTCTAAGTAATTTAGGATAGACTTAATCATATGGGGTCATTTCGAGGGATATACTCGAGTGATTCTCATGTGCTCATCTCAAAAAACTTTTCAAAGAAATTAAAAATGTTTTGATATAGGATAAAACTTGCTTTATGCAAATTAGCCAAAGATCCGCCAGCTATATATCATGTAGTATAGTACTTTCACAACAGCCACCATATATGTGTCATTTGCCAGTACGTTGTTGTACTGACCCTTTGGGGCTACATATTCAAACATGTAGGTTGTTCAGATGAGGAGTAATTGGAGGAGTCTCGAGCCTGCATACCAACATGACTGCCTGTGGCACATTGCTGAAGATGGAGGCTCATTGCAATTTACTTTCCGTTGTGCTTCATTTGTCTTAAACTCTAGTATTCAAGCTAGTCCAAGTGGCTAAGCTATTTTTGTAAGGTTTAAAGACTATTGTATCTAGATTTGTGAGTAATAAATGACACTATCTGCAATGATTACTATATTTTGTACTGTGGTGCTATCTAATGATCCAGGGAGTAGCACATTAACACAGTAGTTCTACCTTTCGCAAAAGGTAGGGCGCTACAGATCCTATTAAAATACCTATGAAAATTGTTGAATGTGTTATGAATAACTGCTATTCAGGAGATGGGACTATCCATCCTGGTGATCATTTGCTCTTTATACATGAATTATGCGAGTTGTTCAAGTGTGTAGGTATTTCAACAAGCGAAGTTAAGAAGAAGCTATTCTCTTTATCATTGAATGGCAGAGCTACTGAAGAATGGCCAATCTATTGGCTGGGAGGAAATTGTACCTCTCTTTTATTCTAAATTCTATCCTCCAAGTGAGAGAATAAATAATTTTTGGCCTCATGATGGAGAGAGTATTGCCCAAGCGTGGGGGAGATTGAAGTCACTAATGCTCAAATGTCCGATTCATGAGCTCCCTAGTAATATTGTTATTATTTGCTTCTATGTAAGGCTTTCTCTTCACAATAAAGATTTATTGGATGCTTCTTGTTCTGGATCATTTACACGTATGAGAGAAGAAGCTAAATGGGATCTTCTTGACCATATCTAGGAAAATACTGAAGGATGGGAGAGCGACAAAGGAAGAAAGTCAGGTATAAATTATGATTATGAATGCATTAAATCTTTTATGGGAACTGATGACTTTCATAATATTAGTGCTGTTTATGGTCTTGATTTTCAAATACTTGCAAACTGTTTTAAGGCCTTTGCCTCTTATCTTGATGTTCCAAAGAAGGAATGGAACAAGTACCATGCACCTTATAAAGATACTGTTAATTGTGTTCCTGCTAGAATTACTAAAGTTTGTACTGTTGATCGTATTTTGCCTGAACCTTATATTGAGAAAATACATTTCCCTATTAATGTAAAAGAGCATGCTATGTTGACTAGTGTGATTAACAAAAGTGCAAAGAAAGCTATAGAACCTGAAGAACAAATAACTGTTAAGCCTGCAGTAGCAATAGTAAAGGACCTTGTTACTAAAAATGTAGAAGATGGACACATTATCTTTTGTGAAGATGCTTCTAATATTGTTTCACATCCTAGTAGATCTAGGAAAACAAGTGTTCCTGTGCTTTCTGTCAGGATAGGTGATCACTGCTATTATGGTTTATGCGACACTGGTGCAAGTTTGAGTGCTATTCCTTATGAGCTTTACAGAGAAATCATGCATGAAATTGGTTCTTGTGAACTTGAAGATATTGATGTGGTTATTCATCTTGCTAACAAAGAAACTATCTCTCCAATTGGTATTGTCATAGATGTGGAAGTTCTATGCGGTAAGACTAAATATCCTGCTGATTTTCTAGTACTTGGTTCAGCTGCTAGTAAAACTTGTCCTATCATTTTTGGTAGACCTTTCTTGAATACTTGTGGCACCTTTATAGATTGTAAGAAGGACAAAATTTTAACCAAGTTTGATGGAGAATCTTATGAGTTTAATTTTTCTAAGTTTACCAAAGCTCCTTATGAAACTGAATTGCCTAATGAAGATTTTAGAGTTGAACAGCTTGCCTCTATTGCTCTTGCTCCTAACGATGCTTTGCAGCAATATATGGAGGACAACGAAAGTGAGATCTTTAGGGAAGAAAGAAATGAGATTGACGAGTTCTTCTTTGTAAGCCAAAGATGCTTAAACACAATTTACTTGTGGAGGATTTGGGTACCACTTTGCCACCCAAGAAAGATCCTATTTTTGATTTAAAACCCTTACATGATGATCTTAAATATGCTTATATTGATGATAAGAAAATATATCCTATTATTATTAGTTCTAAACTTTCAGGGAAGGAAGAAGAAAGGTTATTGGAAATATTGAGGAAACACCGAGGAGCTATGAGATATACTCTTGATGATTTAAAAGGGATTTCCCCTACTATATGTTAGCATGCTATTAATATGGAGCCAGATGCAAAAAGCCAGTTGTTGAACATCAACGCTATTTAATTCCTAAGATGAAGGAAGTGGTAAGAAGTGAGGTATTGAAACTCCTTGATGCCGGTATTATTTATCCTATTGCTGATAGGAGATGGGTTAGTCATGTGCATTGTGTTCCTAAGAAAGGAGGAATTACTGTTGTGCCTAATGAAAATAATGAGCTTATTCCTCAAAGAGTAGTAGTTGGTTATATGATGTGCATCGATTTTAGAAAGGTCAACAAAGTTACTAAGAAAGATCATTATCCTTTACCTTTTATAGATCAAATGTTAGAAAGGTTATCTAAGAAAACTCATTTTTGTTTTCTTGATGGTTATTCTAGGTTTTCTCAAATTGCCGTTAAAAAGCAAGATCAAGAGAAAACCACTTTTATTTGTCCTGATGGAACTTATGCTTATAGATGAGTGAATACCATAGAACTACCACTTTTGTGCCAAAATTTACCAAATCATACCACTTTTCATTCTGGAAACACAAATCTACCACTTTTGTACCAAGTTTTTGCAATTTGGGCAAATTGTCTAGATTAAGGCAATTGACACCCATTCTAACATGCAGGACCCGTCTGTCGGGCTGACATGGCTAAGTGGAGACGGCGCGGGGAGACACCCGTTACCTCTTCTGGCTGGGGACCACCTTCAGACCGGTCAACAGAGTCAGTTAGGGTTCCGTTCCCCTCCTGTCCACGCACGCTGAGGTAGGCAATGGTGGTGGCTTCAAATCCCAGCGGTGCGGGACCTTCCCACACCGCCCCTTCCGGCGAGGCCGCGTACGACAGCGACATGAGTGGCGGCGTCCTTGACCAGGGCGGCGGCAGCACAGATTGTTCTTTCATGGGGGAGGAGTCACCGGAGCTGGCGCGAGTGTACTCACCGGTGCACCACGTGGCGGCTAGTCTTTGCAAAGGTGGTGTACTCATCACCGGCGAAGAGCAGCCACCGGTGGGCTTCGGCTTTCAGCGCGGTGGAGTAAGTTTTCTCTATCTCTAATCTAATCTTGGTCAGTTGTGACTAACTCGTAGATCTAGTAACTGGAGCTTGCAATGTTAGGTTTAGTTAGTGACATAGCTTCTATTGCTGTTATGTAGTCTTGACGATGAGGTTTGGGAGATACGATTCAATTTTTTGGGAGAGGACAATTTAGAGAGGACACTGTGCAGATCAGATGTTATAGTCCTTAATTTGTTTGCACTCATTGGTATACAAGGTTATGGAATTAGGGATCTAATGTACTTTGTGAAGCAAAAGGGCAAAGGAATGGCTGGCATGGAAATTATAGATAGAATGTCAAAGGTGGAAGAAATGCTCTGTCTTTATGAGAAGGACAGGGTTGTTGATTTGACAGTTATTAAAGAGAACATGCCAACACTTGCAGATTTGAACTTGGATGCAAATGAAGTAGCAGAACGAATAACACAGCCTGCAATTTTATCAGTTGACAATGAAGGTGTGCCCTACATTTCAGATGATTGCATGGCTGGCTTAGTTCCTGTTGCTATAGATTATACAGATGTCTTGTATCTAGGGACACAACAGAGCTGCAATGTTTCCAAGGGAAAACCATCATTTGTATAGATAGTGACTCAGATGATGATTTCACTGATGATTTCTGTTACAATGAATACAACCCAGAAAACCACTGCAAAGGACTAAAAGAGGAGTTAGATGAGTTCATCAAGAATATTAAGAGGGAAAAGATGGAGGCTATTCCAGATGATGAGGATGCAGAATATATGAGAAGGATGAGGGATCAAAAGAAAGCAATGAAAGATCCATATCTACACTATGAAGGTGACACAGATGTTGAAGAGATGTTTGAAGATTCAGGAGATTCAGAGAAAGAGGAGGAACCCAAAGCAGATTACTTTGAATAGAAACAGGCAGTGAAGCTAGTGAAATGTGGACCCACTAGTAGATCACACCATGAGCCAGAGGGTAGTTCTTCATACTATTTCAGGCCATCTTTAGATGATGCCAGTAACCAAGGTGATCTTGCATTCAGTGATGATGATGGCTATGTAATTCCTTTCAAGCTTGCTAGTGGAAACAAAAGAAGACTGAAGAAACCAAAGGAAATAGTCTGGTATGATGAGACTAGGGAGAACCCACATGAGCAATTGGCTCTTAGATTGTGTTTCAATGATGTAGTCTAGTTTAGAACATCTCTCGGGACATTCCACATAGCTCAGCTCAGAAACTTCCACTATCACAGGAATAGTAACAAAAGGATCATAGTTGAGTGCAGTGAAGAAGGTTGTCCTTTTTACATGACAGCTTCAAAGATTGCAAAGGAGAAAACATTTTGCATCAAAAAGTTCAGACCAGAGCACACCTGTATTGCACAAGGAGAGAACACCAAGGTGACAATTGCTTGGCTAGCAAAGGAATCTGAGCAGGCTTTGAGAACAGATCCCAATACATGTGTTGATACACTAATTAACAATGCAAAACTAAATCATGGAATAGAAGTCCCAAAGAGCAAAGCATATAGAGAAAGGACGAAGGCATTGCAGGTTGTACTAGGTGATCAGAAGGCACAGTACACAAGGCTTAGGGACTATCTGCAAGCTGTTGTTGACACAAATCCTGGTAGTAGGTGTATTGTGACAACAAGAAGAAGCCTGGAGCATCCAAGTCCTAACCCTAGATTTCATGGTTTATTCTATTGTCTAAACGCATGCAAGGAGAGATTTCTCAATGGATGCATGCCTTTCCTAGGTAATTTCAATAAAGTCAAAACATTTCTTGCACTTACTACATCAATAGACCTATTGCCAGGATTTGCATGAAATGCATAACAATGTGCTATTTTCTTTTCCAAGCCTAGATGGCTGCTTTGTCAAGCTTACAACAGGCCAGCAAATCCTAGCTACTACTGGGAGAGATGGTAACAACAACATCTTTCCCATAGCATTTGGGATTGTGGACAAGGAAGACACCTACAGCTGGTCTTGGTTTCTCATCCAACTTAAGTATTGCATAGGAGAGTCAGGGAAATGGGGCCATTATACCATTATATCTGATAGACCGAAGGTTAGTAATTTTGAACCATTGGCCTTATACTTTCTGCATGATTTAACCATTGCCTTCTAACCTGCAAAACCAACTAGCTAAGATATATTTATGTACTAATCAGGGGCTTCTGAAAGCTATCAACACCATTTTTCCAAACTCTCCTTAGAGGTTCTGTCTTAGACATATATATGCAAACTTCCAAAGTGCTGGGTTTAGGGTCCAGAGCTCAAGAAATTCATAGATTCAGCTAGCTATTCTCATACAAAAAGTGGTTTTGACATTGCAATGGTAGCTATGAAAAATGAGTCTAAGTTAGCTTATAATTGGATGTCAGCTATTCCTCCATCAGCTTAAGCTCGGCATGCTTTTGACACAAACTGTAAGACTAACCTTGTGGTCAATAATCTTAGTGAAGTTTTCAACAAAATGATATTAGATGTCAGGAGGAAGCCAATCAGGACAATGATTGATGGTATTAGGTCAAAACTCATGGTGAAATAGAGTGGCATCAGGACCAAGACTAGGAATACATTGTGGGAGATCACACCACATTATACTGAGAAATTAGAGGAGTCCAAGAAATACTCCAGGCATTGTGTTGCCAGGAATGCTGACCTAGGACTTTTTCAAGTAACAAGTGGATCTAAGGTACATGTTGTCAACCTCATTGCAAAAACCTGTGGATGCAAGAAGTGGGATTTGACAGGCATTCCATGCAACCATGCAGTGGCTGCAATAGACAAGCTGAAACAACATCCTGAAGACTATGTTCATGATTTCTTCAAAAAGCCTATGTACATGGAAGCCTACAAAAATGTGATCTACCCTGTCCCTGGACCTCAGGATTGCACTAGGACTAAGACAGATGACATTGATCCTTGAGTGTTTAAAGAAAAACCTGGAAGAAAGCAAACAGCTAGAAGGAAGGGCAAGTTTGAGGTACCAGCCCCAAGAGATACATCTAGGATGACAAGCATAACTTGCTCTAACTACAATCAAGTAGGGCACAGATACACCAGTTGCTTACAGCCTTTGAAGCCATCTCTAGAGATAAGAAAAGCAAATCATAAGGTAGCAAACTATGTTCTTTGTTGTGTCTCTGTTCTTACAATCTCTCATTGCAAATAATTTTTTTTACTTTCATCTCTATGTTGTTAAACAGAGTACCAGGTCTAGTAGAGCTACTACCTCTGATTCTACTGCACCATCACCTACAGCAAGACCTGCAGCATCTACAGCAAGACCTACAGCATCTACAGCAAGACCTATAGCATCTGCTGCACCAGCACCTCCAGCAAGACCTGCAACATCTATAGCACCAGCACCTCTAGCAAGACCTACAACATCTACTACCCCAGCACCTCTAGCTTCAGGATCAAGTCCATTCACAACACCAAGGCCAGCACCATCTGCTGCACCATCAACTGCACCAACAACTTCAACTGGAAGCAAGAGAAAGAGGACTGTCTTGACAGGCATCTTTATTCTATCAATTGCCCAACTGTAATTTGTTTACCCAGCATGTGTTATTTTATCTTATGGAGAGACACCACTAGTGAACTGTGGACCCCGGTCCTATTTTCATTATATTGCTATCACCTGTTTACTTTACTTGCACTATTTACTTTACTCGTATATTACTATTGCTTTCCACTCGATACGCTCATACCTTTATTTATAGCAAACCGGTGAGATTGACAACCTCATAGTAAGTTGGGAGCAAAGTATTTGGTTATATTGTGTGCAGGTTCCACATTGCTACTAGTTGAAGACGCGCTAACACGTTATCATTAACGGCGCCCTTGTTGGAGTGCCAATAGGCTAGCACGCATCACCTTCTGGAGTTTGGCTTTTTCCTGGATACGATAAACCTTGGTTTCTTACTGAGGGAAAAGCTTGCTGCTGTGCTCATCATACCTTCCTCTTGGGGTTCCCAACTGGATGGTGAAATTACATCAACACACCGTTCCGCATCAAGACTCTTTTCTGGTGCCGTTGCCATGGAAAAAGAAGACTTCTACAAGGGGAGTTTCACATGCACATCCTTTACTTTGTTTTAAGTTTTGCTTTACTTTATTTTTGCTTGCATCGTTCTATCAAAAACACAAAAAAATTAGTTTCCTTTATAGTTGCTTTTATTTACTTGCTTTTAGTCCTGTTAGAATGAGTAATCCTGAAGTTGAAGTTCGTACTTTTTGAAACTGGAGGAATCTATGGAAACTTTAAGTTCAATTTTCTCTTCTCTTAAGTTTAAGAAAGAGAAAGCTTTTGTTGGAAAACAGCAAAAATTTATGTATGTTCCCAAGGTGTCTGTGCCTAAACCGCAGCATGTTTTTAAGATTGGTAAGACTTTTAGTTCAACTAAGAGTGACTTGTAGGTGGAATCATCTTCGGGAACCTCTAAACTGCCTAGTGTGGTAAGTGGTGATCTTGAGGAAACAGTTGATCTTAATGCTTCTTTTGAAAATACTTGATTCGCACTTTCTGTGCCTAGCTCAAAGGCGTTAAAGAAAAGCACTCTTGGGAGATAACCCATTATTTTACTTTTATTTCTTTTTCTTTTATTTGAGTCTTGGAAGTTATTACTACTATAATGACCACTCCTTATCATTTTTATTTCGTTGTTGTGCCAAGAGAAGCCTCTAATTTGAGTGAGGTAAGATTTGGGGATGTTGCTGTCCTAAAACAGATTTCGGTGCTGCACCGAAAAAATTCGTGAAAATTCTCAGAATATCTTTTGGACCTGCGATTTCTTATGCATATGCCCCAGGTTATATCCAAACTTTCATTAGTTATACACTTTTTGATTTGAGCAACAGAAAACCCTCTAAAAATTCAACCTTTGGCAGCTGTTCTGTTTTGACAGATTTCTGCCATTATTTGTGTTTGTTGCTCGATCGCTTTCTTTTTGAGTTATTTTGACCATGGAACTTTTGGGGAAGTTGCTACAGTAGTATATGCTTTATATGTGGTGGTTTTGAATTGAAACCTAAAGCAAAAAGGGTTGATTCATTGCTATGCTTACACTAATGTTGCTAATAGAATTGTGTTTAGTTTTGTATGAAGGAAGTTTTCAAGTGTAGGGATTGGAGAATGATGAGATGAGTTGAAGAATGGACAAAAGCTCAAGCTTGGGGATGCCCACACACCCCAAGAAATATCCAAGAGGTACAAGCGTCAAAGCTTGGGGATGCCCCCGAGGCACCCCTTCTTCATCGACAAAAATTAGGTCACCTTTCAACACACTATATTTTTATTGCTTCATGCATTATGCATTTTGTCGGGGATATAACCCCGGGTATACCAAAGTACCCCTTTGTTATGACTAATATATATATTGTATATGTTGTACTATGTGTGCAGGATATTGGAAAGCATTTAACAGCAGCCTGGGCCGGATTAACCAAAGCCCAGGCCGGAATAAACTGCTCCCAAGCCGGAATATACTTAACCAGGCCGGCATATCCCTTGCCAGGCCGGGATAAAGGTCTTAAACCGGCTGGGCCGGCGCTGCTATAACCCGGCTGGGCCGGATTACAGTGTTCCGGCCGGGCCAGGCTGGGATCCCTGGCCCAGGCCGGATTATCTCTTTAGTAGGCCGGATTATCCCCTTGGTAGGCCGGGATATTCACTCCCAGGCCGGATTATTCCTCTCCAGGTCGGGATTTACTACCTCCGGGACATATTCCTCGTCTAGCATCAACTCCAGCGCATCGTGCCAGTCCTGGGACGCCTCCAGGCTCGGACTGGCACATCCTCCACCATCGTATGCTGGTCTTGGGACGCCCCTTGGCTCAGACTAGCATATCCCTCCTCTCCTAGTCAGTCTTATCCTCAGGAGGAGGATAAGACTGATGACATGGTGATCCTGAAGACAGACGCTAGAAGACGAAGCCAAGTACTCCCAGTACAGACATCGATGGGACTAGCCCATGACCGTGACGCATCGCACAGTACTAAGGGCGGTACTGTGCTGATGCAGGCTATAGTGTGACAAGACCCCAGTAGTCATCTCAGCTACAGTGCATGTATAGTGTGTTGTGGGGCATCCCTTGTCCCCTGGGCTCCCTATATAAGGGGCACCAGGGGGATCGATCACGCCAAGCCTCCAGAGGAGGCTCATTCTCTCTCGCTCCATGGGAGCTCTCTAGCACTAGCTATTTAGCTCCTGCCCAGTGCAGCCTTAGATAGGCAAGATACACAGCTCAAGGAGCACCATTGTAGCTCTCATGTGAAGCTCATATAGATCAGACATGCAGGAGTAGGGGTGTTACCTCCTCACGAGGGCCCCGAACCTGGGTAGCTCGATGTGTTAGCAGTGACTTCTGTGCTCGGTCTCTACCGAGTCATCCCTCTCCCGGATCCACCAGCGTACAGTCGGCCCCCATTTAAGCCATCCTATGGCATATGTTGTTTCACCACGACGACATTTGGCGCCCACCGTGGGGCAGATCAAGGCGCTGGTAGGAGTACATCCGGACGGGATCTTCTTCATCTGCTCGGGGGCTCGACATCAGCAACGCCTCCGAGCACAGCAGGTCTTCTTCAACTCCCGGGCTGACCTCAACTCGCCCGGGCCAGCATACGGCTGTCCCGGATCTACATCGGCATCTCCGGACCGGCACTCGGCTTCCTCCGGCCAGCATATCCTGTGTCCCGGCCAGCATATCCTGAGTCCCCGGCCAGCATATCCTGTGTTCTGGCCAGCATATCCTGTGTCCCGGCCAGCATATCCTGTGTCCCGGCCAGCATATCCTGAGTCCCGGCCAGCATATCCTGAGTCCCGGCCAGCATATCCTGTGTCCCGGCCAGCATATCCTGTGTTCTGGCCAGCATATCCTGTGTCCCGGCCAGCATATCCTGAGTCCCGGCCAGCATATCCTGAGTCCCGGCCAGCATATCCTGTGTTCCGGCCAGCATATCCTGTGTCCCGGCCAGCATATCCTGTGTCCCGGCCAGCATATCCTGTGTCCTGGCCAGCATATCCTGTGTTCTGGCCAGCATATCTGGTGTCCCGGCCGGCATATTCTATGTTTGTTGTACCAGGGGACAGTTCCGCCTTCGCCTCGAGCATCTGCTGGTATTTCAAACTTCTTCAACGGTGCAAGTAAGTATTTATGCTGGTTCACTCCATATCCTGGTCAGCTTAATAGAAAAAATAGCTCAGGGGCTAGGTTAAAGCCCAGCAAGTTGCTTCTTAAGTACTGTTTCAGTATATATTAGTTTGCATGCCAGCATATCAGCTTCTCAGTTTCCTCCTGTATGTCTATCTATATGCCAAATTGCTACATATGCCTGCTGCAAATAGTATCCTTAGTATCAGTTTGTGTCTCCAAGTCTTGGGCAGAGTTTTATCTGGGCATGTTATATGCCGGTTTTATATGCCGACAACAAGATGTTATGTCAAGTTATATGTCTTTGCATGTGTCAACCAGTATATCTGCTGCAGTGCTATAGTCAGTATGCCAGTTAACATGTCAAGTTCAGTATATGCTATATGCCAAATGCTTTATCTCATATGCTATGTGTTATATGCCGGCTGTCGTATGCCAAGGCTCGTATGCCAGTTTTTTATATGTTGAATGCCATGTGCTAGTTGTTACATGTTTACAGTCAGATCAGTTATATGCCTATCTCAGTACCAGTTTCTGCATGCTACGTGCTATATGCTAGATCTCATATGCCAGTTACAGTATACTAGCATTTATATACCGGCACATGAGTGCCAAATATCTGTTGTAAGAGGCCAAGTTTGCTTATATGCCAGTTACAGTATGTCTACATTTATATGCCGGCACATGAGTGCCTAGTTCTTCCTTGTGAGTTGCCAAGTTAGCATATATGTCAAATTGCTATATCTCAGTCTGTATGTCAAGTGCTATGTACCGAATGATATGGGCTATATGCCAAACTCCATATGCTAGATTGCAAATATGCCAAATGCTATGACCATTGCTATGTCTTTTAGAATGACTACAGAACAGGTTGGATGTCTCATTATATATATGTCTATTACCCGGCTATGACTCTCCATATTGCCGTTACAGAGGAGAAATTACTATTATATCACCAGGGTTTCAGTTTATATCTCAAAGTCTCAGGTATTTCAGAGTATGCCAGCATATCATGGCAAACAGCAAAATTTCAGTATACCGGCATATGTTATATTTTGTATCCTGGCCGGCATATTTTATGTCCCAGCCAGCATATCTTTACATCTTGGCCAGCATATCTCAAAGTCTCAGTTCTCAGGTAAGTCAGTTTGTTAGCACATCATGTTATTAAGTGATATCTTGAGTCATATGTGTTTCAGTATGCCGGCATATCATGGCAAGAGTAAAGTTACAGTATGCCGGCATATCGTGGCATGAGCAAAATGCCAGTATGCCAGCATATCATGGCAAAGAGCAAAATGCCAGTATGCCAGCATATCATGGCAAAGAGCAAAATGCCAGTATGCCAGCATATCATGGCAAAGAGCAAGGTTTCAGTATGCCGGCATATCAATGCAAAGGTAAGATTTCAGTATGCCGGCATATCAATGCAAAGGTAAGATTTCGGTATGCCGGCATATCATAGCAAGAGTAAGATTTCAGTATGCCAGCATATCATGGCATCGACCAAAATCCCCAATCACCGTTTATTTCGGTTTGCCAGCATATCAAGGCATCTATCAATAACTCATATCGTCGTTTATTTCGGCATGCCAGCATATCACGGCATTCTATAATCCTTTCAGTTATCGCCAATTCTGGCACAGTAATATATCGAGACATCGATCTCAAAGTTAACAAGCATCATATCTTTTATCGTATCCGGTTTCATAGAGTATCCCGGTTTAGCATATTAACATGTCTTATCATTTTTTGCATACTAACAAGTGCCCAAGAGGCAAAAGCAGCCCAAGAGGCAAAGCAGCCCAAGAGGCATATCAGTATACCGGCATTGTCAAAGCAGACAATGTCGATGAGACATAGCCCGAGAGGCAAAGTGTCGATATAGTGCCCAAGAGGCAAAAGCAGCCCAAGAGGCAAAGCAGCCCAAGAGGCATATCAGTATACCGGCATTGTCAAAGCAGACAATGTCGATGAGACATAGCCCGAGAGGCAAAGTGTCGATATAGTGCCCAAGAGGCAAAAGCAGCCCAAGAGGCATATCAGTATACCGGCATTGTCAAAGCGGACAATGTCGATGAGACATAGCCCGAGAGGCAAAGTGTCGATATAAAGCCCAAGAGGCAAAGTAGCCCAAGAGGCAAAAGCAGCCCAAGAGGCAAAGTAGCCCAAGAGGCATAGCAGTATACCGGCATTGTCAAAGCAGACAATGTCGATGAGACATAGCCTGAGAGGCTAAGTGTCGATATAAAGCCCAAAGAGGCAAATAGCTCAAAAGGCAAAAGCAGCCTAAGAGGCATATCAGTATACCGGCATTGTCAAAGCGGACAATGTCGATGAGACATAGCCCGAGAGGCAAAGTGTCGATATAAAGCCCAAGAGGCAAAGTAGCCCAAGAGGCAAAAGTAGCCCAAGAGGCAAAAGTAGCCCAAGAGGCAAAAGTAGCCCAAGAGGCAAATAGCTCAAGAGGTAAAGTATCGATATGGCCAAAGAAGGCAAAGCAGTATGCCGGCATTGTCGAAGTAGACGATGTCGATGAGACATAGCCCAAGAGGCAAAGTGTCGATATAGCCAAAGAAGGCACAATAGTATTTTGAGATAGCCCGCGAAGGCTAGCATATCACGTATATGAGTATATGTCAAACGGGAGATTGCCTATGATGGCATGAGATAGAATCAGGCCTATGCAGGCCAGCATATCAGTTTTTTGTGAATATGTGAGTTTGGGACTTTGGTATATTTTGTTGAAGCCTGTGCGCGACTCCGCGAGTCCCCCACAGCCTCGGGGGCTAATGTCGGGGATATAACCCCGGGTATACCAAAGTACCCCTTTGTTATGACTAATATATATATTGTATATGTTGTACTATGTGTGCAGGATATTGGAAAGCATTTAACAGCAGCCTGGGCCGGATTAACCAAAGCCCAGGCCGGAATAAACTGCTCCCAAGCCGGAATATACTTAACCAGGCCGGCATATCCCTTGCCAGGCCGGGATAAAGGTCTTAAACCGGCTGGGCCGGCGCTGCTATAACCCGACTGGGCCGGATTACAGTGTTCCGGCCGGGCCAGGCTGGGATCCCTGGCCCAGGCCGGATTATCTCTTTAGTAGGCCGGATTATCCCCTTGGTAGGCCGGGATATTCACTCCCAGGCCGGATTATTCCTCTCCAGGTCGGGATTTACTACCTCCGGGACATATTCCTCGTCTAGCATCAACTCCAGCGCATCGTGCCAGTCCTGGGACGCCTCCAGGCTCGGACTGGCACATCCTCCACCATCGTATGCTGGTCTTGGGACGCCCCTTGGCTCAGACTAGCATATCCCTCCTCTCCTAGTCAGTCTTATCCTCAGGAGGAGGATAAGACTGATGACATGGTGATCCTGAAGACAGACGCTAGAAGACGAAGCCAAGTACTCCCAGTACAGACATCGATGGGACTAGCCCATGACCGTGACGCATCGCACAGTACTAAGGGCGGTACTGTGCTGATGCAGGCTATAGTGTGACAAGACCCCAGTAGTCATCTCAGCTACAGTGCATGTATAGTGTGTTGTGGGGCATCCCTTGTCCCCTGGGCTCCCTATATAAGGGGCACCAGGGGGATCGATCACGCCAAGCCTCCAGAGGAGGCTCATTCTCTCTCGCTCCATGGGAGCTCTCTAGCACTAGCTATTTAGCTCCTGCCCAGTGCAGCCTTAGATAGGCAAGATACACAGCTCAAGGAGCACCATTGTAGCTCTCATGTGAAGCTCATATAGATCAGACATGCAGGAGTAGGGGTGTTACCTCCTCACGAGGGCCCCGAACCTGGGTAGCTCGATGTGTTAGCAGTGACTTCTGTGCTCGGTCTCTACCGAGTCATCCCTCTCCCGGATCCACCAGCGTACAGTCGGCCCCCATTTAAGCCATCCTATGGCATATGTTGTTTCACCACGATGACACATTTTTCTTGGAGCATCAGGTGTTTTAGTTTTCAGTTTTTGTTTAGTTTTGTTTTCTGCAATAAATGGTTGGACCCCAACAAATTCCTTTTGGAGAAGTTGCCTTGCTTTTCATTTGCCAAGAACACTCCATTTTTCACTCTTATCGTTTCAACGAGTGTTCTCTTTTTCTAGAACTGCGTTTAGTTTTTATTTTTCGCCTTGATTTGTGTTCAGATCTTGTTATATCTTTGCATCAAGGTGTATTATGACCTCTGGTCCATGTTGGTTTTCATCAAAAGAGTTGTTTCAAAAAGGTTCGAATGGTGTTGGAAAAGAGAAAAAGCTTTATGCAAAAAAAGTGGTACAAAAAGGAGCTTGTGTAGACTGCGGCCTAGGCTTTTGCATGTCGTGCTTGATGTCCTTTTGATAGTATGCTTAGTGGTTTTGTTGTAGCATGACTTGTCTCAAATGACTGAGATTGCTTAATGAGCCTTTGAAAAAATCATGCATTGTTTTAATTATTTGGAAGCATTATTTTGGTTTTCTCCTTGATGCTTTAGTTGGATTGACTTGGCGCATGCTCACACATGTTAGACTCATACAAAGTCACCATAAGCCTCTATGATCATTTGGTTTTTGACTTTTGATGCCATCTTATGCTTCTTTTTATGTCACTTTGTCGCTTCACATGATTATGGCCGTTATTGCTCTCTTAGTTGGTCGCTCTTAGTCTTTTGCTAGCCCTCATTTTGTACTGAGTATGAGCTATACTCATGCATCCAACTCCTAAAAACCAAGTTGTTCCAATGTGTCCACCATACATACCTATTAGTAATTTGCTATTCCAAAGTACTTTTGACTTGCTTTTATCTATCCTTCAAATTAAACTCTTTTTGGAGTTATACGAAAATTGGTCAGTAAAGCTCTCACGAACCTGATGGCACACTTTACTTTTGTTGTTTTAAAATTTGACATTGTGGCTCTCTTATGTTGAGTTGTTATGCTTGCAAGTTGTAAGTTGGAAATTAGCCCAGCCATGCCGTCATGGGGCAAGCTTTCAACATTGCACTATCTTTCATTTGAGTTGATATCGTGATCTTTTGTTTATGGATACTCACGATGTGAAACAAGTTGGGAATCTTGCAGGATCATAGAGTTTTTATATGTGTTAGGGAAACACCTGGGCCGCTAATCTAAGCCATGCATCATTCATGGTGGAAATTTACAGCATGCCCAAGAAAGGTGGCTACACTGTTGTTGAAAACGAAGAAGGAAGGCTCATGACCACAAGACCTGTGACAGGATGGAGGATGGTGAATGACTTCAGAAAATTGAACAAAGCTACAAGAAAAGATCACTTCCCTCTGCCATTCATTGACCAGATGCTAGAGAGACTTGCTGGCCAGAAGTACTACTGCTACCTTGATGGTTATTCTGGATTTCTGCAGATCCCAATCCATCCTTCTGACCAAGACAAAACCACATTCACCTGCCCATATGGAACCTTTGCATACAAAAGGCTACCCTTTGGCCTTTGCAATGCTCCAGGCACCTTCCAGAGATGCATGATGTCCATTTTTTCTGACCACATTGAGAAGATTATGGAAGTTTTCATGGATGAATTCACTGTGTATGGAAAAGATTTTGAAACCTGCTTAAAAAACTTGACCTTAGTCCTCCACAGATGCTCTGAGCAAAACTTGATTCTGAACTAGGAAAAATGTCACTTCCTTGTCTCTGAAGGCATAGTGCTTGGCCACCTTGTGTCTGCTAGAGGAATTGAGGTGGACAAGGCAAAGGTAGATGTGATTGCCAAGCTCCCTCCACCAGAAAATGTGAAGGGAATCCAAAGTTTCTTGGGCCATGCTGGCTTCTACAGGAGGTTTATCAAGAACTTCTCCCATCTTGCCAAGCCACTCACCAATCTTCTGAATCATGAAGTAAAGTTTGTGTTCGATGACTCCTGCATGAAAGCCTTTAACCAGTTGAAAGATGCTCTCATCACAGCCCCTGTTGTTCAACCTCCTGACTGGACACTGCCATTTGAACTTATGTGTGACGCAAGTGACTTTGCTGTTGGAGTAGTTCTCGGCCAGAGGAAGGACAAAGCTGTGCATGTTATACATTATGCAAGCAAGACTTTGGACGATGCTCAGATCAACTACACCACCACAGAGAAGGAGCTGCTTGCCGTTGTGTTCTCATTTGATAAATTCAGACCATACCTTGTTGGACACAAGTGCATTGTGTACACAGATCATGCAGCAATCAGATATTTAGTGAGTAAAAAGGATGCTAAACCTAGGCTCATCAGATGGATACTTCTACTCCAAGAGTTTGACATAGAAATTAGAGACAAGAAAGGATCAGAGAACTCAGTTGCTGATCACTTGTCCAGAATCATCATTGATGAAAACAGAGAGATTCAAGACTTGATGCCAGGAGAACAGCTCATGGCAGTCAGTGCCACTTCACCTTGGTATGCTGACTTTGTGAACTTCCTAGCTTGTGATATTGTGCCAGCAGATCTCTCCTACCAGCAAAAGAAAAAGTTCCTACATGATGTCAAGAATTACTATTGGGATGAACCTTTTCTGTACAAACATTGTGCTGATGGCATTGTGAGGAGGTGTGTTCCCTATGATGAAAAAAGTGATGTGATGTTCCAATGCCATTCAGGATTATATGGAGGACATGCTGGAGTGTTCAAGACTCAAGCCAAGATTTTGCAAGCTGGTTTCTTTTGGCCAAGTATGTTCAGAGATGTTCATGAGTACATAATGAAGTGTGATCCTTGTCAAAGAGCAGGAAAGATGTCAAAGAGAAATGAAATGCCCCAAACAGGAATCTTGGAAGTGGAATTGTTTGATGTTTGGGGAGTTGATTTTGTTGGACCCTTGCCACCTTCTCATGGCTACAAGCACATTTTAGTTGCTGTTGACTATGTGTCAAAATGGGTTGAAGCAATTCCTACTGTCAATGCTGATGCCAAGGCAGTTTGTAGAATGTTCAAGACTGTCATTTTCCCAAGATTTGGAGTGCCAAGAATTGTAATCAGTGATGGTGGTGCTCACTTCAACAATGAGCAATTTGAAAAGCTTCTGACCAAGTATGGAGTGAGAAACCACAGAGTGACAACACCATATCATCCTCAGGCCAATGGCCAAGTGGAGTTGTCCAATAGAGAGATAAAGCAAATCCTGGAGAAAGTTGTGTCCAAGACCAGAGGAGATTGGTCCATGAAGTTGCCTGACACTTTGTGGGCTTACAGGACAGCATACAAGACACCCATTGGCATGTCACCTTTCAGAATTGTCTATGGCAAGGCATGCCATCTGCTAGTTGAGTTGGAGCACATAGCACAATGGGCAATTAGGAAGCTGAACATGGACTTGGGGAAAGCAGGAAACTCGAGAAAACTGCAGATGTGTGAGCTTAAAGAGCTCAGGAATGATTCCTATGAAAGTGCAAAGATATACAAGGAGAAGACCAAGAAATGGCATGACTCCCACATTCTGAGAAGGGAATTCAAGGAAGGGCAGCCAGTACTGGTGTATGATTCCAAGTTACATTTATTCTCTGGAAAGTTCAAGTCCAGATGGTTTGGCCCTTGTGTGATCAAGAGAGACCTTGGCCATGGTGCCTTTGAGGTTTACAGCTCAGCTGAGGGTACATTCAAAGTAAATGGCCAGAGGTTGAAGCACTACAGGATTGAGATTTGATTGAAAGCCAAGTTGAAGAAGATGATGAACCAGAGGATGGCTCCAATGCATCCTCTACTCATGCAAACCAATGATGAAGAAGCTACAGTCAAGCTAGTGACTTTAAACAAGCTGTCTTCCAGGAGGAAACCTGGTATCCCTTGTATCATATATTTCCCTTTCACCTTTTTATGTTTTTGCCTTGTGTGTTTGTTTCTTTTTGTTGTTTCAGTGATAACTTGGATGAGGGGAAGGATTGCTGTTGATTGACAAGGCAGAGAAGTAGGAAAACCACCAGGTGAACACTTTCCATTTCCACACATTTGTTAAAATCTGAATCAGAATATACTATACTGTTGGTTGATTTTGTGTGAAAGTACTCTATTAAGAAATGAATCAATTTCGCTTGCTTGGACCTGAAAATATCACTTTGCATGCTACTGTGTATTTTGCTTTGAATCTGCTTATAACTCTTGCCAATGCCTTGTTCAAAGCTTAGATTCACTTTAGAACTTTTGTATGGCTTTACTCAAAGAACCTGTGAAACATCAGCATATTTGCCAATTGTTTTGGAGCTGAAGTTCATGATCCATTCCGTAGCCCCTAACCAATTGCATCTGTTGCATTTTTTGCATTAGCAAACATGATCTCTGGATTGTGATTTGTGAAGCACTAACATGTTAACATACTAACAAAAAGGAAAAAGTTTAGCATTAGCAATCATGATCTCTGGATTGTGGTGTGTGAAGCACTAACCTGAAAATGCTAAGTAAAACTTGTTGTAAATACCCAAAGCACTAGCACCTATGATCCTAGGATTGTAGGTTGTGAAGCACTAACTAAGTTGACCCATCAAAGAAGCTAAGTTGCTAACTAACTAACTTCTCTATGCATTAGCCTATTATGTTCCTGGGAACTGTAATAGGTGAAGCACTAATTTTGCATTCATACTATATTACATATTGGGCTATGTATTGGATCTTGAGTTTTCAATTTCAGAGTCAATTACTTTATACTCATGTGTCCATGTTGTTTGATCTAGACATACTCGAATTCTCTTGTGAAACTTGTTTTTGAATTGGCAATTGCAAGACTTATCTGCATTGAGTCAGCAATGTTCCTTATCATGCTTTGTTGTGTTTTGTTTGGTACAATGCACACTTCTTTACTTGAGGACAAGCAAAGGTTTTGGTCTGGGGGTTTTGATCACTCTAAGATTTATATAATATTTTGAACCTCACCATCTTGAACCTTGTCTGTTTTACCTCATTTCTACCAGTGTTGTACCAACATTTTATATCATTTGATCTTTTGTCACAGATCAGTGCGCCAAGACACTTAATTCTACAAGTCAGAGCAATTCAAACCAAAGACCAAGCCACCAGGAATGGAGGAGTACATCTTGAGGAGCAAGAAAAGCAAGCACGGCAGAAAGTGGCTGGTACGGCACAAGAAGACAGGAAAAACGGCAAAAGCAGCAAAGCCGCTGCCGCCACCAACTTCCCTCTACTCCTCCACGCCGCAGCAAGATTGCCACCAAAAGTCTACAAAAGGAGAGGTCCAGGTTCACTCCCACCATATCATACATCTCATCTCGCCACACATCCACCCATCTCACTTTTCCACCACTCCACCAACACCTTCCTCCTCCACAATCCAACACCCAACTTTTCCACCTTTTTCCTCTACTCCTCCATTGCAACAAGACTGGATCCATGGCGTCCACCAAGAACACCAAGAACTCCACCATGAACTCCACGATCTCCCTCAGGAACCTCAAGATCACAAGATGAACATGGCTCCAAGGATCTGAAGGCCAAGCTCTCCCTCAACCTCTTCTTCCTCTGCCACGACAGCAACATCTCTGCCTTCTTCTACTTCCTCTGCCGCGGCAAGCCTTCGGTGACAAACAGCAAATCTCTTTCCCTGTCCCTATTCACTGTGATCTGTTGTGTTGATCTTGTGTTGTAAAACAGTTTGAAACTTGTCTTTGATTTTGCTCTGGTTTGAGTGACACACTCCATTGTAAACTCCAAGATTACTGTGAAATCTGTGTTGCAACTGCTTGATCTGTTAGGTGCAAGACTAGCCTCTGCATCTAGTCCCAAAAATACATCCCTGCCTCACTTGCTCGTTTGTTCTTTGCTTTCTTGCCTGACAAACAAGAAATCCTTGAACTTGTTATGTTAAAACTTCCCTTCTCAAAACCTCCTGTTACTTTTCTGTTTACAACACCAAAAACCCCACTTTTCTGCTTAGCTTCTGGAAATTAGGAAATAGTCTCATTTGTGTTGATCCCTGTGGAGACGACTAGAAAAACCCCCCTTACTCACAACTGATCATGTCACCTCAAAAATTATTTCTTTTCTTATCACTTACCTACTCGAGGATGAGCAGGAGTTAAGCTTGGGGATGCTAATACCTCTCAAATGTATCTATAATTTTTGATGCTCCATGCTTGTTTTTACACCATTTGCTTAGTGTTTCGTTACACTTCGTGGCATTTTTATGCATTTTCTGGGACTAACCTATTAACCAGATGCCACAGTGTCAGTTCCCTGTTTTCTGCTGTTTTTGTGTTTCAGAAAAGTTACACCGAAAATATTCTGGGAATTGGACGAAACAAAAGCCGAACATCCAAAAATTTACCGAAGCTTCTAGAGAACTGAAGAGGAGACGGAATGGAGCTAGGGGGTGGTCTCACCACCAAGGGGCACGGCCCAGGGCCTAGCCGCACCGCCCTATGGTGAGCCCGCCTGGTCCACTTCTGACACTGCCCCTTTGCCTATAAAGACCCCCCGGTGGGAAAAACCTAAACACTCGATCAATTTTCTAGAAACATATCGCGATCCGCCGCCGTCGTTGACCCGAGATCAGGAGGGTCCAGAAGCTCTTCCCGGCACCCTGTCAGAGAGGAGAATCGCCACTGAAGGTCTTCTTCATCGCCATGCTTGCCTCTGGCACGATGAGTGAGTAGTCTACCTTGGACTATGGGTCCATAGCAGTAGCTAGATGGTTGTCTTCTCCACCATGTGCTTCATGTTTAGATCTCGTGAGCTGCCTTACATGATCGAGATCACCGTTATGTAATTCTACATGTTGTGTTTATTGGGATCTAATGAATATTGGTGTTATGATTGAGTTGATGTGCTGAATATTATCTTATGTTATCTCTATGTTATTTATGATCTTGCATGCTCTCCATTGTTAGTAGCTATCTTGGCCGAGTAGATACTAGTGACTCCAAGAGGGGGTATTTATGCTCGATAGTTGGGCTCATGCCTCTATTTAATCCGGGGAAGTAACAGAAACCTCTAAGGTTGTAGATGTGTTGTTGCCACTAGGGAGAAAACAACATTCTTATGTCCAAGTGTCGTGGGAATTTAGAGACAGTAGCCATGGGGATGGCTTATCGGAGGGGCTCGACGGTGGTGACGATGGGTCTGGCTCGGGTTGTGCCAACAGAGACACCTCGGTTACCCAGGTTCAGGGCCCTCCACGTCGGAGGTAACACCCCTACTTACTACCTGCTTTCTATTATCTTCATAGTGGTTACAATGCTCCTCGAGCTGTTCGGCCTAGAGGAGGAAGAAGAAGATGGATCGGATCTCCCTAGACTAAGGGTCCAGACCCCCTTATATAGGCGGGGGTCTGGTTACAGGTTAGGTGGCTAGCTGTCCGGCTGCCGGCTCCTCCGTGGCTGCACCTTCGGCGTGATCTTCTGGCCCTTCTCTGTCCTCTTCTGATGATTGCACTTTATAAAGTGCCTTTTCCCCTTTGGACCGGCATCTGGGAGGCATATGCCCTTCCTTTTGCCTCGGGTCCTTTTGTGGGGGAAGGCTCTTACTCGCTGGTTGGTGGAGTCTGGTCGTTGCGTGCATCACTCCCGTCCTTTGCCTCTGTCGATCTTGTCAGGGCCAGGCCACTTTCAGTGAAACAGCCGTTGGAGGAATCTTGTCTTCATCGCCCGGCTCTGGCTCTCCTCGGTAGAGTCGCCAGCCAGCTACTAGCGTAGCTAGCCCCTTAGCTAGAGCCAGTCCTCTTTACCTAACATCGTGGAGACTCCTGAGATGCCAGCCGGCAGGCAGCGCTGCCCTTGGCATACCCCCGAAGTCATCCCCACGACACTAGCCCCCAAAAATGGCGAAGTCTCATGGGTTTGCATGGGGCTTCGGCGGGTTCCTTTCCTCGCCAAAGTCTTGTTCGTTTCCATCGAAGTCCCAGGATTCATCGTCCGGCCTGGAAGTTACTGATCTCGAGGCCAAGTCTCATGGAGCTTCACCGGCCATCTCGGGATGTGCCAGCTCCAAGACCAATCCGGCTGGCGACCGCCGTGCGGCCGCGAGCTGGTACGCGGCCCCTCAGAACTTGTGCCGCTTTGGGTCTTGATCCCACGCTGCGGCCAGCGCAGTGCTGCAGTGTCCTGTCTTGTCACTTGGACTCTTCGGTCTCCGTACTAATTCCAGAGAATGTCATGTGGCGAGACGAGGCCTACGTCAGTGATGCATCCCATCGAAACGCCACGCGTTTGATTTACTCGCATTAAACCGACTTGGCTTTCCATGCCTCACCATCCTTTAAGTTTCAGAGCTCTCCAGGGTTTTTCCCAACTCCCAAGTGCCTTCACTCCTCCTCTTCGCCGAGCGGTTCCCTCAGCATCTCCCGCTCAGCTCCTTCGCCCCCAATGTCGTCGTCCTAGAGCCCCCAGCGAATCTTGCGGGCGTAAGCGCGGCCGCCCATTCGGGAGCAGGAACGGGGTGAAGGACCCGGCGGCGATGCCACCGGTTCCTCGTAGACGCGGCCGCCCTCTGGGCAGCCACAACAAGAAGACCTTGGCGGCGCTTGCAGCTGCGGCTGCCGCGGAGTCTGCTAGGGCAGCTCCCATCGCCGCCGTCACCGTGGCCCCCGCAGGGGTGGTTGCCTTGGCCACCACCAATGCCGCGGCCCCCACGGGTGCAACCTCCATCGTTGACCTTGCCGCGACTCCCCTAGAGGTGGTGGCGGCCCTCATCAGCGCTGCGATTGCGGTCAGAGCGCCCCCCCCGGGCCTCATCGGTGGAGGCGTCTGCTGCTCATCCGGTGCGGCCGCCGCCAAGGCGCGCAAGCCCCGGCGCTCGCCGCCATAGCAGCGGCTCTCCTACACCCCGAAGCATGGGTTCACCACCTCCGTGGTGCATCTGTGGGCTAGGTGCAAGGAACGCCTGCCGCTCCCTGCCAGCTTCGTTGGCACCATGGGGAGGAACCCCTCGACGAGCATCATGGTGGAGGAGGGCAGCGGTGGCCAGCCCCTGCACCTCATCGAGATCCTCCATGAAGAGCAGGGGAAGAGCTACCTCACCGACGGCTAGACGAGGTTCATTGACGACTATGACCTGAAGTGCGGCTGGTCCCTCATCTTGACCTACCGCGCCGGGTTGCCCGTCCTCTGTGTCTACATCGTCGACACCTCCGGCTGCGCCCGCGCCTACTCCCCCTGGCCGTGATCGGCGAGCAGCCCCAAAGCCCCTTCCTTGATGACGACTTTGTCAATGGAGGTCTAGGAACTTAGGGGAGAGTATCTTTTGTTGTCTCGGCCCTTAGCATGGCCTATATTATGTAACCGCCCATCGGATGTTAAGAACTCTTTTAATTTTCTGCAAGTCTTTGTTTGTTTTTCTTCATTTGCTATGTGCTTGTTCTTGCATGAACGTTCTCTGCTTCCATCGGGGTGCGGTGATGATTTCATGGTTAGGATCCCTCCCGCGCTAGAAGCATCGCTACGCAAGCTTGTAAGTAGGGGCTAAGATAGCCACCAACTTACGCAGACATTCCTGGCGAGGTCTTCCGGTTTCAGCATGGAGGGAAGAGTGCCTCTGCTGGCCGGCTTCAGGAGACGCAAGTTAACACTGGCTTGAGGAGACTGGAATGGAAGCTAAGTCCTGTGCCGGCTCAGGCGAGGCCGGATGATACGTCTCCAACGTATCTATAATTTTTGATGCTCCATGCTTGTTTTTACACCATTTGCCTACTGTTTCGTTACACTTCGTGGCACTTTTATGCATTTTCCGAAACTAACCTATTAACAAGTTGCCACAGTGCCAGTTCCCTGTTTTCTGCTATCTTTGTGTTTCAGAAGTGATACACAGGAAATATTCTCAGAATTGGACGAAACAAGTTCCTGAAGTCTAATTTTACCCGGAAGCTTCCAGAGATCCGAAGGAGAGTAGGAGGAGGGCCACAGGGGCCCTACACACAGGGCTGGCATGGCCAGGGCTTGGGCCGTGCCACATTGCCGTGAGGCCACCTGGCCCCACCTCTGACATCGCCCCTTCGCCTATAAAGACACCCCGATGGAAAAAACCAAAACACCCGATCACTTTTCTAGAACACATCGCGATCCACCGCCGCCGTTGACCCGAAGATCGGGAGGGTCCAGAAGCTCTTCCCGACACCCTGCCAGAGAGGGGAATCGCCACCGGAGGTCTTCTTCATCACCATGCTTGCCTCTAGAGCGATGAGTGAGTAGTCTACCTTGGACTATGGATCCATAGCAGTAGCTAGATGGTTGTCTTCTCCACCATGTGCTTCATGTTTAGATCTCATGAGCTGCCCTACATGATTGAGATCACAGTTATGTAATTCTACATGTTTGGTTAGTTGGGATCCGATGAATATTGGTGTTATGATTGAGTTGCTGTACTGAAATATATCTTTTGTTATCTCTATGTTGTTTATGATCTTGCATGCTCTCCGTTGTTAGTAGCTATCTTGGCCGAGTAGTTGCTAGTGACTCCAAGAGGGGGTATTTATGCTCGATAGTGGGTTCATGCCTCTATTTAACCTGGAGGAGTGATAGAAACCTCTAAGGTTGTAGATGTGTTGTTGCTACTAAGGAGAAAACAACATTCATATGCTCAAGGGCATATGCTTTGTTTACATTACACACTTTGCGTAATGCAATTATCTGTTGTTCACAACTTAATACTTGTGGAGTTGTCAGATTGATTCGCCACAAGTGGATTATTAGTCATAGATGCAGCTGGATGGCGGTCTATGTATTTTGTTGTAATGCCCAGAGTAAATCTCATAGTGATCTTCTTGACATATCACGTTTATCTTTATTCTATCAATTGCCCAACTATAATTTGTTTACCCAGCATGTGTTATTTATCTTATGGAGAGACACCACTAGTGAACTGTGGACCCCGGTCCTATTTCCATCATATTGCTATCACCTGTTTACTTTACTCGCACTGTTTACTTTACTCGCACTGTTTAATTTACTCGCATACTCTATTGTTTTCCACTCGATACACTCATAACCTTTGTTTCAAGTAAACCGGTGAGATTGACAACCTCATCGCAAGTTGGGAACAAAGTACTTGGTTGTGTTGTGTGCAGGTTCCGCGTTGCAGCTAGCAAGCAAAGCTTGGATGAGGCGCCATATATAAATTGTCCGAAGCTGTCGCAAACTAGCAAGCATCACCTTTAGTCGTTTGTCTCTCCTCTCCAAGAATGATAAACCTTGATTTCTTAACTGAGGGAAAACCAGCTGCTATACTCATCACACCTTCCTCTTGGGGTTCCCAATGGGCTGGTCATTCACCACACACAAGGACCGACTGTCAACTAGGCAATCAGCTGTTTTTCTGGCGCCGTTGCCGGGGAGGAAGTAGAAGACTTCTGCGTGGGGAGTTTTCGCACGCACATCCTTTACTTTGTTATTATTTTGCTTTACTTTATTTATTTTACCTACATTGTTTTTTATCAATAACCCAAAAAAATTAGAATCCTTGGTAGTTGTTATTTCTTTACTTTTAGTTTATCATGTTGATCCCTAAGTACGTTCTGGAGGACCTCTCAGTAGGTAGTGGTTCGATTATTGGCAAAAGTAACATTGAGGAGTTCTTTAATCACATTAGTATGCATAAGGAAGTTGAGGAAAAGTCTTTGGTTGAGCTAGCTCCTAGTTATGAAGTTGCTTCTGCTCATTTAGTTCACATGTTAGAAGCTAGGTTTGCTAGTCTTAATCCTTTTATGAAATACATGTTCCTTAAGCTTTATGAAATTAAGGATCCCGAAAAGAAAGCTTTTATTTTGGAAACTTTGCGCATAGAATTTAGAGATGTTGCAATTGAGGCTAGGAAAGTTTTTAAGAAGTTTAATAAGCTTAGCTCGCCTATTGAAATTGTTGGTACACCCAACGAAGAATCTAGATTGCCAATACCTTGTAAGCTTGTAGGAATTCATAATGCCTTGGTGGCTAATACTAGTTGGATTTGTCCTGAAAATATTTTTGATGAAAATAGTGTACCAAAGCGTGACTACAAGGGATACTCAAAACCTCAATTGGATAGTATTCATTTCTTTATTCCTATAGTGGATCCTGATCCCCCTTTCATCATTACTTAATTCGCAATTTTCTGCGCCTAGCTCAAAGGCGTTAAAGAAAAGCACTCTTGGGAGATAACCCAATGTTTTATTTTCAGTACTTTTTATTTTATTTGAGTCTTGGAAGTCATTACTACTGTAATGAGTGCTCCTTATCTTGTTTATTTTGTTTTTGTGGCAAGAGAAGCCTCTAATTCGAGTGAGGTAAAGATTTGGGGATGTTGCTGTCCTGAAACTGTTTTCGGTGCTGCACCGTAAAAATTCGTATAAATTCTCTGTATATCTTTTGGACCTGAAATTTCTTGTGCATATGCCCCAGGTTATATACAAACTTTTGTTAGTTGAACACTTTTTGATTTGAGCAACAGAAAACCCCTCAAAAATTCGGCCTTTG
Organism: Dactylis glomerata; assembly: GCA_007115705.1. NCBI lineage: Eukaryota > Viridiplantae > Streptophyta > Magnoliopsida > Poales > Poaceae > Dactylis > Dactylis glomerata. The sequence goes on along the minus strand of QXEO01000685.1, from coordinate 2,883,952 downwards.
TCAGCTGTTCAGTTTTGACAGATTTCTGCCAATATTTGTGTTTGCCGCTTTATCGCTTTCTTTTGAGTTCTTTTGATCACAGAACTTTTGGATAAGTTTCTACAGTAGTATTTGCTATATATGTGGTGGTTTTGAGTTGAAACCTGAAGCAAAAAGAGGTTGATTATATGTTATGCTACACTAATGTTGCTAATAGAATTGTGTTTAGTTTTGTATGAAGGAAGTTTTCAAGTGTAGGGATTGGAGAATGATGAGATGAGTTGAAGAATGGACAAAAGCTCAAGCTTGGGGATGCCCATGCATCACCCCAAGAAATATCCAAGAAGTACAAGCATCAAAGCTTGGGGATGCCCCTGAGACACCCCTTCTTCATCGGCAAAAATTAGGTCACCTTTCAAGACACTATATTTTTATTGCTTCATGCACTATGTGTTTTTCTTGGAGCGTCAGTTGTTTTAGTTTTCGTAGTTGGTTTAGTTTGTTTGATTGCTGCAATAAATTGTTGGACCCCAACTAATTTCTTTTGGAGAAGTTGCCTAGCTTTTCATTTGCCAAGAACGCTCTAGTTTTCACTTTAATTAAAAATCGAGTGTTCTTCTTTTTCTGCTACTGCTTTTGGTTTTCATTTTTGTCTTGATTTGCGTTCAGACCTTGTCATATCTTTTCATCAAGGTGTATTTTTGCCTCTGATCTTTATTGATTTTCATCAAAAGAGGTGTCTATAAAAATTTCAAATGGTGTTGGAAAAGAGAAAAAGCTTTATGCAAAATAGTGGTACAAGAAGGAGCTTGTGTAGACTGCGGCTTAGGCTTTTTCATGTCATGCTTGATGTCTTTTTGATGGTATGCTTAGTGGTTTTTCTGTAGCATGACTGGTCTCAAATAACTGAGATTGCTTAATGAGCCTTTGAAAAAATCATGCGTTGTTTTTATTGTATGGAAGCATTATTTTGGTTTTCTCCTTGATGCTTTATTTGGGTTGACTTGGCGCATGCTCACACATGTTAGACTCTTACAAAGTCTCCAATAGCCTTTATTATCATTTAGTTTTTGACTTTTGATGCCATCTTATGCTTCTTTTAATGTCGCTTTGTCGCTTTGCATGATTATGGCCATTATTGCTCTCTTAGTTGGTCGCTCCCAGTCTTTTGCTAGCCCTCGCCTTATACTGAGTATGAGCTCTACTCGTGCATCCAACTCCTAAAAGCCAAAGTTTTCCAAAGTGTCCACCATACATACCTACTAGCAATTTGCTATTCCAAGTAAATTTGACTTGCTTTTATTTTCTCTTCAAATTAAACTCTTACCAGTGTTATGCGAAATTCGGTCAGTAAAGCTCTCATGAACCGGAAGGCACACTTTACTTTTTCCTATTCTTAAAAATTTGACATTGTGCTCTCTTATGTTGAGTTGCTATGCTTGCAAGTTGTAAGTTGGAGACTAGCCCAGCCATGCAGTCATGGGCAAGCTTTCAACATTGCACTTCTTATTTGAGTTGATATCGTGATCTTTTGTTTATGGATGCCCGCGGTGTGAAATGAATTGGGAATCTTGTGGGGGATCATGGAGTTTGTATATGTGTTAGGGAAATGCCGGGCCACCAATCTAAGCCATGCATAATTCATGGTGGAAATTTGCAGCATACCCATGGTGAACATTCGACGACGCATCTCACAATAAAAAGCTAAACAAATGGCAAATAAAAGAGATGTCGAGGTGTTCATTGTCTGCTTGTCCTGTCATTTTGGTGTGGGCTTGTTCCATGTCATCGGGCACGGAGGTACCCCATTGGCGGTTCTCAATGATATGCATATACTTACAATGACAAGAGCCTTGCTTGGGACTCTAAGTAAAGTAGCATGAGGTTTGGGTACTCGTATTCACGGGGCATGAGGTTTTCAACTTATGATTTGTCAAGCATATGCATCATAATTGTTCTCGCATTAACTTTAACCATTCAAGATGCTTATGATGGGGGCAATGACAGCTCAAAGCTGGTAAGTACCATAATTTTTGAAGGTTATAAAACTTGCAATCACTGCTTCCCTCTGCGAAGGGCCTTTCTTTTACTTTTATGTTGAGTCACCACCTTCTTTCTTTATGCACCATTAAGAGAGCATAGTTGTCATTCTTAGTATAATGTGCATTGTCCCAAAGTTTTCATTGATTGATTCATATTGTTGGTTTCACTTGTTCTCAAATTATTTGTATCTAGTCGCACTCTTAAAACTTGAAGGTGTCCTATGCATTTATGTTTTGCTCTCTTCGAAGGACAAGCTGAAAACCATTTGTATGTTTTTCCTTATGATTTGAACACATGTTTGACTTTCATTGTTTCATTTTCATGATCTTTTGTTTGTGTTCATTTTCATGTTTACAACATGATTGCTAAGTTCTTATTGTCAAGATTATATCTTCATGCCCATGTTTTAAGTTCTTATGATCCCAGCTCACAAATGCTTACATATATGATCAAGATTGTGTAGGTGCATGTCACCTCAAAAATTATTCTTTTGTTATCACTTACCTACTCGAGGATGAGCAGGAGTTAAGCTTGGGGATGCTTGATACGTCTCCAACATATCTATAATTTTTGATGCTCCATGCTTGTTTTTTACACCATTTGCCTACTGTTTCATTACACTTCGTGGCACTTTTATGCATTTTCTGGAACTAACCTATTAACAAGTTGCCACAGTGCCAGTTCCCTGTTTTCTGCTATTTTTGTGTTTCATAAGTGATACATAGGAAATATTCTCGGAATTGGACGAACCAAGTTCCTGAAGTCTTATTTTACTCGGAAGCTTCCAGAGATCCGAAGGAGAGTAGGAGGGGGGCCACAGGGGCCCCACACACAGGGCTGGTGCGGCCAGGGCTTGGGCCACGCCACCTTGCTGTGAGGCCACCTGGCCCCACCTTTGACATCGCCCCTTCGCCTATAAAGGCCCCCTGACAGAAAAAACCAAAACACCTGATCACTTTTCCAGAACACATCGAGATCCACCACCGCCGTCGACCTGAAGATTGGGAGGGTCCAAAAGCTCTTCCCGGCACCATGCCGGAGAGGGGAATTGCCACCGGAGGTTTTTTCATCACCATGCTTGCCTCCGGAGCGATGAGTGAGTAGTGTACCTTGGACTATGGGTCCATAGCAGTAGCTAGATGGTTGTCTTCTCCACCATGTGCTTCATGTTTAGATCTCATGAGCTGCCCTACATGATTGAGATCACCGTTATGTAATTCTACATGTTTGGTTTGTTGGAATCTGATGAATATTGGTGTTATGATTGAGTTGCTGTACTGAAATATATCTTTTGTTATCTCTATGTTGTTTATGATCTTGCATGCTCTCCTTTGTTAGTAGCTATCTTGGCCGAGTAGTTGCTAGTGACTCCAAGAGGGGGTATTTATGCTCGATAGTGGGTTCATGCCTCTATTTAACCTGGGGGAGTGACAGAAACCTCTAAGGTTGTAAATGTGCTATTGCTACTAGGGAGAAAACAACATTCATGTGCTCAAGGGCATATGCTTTGTTTACATTACACACTTTGCTTAATGCAATTATCTGTTGTTCGCAACTTAATACTTGTGGAGTTCTCGGATTGATTCGCCACAAGTGGATTATTAGTCATAGATGCAGTTGGATGGCGGTCTATGTATTTTGTTGTAATGCCCAAAGTAAATCTCATAGTGATCTTCTTGACATATCACGTTTATCTTTATTCTATCAATTGCCCAACTATAATTTGTTTACCCAGCATGTGTTATTTATCTTATGAAGAGACACCACTAGTGAACTGTGGACCCCGGTCCTATTTCCATCATATTGCTATCACCTGTTTACTTTACTCGCACTATTTACTTTAGTCACATACTTTATTGTTTTCCACTCGATACACTCATAACCTTTGTTTCAAGCAAACCGGTGAGATTGACAACCTCATCGCAAGTTGGCAACAAAGTACTTGGTTGTGTTGTGTGCAGGTTCTGCGTTGCAGCTAGCAAGCAAAGCTTGGATGAGGCGCCATATATAAATTGTCCGAAGCTGTCGCAAACTAGCAAGCATCACCTTCAGTCGTTTGTCTCTCCTCTCCAAGAACGATAAACCTTGGTTTCCTAACTGAGGGAAAACCAGCTGCTATACTCATCACACCTTCCTCTTGGGGTTCCCAACAGGCTGGTCATTCACCACGCACAAGGACCGACTGTCAACTAGGCAATCACCGGAGCCAGCACGCCTCCCTTTCCCGAGCCTTCGCATAACCCTTGTCGCGGCTGGAGTAAACCTCCAGGTCTTCTAGCTTTAGCCATTTCTTTGCGAATGCTACATTTCAATTTCGACGCTCTTTTGCTGGTCATATCGCAGCGCCAACTGACCGGACAGCCGGCGAGGGACTGGAGCCGACCCACTTCTAAGGGCCAATTCCCCTTTCCCCTAGCCCTTGAGTTTTGGGGCATCTGGAATGATAGCAGGCTTGAAACTAGCTTGTCCGCATACGGTGCCAACGCCGAATGAGGCAGCTCTAGCTTCGAACCTCTTTGATTTGGCTACTCAGCCTAAACATTGGGAAACTATGATCATCGACCATTCACTGGCCTGCCTTAGCTCGGTTCCCTCAACCTTTTCCTTAATCTCCCCACCCTTCAGCCCTTCTATCCCCAACAGGCAGCCTGGTGCCGGTTGGTCTCCCTTGGGCCGATAGCCAAATGCCGGCCTAGGGTGGGAGCGTGTCGTGGGGTGAGAAGTAGTACTTCGGTTTATCGGCCACTCGGCTCAGGCTGGCCAACGCATGGTTAACGAACACTGTCTTTAATGTTTAGTTGAGTGACTTTCTATCATTTACAGTTTTTCTCTACGGCTTTCCTTCGTATGTGGCCTGCCGGCTCCTATCCGTCCGGCTGCTCGGAGCCGGAAGATGGAGGTTGGGCTCGAGACCTACTTCATACATAGTACTCATCTGGCTGGCGAGGAATCGATCATTTCTAGGGCAGCCAGCTGTGGCTCGGTGCCCGGAGCCGGCCGCCGGTCAAGTGAATAACACAGAAAGGAAAACATACACGGAGTGTTTTCCTCGGAGCCGGCCGTAACTAGCTGCTCCATTGTCCTTTATTCATTGACAAGTTTTTTGGGGTACAAGTTTTTGCCTTAGCAGAAGAAAGGTCTTAGGAGACTGATATTCTAGGGATGCTCCGTCTCCTTGTCAGAATTATCTGCCTTGTTCTTCCGGGGCTCTTGTGCGTCGATGAGGTAGTATGCCCCATTGCCTAGCACCCGGCTGACAATGAACGGTCCCTCCCAGGGAGAGGACAGCTTGTGCATGCCTTTAGTGTTTTGGACCAGCCGGAGTACAAGATCTCCTTCATGAAACGCAAGTGGACGGATCTTTCGGCTATGGTATCATTGCAGCTTCTACTGATAGAGCGCTAATCTAGCCAAGGCCTGCTCTCATGCCTCCTCGAGGAGGTCGATGCCATCTTCACGAGCTTCTTTTGCTTGCTTCTCCATGTACTGGACAACTCTGGGCGCATCGAATTCGATATTAGTGGGTAGCACCGCTTCGGCTCCATAGACTAGGAAGAAAGGTGTGAAGCCGATAGAACGATTTGGGGTGGTGCGCAGGCTCCAGAGCACGGAGGGCAGCTCTTCGACCCAGCAGCTAGCTGAACGCTCGAGAGGCTCGACCAACCTTGGTCTGATGCTGGCCAGGACCAGCCCATTTGCTTTCTCCACTTGCCCATTGGACTGAGGATGCACCACTGATGCTAAGTCCAGCCAGATGCCCTTCTAGCCACAGTACTCTGCGAAGACTCCCTTTGCAAAGTTTGTCCCGTTGTCAGTGATGATGATGTGGGGAACTCCATATCTTGTGATGATCTCATTGAAGAACTTGATGGTGGACAAGCCGTCAAGTTTTTTCATTGGCTTTGCTTTGATCCACTTGGTGAACTTGTCCACTGCGACTAGCAGATGCATTAAGCCCCCGGGTGCTGTTTTGAATGGCCCCACCATATCCAAGCCCCAGACAGTGAATGGCCAAGTGAGCAGGATGGTCTTGAGGGCTACCGCTGGAGTATGCCGATGCTTGGAGAAACGCTGGCAGCCATTGCAGTGCTTCACCAGTTATTCTGCATCCTTCTGGGCCGTCGGCCAATAGAAGCCATGGCGGAAGGCCTTAGCCACCAATGCTCTAGAAGATGCGTGATGCCTGCACTCCCCTTGATGTATCTCTCTCAGCAGCTCTATCCCTTCTTCTGGCTTGATGCACTTCTGGAAGATCCCTGACATGCTGCGCTTGTACAACTCACTGTTGATGATGGTGTATGCCAGTGCACGACATTGGAGTCGCCTAGCTTCCGCTTCGTCTTGAGGCAGGTCCCCAGTGATGATGTAGTTGGAGAATGGCTCTGCCAGGATGGTATCTCCCATATGTGGAAGACACTGGCAACTAGGGGATCAGCAGCCCCTAGGTCTATTGTTGTGCTGGCTTCACCTAGTTGGCTAGCTGTAGGGGCCAGTCCAGAGATGGCAGCCCCCGAGTCCTTCGTCGAGCTAGCTGCGCTGGGCTGGCCGGCTATTTCCTTTAGCCCCGAGGCGGCAGCCCCCAAGTCCGGTGGCGGTGCCTGAGCCAGAGAGCAGGGTCTCTGGGCATGTAGATGGAGGTGGACTCCGGCGAAGGCTTGATGGATGGCTTACCGATGATCTCCAATGACACCCCAGCCGGGATATCTTGCTTGGTGGAGCCGATCTTGGACAACCGGCCCGCTTCATCGTTGTTTGCCCTAGGGACATGATGGAACTCGCAGCCTTTAAAGAATCCGCAGAGCTGTTGCATGTAGAAGCGATAGGAGGCCATGTTGGCATCCTTGGCATCCCATTCCCCGGAGACTTGGTGCACCACCAGGTCAGAGTCTCTGAAACAGAGGATTCTCCAGATGCCAATCTCTTTGGCCAGCTTGAGCCCATGCACTAGGGCCTCATATTCCGCGACGTTGTTTGACGCGTGGAAGTGCATCTGCAGCACATACTGCAGCTTGTCTCCCTTAGGAGAGGTGAGGATGACACCAGCAACCAAGCCCCCGAGCATCTTGGAGCCATCGAAGTTCATGCGCCAGTAGGTGAAGTCTGGAGCCGGTGGCAGGTACTAGTGCTCTCTCCAATCGGCGAAGAAGTCTGCTATGATCTAGGACTTGATCGTCGTCCTGGGCTTGTATTGAATGGTATGAGTAGCAAGCTCAATCGCCCATTTGGCCACCCTGCCAGTTGCATCCTTGCACCCTATGATCTCTGAGAGCGGAGTGGTGCTCACCACTGTAATAGGGTGCTCCTCGAAGTAGTGCTTCAGTTTCCTGGCCGCCATGTACACGCCGTACGCGACCTTCTGGTAGTGCAGGTAGTTTTGCTTGGAGAGAGTGAGAACCTCACTCAAGTAGTACATCGAGCGCTGAACCGGTAGCTCCTTGCCTTCCTCGGTGCGCTCCACCACGATCACAACACTGATGACCCGCGGAGTGGCTGCGATGTAGAGCAGCATCGGCTCCCGCGGAGCTGGCGCTGCCAAGATTGGCATGGTAGACAAGGCTCGCTTGAGGTCATTGAAGCCATCATTAGCGCGCTGGGACCAAACGAAATGGTCCGTCTTCTTCATCAGCTGGTACAGGGGCATGGCCTTCTCCCCGAGCCAGCTGACGAACTGGCTGAGCGAGGCCAAGCATCCAGCAAACTTCTGCACATCTCTGAGCTAGGTGGGCGGCTCTAGGGCCTCGATGGCTTTTATCTTCGAGGGGTTAGCCTCGATCCCTCGCTGGGAAATGATATAACCTAGGAGCTGTCCAGCCGGCATGCCGAAGGTGCACTTCTCAGGATTGAGCTTCATGCAGCGTCGTAGGTTGGCAAAGGTCTCCTTGAGATCGTCCAGGAGCGTGCCACTCTACTTAGTCTTCACCACCATGTCATCCACGTAAGTGTATACGTTCCACCCAATCTGCCCTTGCAGACATCGCTGCATGGTTCGCTGGTAAGTAGCTCCAGCGTTCTTCAAGCTGAATGGCATGGTGACATAGCAATAAGCTCTATATGGGGTGATGAAGGATATATTGATCTAATTCGGCTAGTAGAGCGGGACCTGGTGATAGCCTGAGTAGGCGTTCAGGAAGGACAGCAGGTCACAACTAGCTGTGGAATCGATCACCTGGTCCATGTGTGGCAGTGCGAAGGGATCCTTAGGGCAAGCCTTGTTGAGGCTGGTGTAGTCGATACACATGCGCCAAGTGTTGTTCTTCTTCAGTACCAAGACTGGGTTCGCTAGCCAGTCAGGGTAGAATACCTCCATGATGAAGCCGTCTACGAGGAGCCGGGCAATCTCCTCACCTATGGCTTTCCTTTTCTCTTCTGCAAAGCGCCGCAGCGGTTGCTTGACCAGCTTGGCATCCGGCCGGACATTGAGTGAGTGCTCAGCCAGCTCCCTCGGCACACCTGGCATGTCTTTTGGAGACCATGCGAAGATATCCCGATTCTCATGGAGGAAGCTGGTGAGCTCGCTTTCCTATTTAGCAGAAAGGCCGGCGCCGATGATGATGAACTTGGAGGGATCACTCTCGTCCAGCAGGATCTTCTTGGTGTCGTTGGCCGGCTTGAACTGCTCCACCGGCGACTGGCAAGCCGGCACATCTTGCTGGGTTAGCTCCACGTGATGGAGGAGTTGTCGCTTCTCCTCGGCGATGACCAATGCTTCCGCCAGCTGTGGGCTCTCCTTAGTGCATGCTAGTGACTTCTTGAAGCTTCCCGAGACTGTGATCACGCCCTAGGCCCTGGGAGCTTCACCTTTAGATAGGCATAGTGTGACACCCATGAATTTATCACAAATTCGAAGTGCCCGTTACGTGTTCCACCACAATCCCAGAATCATTGTTGTGATACACATAACGTAGTTGGTAACCAGTTCCATAGACATTACAATATGATGGTTCAAATACAATGGTCATAGTGACCAAGTTCATATTACAACACAACATAGCAGCGGAAATAACATCTTCGGGTCCATGCCTTTACCCTACAGGCAATGGCGACTCATGGAGACGATCTTAGTTCTAAAATTCTTCTTCATAACCTTCCTCCGGATACTCTTCCCCATAGTCTGGCCAAGTTGATAGCCAGGGACACAGCCATGAGTACATTGGATGCACTCACAAACCATCTTATAAATGAAATGATGAAGTAGAAATGCAAGGTTGATATGGTGGACTAAGCACTAAGTTTAGTTGCAAAAGCTAGTTTTGTTTCCCAAGAATGTTCATTGGTAGAAAAGAGGTTTAGTTCTCTAAGTTCATTCTAAAGAGGAACTTCAAATGTGTCAATATCAAGGTCAAGTCAAGTCATGTCATTCACCAAGTTCACCATGAGTTATTATCATTCTTGACAAAAGTCAAGTACAGTTTGCCAACTGTCCATAACCGAGGATGCAGCTATTCGAATAGTTTGAAACCTCTGCAGAGGGGTACACTTTACCCACAAGATTCGATACATCTGCCAGGAGAAATCCACGGATCATCATACACAAAGTATGCGGGTTTCAGATAATCAAACAAACTCTTTCACTTGCTCACTCTAGTATAGGATCCTTCCCTAGAGCCCAAGACACGGACATCTCCGTTCTGGCGTCTCTAGTTTTGCCCGCTCCGGAGTGCCGGATGAATGGAATTTCCACTCGGTTCAAAAGTACCCGCGCACGGTGCACTTCTATAAAGGATGATACAAGGCCTCCCATACTAGGGTAAACAAGCTATGGACTAAGCCCCTTCCCATTTAGGGGTAATGTGGTCGTACGGTAATGGTTGGCTCACATGGTACATCACTTATTATCATTTAGCAAATACATTCCATAGTTCTTAGTCAATATTATTTTCCTTCATAAGACCATCATGTAGGAGAATCTCCATTTTAAGTTTTCAAGTTCAAGTCACCAAGTTCAAATGGGGTTCCACTTAGAGATGGCCTCAATTTTATTAGCGACTAAGCAAATATATTGAGTGATGATACCACTAAGCTATAGTTGGATAAACTCAGCTTGATGCTCTTGCTAAGCAAGATATCACTATACTTCTATCATTCTACTCTAGCAATTCAATCATGCAATTTACTTAAAACAAGTAGAATGAAATAGTAAAACTAGGCATTTGGAGTATGATTCAAAAGATGGCTTGCCTTGGTTGGCAAAGTGTCCGGGGTAGTCTTCTTCTTCTTGATAATATTCCCCCTCAATATCCTTCTCAGCAACACTAGTGTCTAATAACGAAATAAACACAATACACACAATCACTACACCATGCTAACAACACACCAAGCACACATACTTGTTTTCAAACAATAGCATTCATGTTGAATTTTGTTGAGTTGGATTGCAAGTTTTTCTTCCAAGTTTTCATTAAGTGTGCAAGTTAGATTTTCTACTATGTGTCATGTGTTGTTTACTTTTTGGAGTATGGGTAAGTAACTATGGTTATTAGGGCTAGTTCAAGTGGAGATTGACTAATTAAGTACATAGGTATTGAGGGATAAATTAATCTAAGTGTAGAGTAGAGATCTATCATTTTATGCTACTAACTAGTATTGGATTAGGGTCTAATTGGTACCACCAACAAGGTTTGAGTTGATGAAGGTTGAACTACACAGTAGGGGAGTTAATGAGTGAGTTCACAAACCAAGTTTCATAATTTTAGGAGGTTTAAATAATTTTCTAGAATTTTCCTATGATTAATAAAGCTATGGTAAAGGTATTCTTATTTATTTAAATCCCTAACTCAATTTGGATTCTAACTAGTTTCATAGGCTAGAGCATTTCCTAAGCTTTCCAACGCATATTCATTTGCTAGAATTGGATTTGTAAATCTCTTGGAATTAAAGTTTGAAAATCATATCTAAAACTTATTTGAAAATAATTCAAAACAGGCGGGAAATAAATAAAAACGAAACGGACCAAATTCTAAACAAACGGGCCGATTTTTCTATAGAACCCGAACAGGCTGGCCCGATAACGTTTCACACGGGGCAGGAAATGTTTTAAAGCAAACTGACAAAGGGGTCCCACCCATCAGGTCACTTAACCACACCAAACTGGTACGCTACCGACCGATCAAGATCTAACGGCGCACAGGCGTCGTCCTCGTTGGCTAGGGCTGGAGCTCACCTGCGCATGGCGAGGAAGACGATGGCGATGGCGAGGCACGTAGGGGAAGCAGGTATCGACGGCGGCTGGCAAAAAAGAATCCAGCAACACTCCTCTTCCAGCTCCTGGTGTCCGTTCGTCCAGCGGCAGCCCCATGCGGCAGCGTGGCCTGTGCCCAGTGGCTCGCCGGCGTTGCAGGCTTCTTCGAATGAGAGCGAGAGGGAGGGAGAGAAAGTGTCTGGGAGGTAGCTGGGAGCGGGGCAAGTTCATTCGTTTGATCGGCAGGGGCTTTTATAGGCCAGAGCATCGGGGGCGAGGGTGTCCAGAAGCTCGCCGGTGCGGGGGCCCTGGCGATGTGCGTCAAGCAACACCGGGCACGGCGGCCTTGCTCGCATGTTTGCGGGGTTCTGCCTTGACGACGGGGTGCTGTGGGTCAGTGCTAGCGAGGTCGGGGCGGTCGGTGACGTGCAGCGAGCAGAGGAAGAAGAGAGGGGGTCCTGGGCGCTGTCTTCCTCCTCTCCTCCCTTTCCCACGGCTTGGGTCGGGGCAGAGGGTGCTTGGCTCGACCGCAGAGATGTCCATGCGTGTGGCTACAGGGTCAAGACTAACGGGAGCAGTGATCCTCACAGTAAACTCGATTTTCTCTGATTTTTGCTTGCCAGGTGTTTGACACAATGCCCGCAAGAAATTTGAATTCGAAATTTTGAAAATGGCCACTGTGGTTTGTCAAGATATTGGATAAGGGTTTTGGAACTATTTTTGTTCTGAAGAAATATGATATTTTGCAGAAATCTTATTTGAAATTTGAAGTTTGGTCACTGATTCAGATTCCATCTTTGGCTGAGGTTTGAGTGATGTTCTGATTTGAATTTTGGTTTGAAACTTCTTGGTTGAGTTAGTATATAACTTGGTCAAGCTCAACTAACTGGTCAAACCTTGGCTTTAGCTACAGATTTCTTAATATAAGGGTCCAAAGTAGGATGGTCAATAAGATTTCCTAGATCAACTTATTCTTCTCTTTTTCTTTATTTTCTTTATTTCTGGTTTCTTTGGCTCTTCTAATTCTTCTCAATTGCTTCTGTTGGTTAAGTTAGAATTAACTAACTATTGCACAACAAATAATAACACACATGAAATCATAAAATACTTATAATAGAAAATACATGCATACATGCAATAATAGATAAAAAGTTTTATCTTGGCCCAAAATTTGGTACTTTCATTAATAGGAAATGGATTACAATTTTCTGAGTTGTTACAATCTTCCCCCCTTAAAAAGAATCTCGTCCCCGAGATTCACTAATTAAGAACTAAAAAGATTGGGAAATTCTTTCTGAAGGTAATCTTCTCGTTCCCAAGTGGATTCATCTTTGGTGTGATTACTCCACTGAACTTTCAGAAACTTGATGCTTTGGGTTCGAGTGGTTCAATATGCTTCCTCGAGGATACGGATAGGCACTTCACGATAGGTCAAATCCTTGTTGATGTCCACGGAACGGTGATCAATATTCTTGAAGATTTCTGGCTTCTCCGGCACTTCAAGACATTTCCGAAGTAAAGACACGTGAAAGACATCATGCACTTCAGACAATTCAGGGGGCATTTCCAACTGATAAGACACTTCTCCTCTGCGGCCTAGTATCTTGAAGGGTCCAATATATCTTGGTGCAAGCTTTCCTTTTACTTGGAATCTCTGCGTTCCCTTGAGAGGTGATACTCTAAGATACATAAAGTCTCCAATCTGAAAGGTCAGTTCTCTACGTCTCTTGTCGGCATAACTCTTCTGTCTAGACTGGGCTGCCTTGAGGTAATCACGAATCATGTGAACCTTCTCCTCAGCTTCTTGCAGAATGTCCGGTCCAAATATCTGACTGTCTCCGGTTTCAGACCAATTCAAAGGGGTACGACACTTTCTTCCATATAAAGCTTCAAAGGGGGCCATTTGCAAACTGGCTTGGTAACTGTTATTGTAGGAAAACTCCGCGAAAGGTAGACAATCTTCCCACTTAGCTCCATAGGCTAGAACACAGGCTCTCAACATATCTTCTAGTATTTGATTCACTCTTTCAGTCTGTCCATCAGTCTGAGGGTGGTAAGCTGTGCTAAAGGCTAATTTGGTTCCCAAGGCTTGATGCAAACTTCTCCAAAATCTCAAGGTGAATTGGGTTCCTCAATCAGAGACTATGGTTTTAGGGACTCCATGCAAACTAACAATTCTGGATAGATAAAGATCTGCCAGCTGTCCGGAGGTATAAGTGGTCTTGACAGGAATAAAGTGGGCAACTTTGGTCAGTCTATCCATAATGACCCAGATAGAGTCATTTCCGCGGCTAGACCTTGGAAATCCAGTGATAAAATCCATTCCAACAGATTCCCACTTCCATTCTGGAACTTGCAAAGGTTGTAGCAATCCCGCAGGACGTTGATGCTCAGCCTTGACTCTTTGACAGATATCACACTTGGATATGAACGCTGCAATCTCCCGCTTTATCCCATGCCACCAAAATTGTTCCTTTAAATCTTGGTACATCTTAGTTCCACCGGGGTGGATGGAGTAAGGTGTCTCATGGGCTTCCTTCATAATAACTTCCTTCAATTCTGAGTCAGCAGGCACACAAATATGTCCTTTATACCAAAGAACTCCTTGATCATCTTCTTCAAATCCTGGCACCTTGCCGGAACTAATTCTGAACTTAATTCCATCAATACTCTCATTTCCCTTCTGGGCTTCTTGGATTTGGCTTATCAAGGTGGGTTGAAACTCAAGGTTGGCTAAGAATCCTTGATTGACTAGTTCCAATCCAAATTTTTCAAACTCTTGGTGCAACATAGGTTGCTCTTCCTTGATCATCATATTCAACGAGCATGGCTTCCTACTCAATGCATCGGCCACCACATTGGCCTTACCGGGGTGATAATGAATTTCCAGATCGTAATCCTTGATCAACTCTATCCATCTTCTTTGCCTCATTTTCAACTCCTTCTGGGTAAAAATATACTTCAAACTCTTGTGATCAGTGTAGATCTCGCAATGGTTGCCCATAAGATAGTGCCTCCAGGTCTTCAAAGCTAGAACTACAGCTGCTAACTCCAGATCATGGGTTGGATAATTTTCTTCATGAAGTCAAAGCTTCCGGGAGAGGTAAGCTATGACCTTTCCTTCTTGCATTAGCACACAACCAAGTCCAAGTTTGGAGCCGTCGCAATAGACATCAAAGTTCTTGGTGATATCGGGCATGGTTAGGACAGGGGCGGTCACCAATCGCTTCTTGAGCTCTTGAAAACTCTCTTCACACTTAGGGGTCCATTCAAACTTCTTGTCCTTCTTCAACAATTGGGTCATGGGCCGGGCAATGCTTGAAAATCCTTCAACAAATTTGCGGTAATATCCTGCTAATCTGAGAAAACCTCTAACCTCAGTTTGAGTGGTAGGGGCTTCCCATTCCATGACTGATGTGATCTTCTTTGGGTCCACAAACACTCCTCCAGCTAATAATACATGGCCTAAGAATCCAACTTCCTTCAACCAGAACTCACATTTACTGAACTTGGCATACAGCTGATGCTCTCTCAGAGTCTCTAAGATTAATCTCAAATGGGTTGCATGCTCTTCTTCGGACTTGGAGTAGATAAGAATGTCATCAATGAAGACAACAACAAACTTATCCAAAAACTCCATGAAAACCTTATTCATGAGGTTCATGAAATAAGCAGGGGCATTGGTTAATCCAAAGGACATGACAGTGTACTCATACAATCCGTATCGGGTAGTGAAGGCTGTTTTGGGTATATTAGTTCCACGGATCTTCAGTTGATGGTATCCAGTTCTAAGGTCTATCTTTGAGAAGACTCGGGATCCAGTCAATTGGTCAAACAGATCATCAATCTTTGGGAGAGGATACTTATTTTTGATGGTCACATCATTTAGCTTGCGGTAATCAGTGCACAGTCGGCTGGAACCGTCACTTTTATCCACAAACAAGACGGGTGATCTCCAAGCAGAAGAACTTGGCTGAATCAATCCCTTACTCAAAAGGTCATCTAATTGCTTCTTTAACTCCACTAGTTCAGCTGGGTTCATACGATAGGGTCGTTGGGCTATGGATCCAGTTCCGGGGATAAGCTCAATGATAAACTCAACGTCCCGATCCGGTGGCATTTTGGGTAGCTCATCGGGAAAAACATCCGGGTATTCACAGACAATGGGAACTTCCTCCATAGTTAGTCCTGAGATACTCTTATGACATCTCGTGGTCTGGGGTGGTTTTACGGACACATGCTTTACTACAATTCCAGTGCTACTCTTCATGGTGATGGTCTTCTTGGCACAATTTATCACTCCTTGATGGGAAGATATCCAATTCATACCAAGAACTACTTCCAAACCTTTATTTCCCAAGACTATCAAATTGGCTAAGAAAGCTATTCCATGAATTTCTATGGGAACTGTCAAACAGTTCCACTCAGCCCTTGTTGTTGAGCCAGGTATTTGTACTAACATGGCATGTTTCATGGGGGTTGGTTGAAGTCCACTTTTATCAATGAATAACTGAGTAACAAATGAATGCGAAGCTCCAGAATCAAACAGAACTCTTGCAGGAACTGAATTAACAGGAAACATACCAAGCACAACATCGGTTGCCTCCTGAGCTTCCTCAACATTCATGTGGTTCAGACAGCCTCGAGGGTGAGGCTGGTTCCTTGGTGGATAATTCTTGCCATTCCCAACACGGCGCTGCTGCTGAGCAGGAGCAGTGGTCTTGGATGCATCATTCAGCTTCTTGGGGCACTCATTGGAGTAGTGCCCTTTGAGTCCGCACTCATAACAGGTAACACCAGACTTGTCACCAGGCTTGGGCAGCACAGGGGCGCCATTTGGCCTAGGGGTATTGGTGTTGAAGTTGTTGCCACTAGGTCTTACAGGTGCACGGTTGAAGTTGTTGTCGGGCGGACGGTTGGGATAGTTGGGACGTGGAGCAGGTGCAGATGGCCTCATAGGTCTAGGGGCGAAACCCATAGGTGGATTTCCCCTTGGCTTCTGTGAGTTGCTTGAGTTGCCTTGATACATCATACGGCGCTTGCAGTTCTCTGCAGCTTGCTTGAGTTTGCCTTCCATCTGAATGGCAGAGTCAACCAATCACTCCAGGTCTGCAAAGTGAATGCTGACCAAGACACATTGCATCTCATCATGAAGTCCATCCAGAAACCTTTCTTGCTTCTTCTCAGTGGTGTTGGTGTCATCTGGGGCATACCTAGACAAAGTAAGGAACTTGTCACGGTAGTCAACCACAGATAGGGAACCTTGCTTCAGATTTCTGAACTCATCTCTCATCCTTTTAACCAATCCCAAAGGAACATGGGCTTTGCTAAACTTGCTCTTGAACTCCTCCCAAGGCATCACATATCCTTGGGCTTGCATTGCACGGGTGCTGTCCCACCAAGCTCTTGCGGCTCCGGCAAGATAGTGGGTGGTGTACAACACCTTCTCATTTTCACCAACTTCGGCGACTGCCAAATTGTTCTCCATAGTGCGAAGCCAGTCATCAGCATCTAAGGGTTCTTCAGACTTAGTGAACATAGGTGGGTTGGTGTTTTGGAAACTCCTTAACTTGGATCGGTGATCACCATTTCCAATGTTCTCTCCTTCACCATGGCCATTTCCATTGCCATTGTTGTGCTTCATTGCCATCTGGGTTAGCTACTGAAGAGTGGCCAAGTTAGCTTGGCGCTCAGCTCGGGCTGCTTCCCGGTCTTCCATGATCAGCCTTAGCAGTTCTGCCATTTCTGGGTTTGGGGGTGGGGGTGCTCGCGGCATCTGAAGATAAGGTGTGTAAGACAAGAGGGAAAACTATTTGCTAAGATTCAAATGTAACATAGATGATGCAATTTTTTGTCTTACTAAGGCCTTAAGGGCCAAATTCATATTTCATTCAACAAGCATCAAACATATCATACATATGAGTTCACACATTACAAATGCTTTACATCAAACCATTGCGACTCGTCTACTAGAGAGGGGGATACAACTCACACCTACACGAAGTGATTTAAAGTAAACTCATAACTAGCTAACACGGGGATCTCCAACTCTAAACACCGGGCTCCTTGGGGTCTTCCTCCTCATCATCCTCGATGAATCCATTATCCTTCTCATCCTCCTGATCATCAAGGTCCTCCATGAAGTCATCCTCATCACTAATGAGGGCATTATCCTCCTTGCGGAGATCAATGCCTTCCTCCTCACCAAGGTGGTCCTCTAGACTCTCAATGTACTCAGTCAGCTCAGCCACATTGGCCTTCAACTCCTCAATGATCTGATCCCTCTCATCGCGCTGGTGACGAAGGCTCTTGCGATCCTTAGCAAGCATCCTGATAGTGCACCTCGCCTCCACAAGTGCGAAGTGCTCAAGGTTGGCCTTGGTACAGGCACGATCTGCCTCCTGCTGAGTGGAGTACAGCAAGAAGTCCATGCGATCGACATAGGTACTCGGCTCATTTTGCCCTGGCATGTTGGCGGGACGCCCGTCCGCATCACGCCGAGCAAAGTTCCTAAAGCGCTCTCCATGGACCTCCTCCACATGCAGTCCGCACAAGCGGGCATGCATCTCCTGCATACCTCGGACCAAACCATCGGCCCAAGTGTTCTGCACAAGTTCAAACTTGATCCTTGGAGAACTCCCATCTCCCTTCTTGCCACGGCAACTGGCCTTGATAAGCCACCGGAGCTCTCCATCAGGGTGCTCATTGAGCACGGCGCCCTTGAACTCCGGATACAGACGATCCAGGAACAAGGTCAGGGTGGTGAGGTCGCACTCGAAACAAAGGCTGCCACCATGGCCCAACTGGTACTGCTCAATGAATACCGGGGCCATCTACAAAATTTTAGATTAGATTAAGTTAGTGCTCAACTCAAGTGTGCAAATTTTAAGTAGGCAAAAACTGAAGCATGTACAAAACTTTGCAAATAGAGAGGAAAAGACTAAGCAATTTCAAACCATTACTTATCTCTTTGTTTTTGTAAAAAGTTTCATTTAATAGCCATTCTAACTAAGGTCTCCTATGGTCAGCCTAGGCTCTGATACCAACTTGTGACACCCACGAATTTATCACAAATTCGAAGTGCTCATTACGTGTTCCACCACAATCCCAGAATCATTGTTGTGATACACATAACGTAGTTGGTAACCAGTTCCATAGACATTACAATACGATGGTTCAAATACAATGGTCATAGTGACCAAGTTCATATTACAACACAACATAGCAGCGGAAATAACGTCTTCGGGTCCATGCCTTCACCCTACAGGCAATGGCGACTCATGGAGATGATCTTAGTTCTGAAATTCTTCTTCATAACCTTCCTCCGGATACTCTTCCCCATAGTCTGGCCAAGTTGATAGCCAGGGACACAGCCATGAGTACATTGGATGCACTCGCAAACCATCTTATAAATGAAATGATGAAGTAGAAATGCAAGGTTGATATGGTGGACTAAGCACTAAGTTTAGTTGCAAAAGCTAGTTTTGTTTCCCAAGAATGTTCATTGGTAGAAAAGAGGTTTAGTTCTCTAAGTTCATTCTAAAGAGGAACTTCAAATGTGTCAATATCAAGGTCAAGTCAAGTCATGTCATTCACCAAGTTCACCATGAGTTATTATCATTCTTGACAAAAGTCAAGTACAGTTTGCCAACTATCCATAACCGAGGATGCGGCTATTTGAATAGTTTGAAACCTCTATAGAGGGGTACACTTTACCCACAAGATTTGATACATATGCCAGGAGAAATCCACGGATCGTCATACACAAAGTATGCGGGGTTCAGATAATCAAACAAACTCTTTCACTTGCTCACTCTAGTATAGGATCCTTCCCTAGAGCCCGAGACATGGACATCTCTGTTCTGGCGTCTCTAGTTTTGCCTGCTCTGGAGTGCCAGATGAATGGAATTTCCACTCGGTTCAGAAGTACCCGCACACGGTGCACTTCTATAAAGGATGATATAAGGCCTCCCATACTAGGGTAAACAAGCTACTGACTAAGCCCCTTCCCATTTAGGGGTAATGTGGTCGTACGGTAATGGTTGGCTCACATGGTACATCACTTATTATCATTTAGCAAATACATTCCATAGTTCTTAGTCAATATTATTTTCCTTCATAAGACCATCATGTAGGAGAATCTCCATTTCAAGTTTTCAAGTTCAAGTCACCAAGTTCAAATGGGGTTCCACTTAGAGATGGCCTCAATTTTATTAGCGACTAAGCAACTATATTGAGTGATGATACCACTATGCTATGGTTGGATAAACTCAGCTTGATGCTCTTGCTAAGGAAGATATCACTATACTTCTATCATTCTACTCTAGTAATTCAATCATGCAATTTACTTAAAACAAGTAGAATGAAATAGTAAAACTAGGCATTTGGAGTATGATTCAAAAGATGGCTTGCCTTGGTTGGCAAAGTGTCCGGGGTAGTCTTCTTCTTCTTGATAATATTCCCCCTCAATATCCTCCTCAGCAACACTAGCGTCTAATAACGAAATAAACACAATACACACAATCACTACACCATGCTAACAACACACCAAGCACACATACTTGTTTTCAAACAATAGCATTCATGTTGAATTTTGTTGAGTTGGATTGCAAGTTTTTCTTCCAAGTTTTCATTAAGTGTGCAAGTTAGATCTTCTACTATGTGTCATGTGTTGTTTACTTTTTGGAGTATGGTTAAGTAACTATGGTTATTAGGGCTATTTCAAGTGGAGATTGACTAATTAAGTACATAGGTATTGAGGGATAAATTAATCTAAGTGTAGAGTAGAGATCTATCATTTTATGCTACTAACTAGTATTGGATTAGGGTCTAATTGGTACCACCAACAAGGTTTGAGTTGATGAAGGTTGAACTACACAGTAGGGGAGTTAATGAGTGAGTTCACAAACCAAGTTTCATAATTTTAGGAGGTTTAAATAATTTTCTAGAATTTTCCTATGATTAATAAAGCTATGGTCAAGGTATTCTTATTTATTTAAATCCCTAACTCAATTTGGATTCTAACCAGTTTCACAGGCTGGAGCATTTCCTAAGCTTTCCAACGCATATTCATTTGCTAGAATTGGATTTATAAATCTCTTGGAATTAAAGTTTGAAAATCATATCTGAAACTTATTTGAAAATAATTCAAAATAGGCGGGAAATAAATAAAAATGAAACGGACCAAATTCTAAACGAACGGGCCGATTTTTCTACAGAACCCGAATGGGCCAGCCCGATAACGTTTCGCACGGGGCGGGAAATGTTTTAAAGCAAACTGACAAGGGGGTCCCACCCATCAGGTCACTTAACCGCACCGAACCGGTACGCTACCGACCGATCAAGATCTAACGGCGCATAGGCGTCGTCCTCGTTGGCTAGGGCTGGAGCTCACCTGCGCATGGCGAGGAAGACGACAGCGACGGCGAGGCACGTAGGGGAAGTAGGGCTCGACGGCGGCAGGCGAAAAAGAATCCGGCAGCACTCCTCCTCCAGCTCCCGGTGTCCGTTCGTCCAGCGGCGGCCCCATGCGGCAGCGCGGCCTGCGCCCAGTGGCTCGCCGGCGTTGCAGGCTTCTTCGAACGAGAGCGAGAGGGAGGGAGAGAAAGTGTCTGGGAGGTAGCTAGGAGCGGGGCGAGTTCATTCGTTTGATCGGCGGGGGCTTTTATAGGCCAGAGCATCGGGGGCGAGGGCATCCAGAAGCTCGCCGGTGCGGGGGCCCTGGCGATGTGCGTCGAGCAACACCGGGCATGGCGGCCTTGCTCGCGTGTTTGCGGGGTTCTGCCTCGACGACGGGGTGCTGTGGGTCGGTGCTGGCAAGGTCGGGGCGGTCGGTGACGTGCAGCGAGCAGAGGAAGAAGAGAGGGGGTCCTGGGCGCTGTCTTCCTCCTCTCCTCCCTTTCCCATGGCTTGGGTTGGGGCAGAGGGTGCTTGGCTCGACCGCAGAGACGTCCACACACATGGCTACGGGTTGAGACGAACGGGAGCAGTGATCCTCACAGTAAACTCGATTTTCTCTGATTTTTGCCTGCCAGGTGTTCGACACAATGCCTGCAAGAAATTTGAATTTGAAATTTTGAAAATGGCCACTATGGTTTGTCAAGATATTGGACAAGGGTTCTGGAACTATTTTTGTTCTGAAGAAATATGATGTTTTGCAGAAATCTTATTTGAAATTTGAAGTTTGGTCACTGATTCAGATTCCATCTTTGGCTGAGGTTTGAGTGATGTTCTGATTTGAATTTTGGTTTGAAACTTCTTGGTTGAGTTAGTATATAACTTGGTCAAGCTCAACTAACTGGTCAAACCTTGGCTTTAGCTACAGATTTCTTAATATAAGGGTCCAAAGTAGGATGGTCAATAAGATTTCCTAGATCAATTTATTCTTCTCTTTTTCTTTATTTTCTTTATTTCTGGTTTCTTTGGCTCTTCTAATTCTTCTCAATTGCTTCTGTTGTTTAAGTTAGAATTAACTAACTATTGCACAACAAATAATAACACACATGAAATCATAAAATACTTATAATAAAAAGTACATGCATACATGCAATAATAGATAAAAAGTTTTATCTTGGCCCAAAGTTTGGTACTTTCATTAATGGGAAATGGATTACAATTTTCTGAGTTGTTACACATAGTGCGGCACCACCATGAACTTGGCCAGAGCCGGGCGGCCAAGCAATGCATGGTAAGGACTGCTGATCTCCACCACCTCGAACCAGATGGGCTCGCGGCGGCTATTTCCTTTCTCCCCGAAGAGAACCTCCAGCTGCACCTTGCCCATAGGGGTGCACGAGTGCCCAGGCACGATGCCGTGGAAGGTGAGCCGGCTCGGTTTTAGCTAAGCAAGCGAGATGCCCAACTTCTCCAGTGAGCTTTGGTAGAGAAGGTTGATGCTGCTGCCGCCGTCGATGAGCACGCGGGAGAACCGGCATGTGTGCGTATCAGAGCATATGATGGGGTCCAGGACCAGAGCATATTCTCCAGGGCTGGGCATTAGTCGCGGATGATCTTCGCGTCCCCAGGTGATGGCTGCCTTAGACCAATGCATGAACTGAGGCTCTGTGGGCATGACGGCATTCACCTCCACCTCGTGCCAAAGGTCATTCCTTTTGTCTTTGCCTGGAGTAGTAAAGATGTGACATTGCTCAACATCTGCCAGAAAGTCATCCTCATCTTAATCCAGATCGTCGGCAGCCGGCTCGTGCTGCTGGTCCTCCTGACCTCCAGCCGGTTGCGCCTGCGAGACTCCAGGGAGCTGCCGAGCGCGCTGCTCTAGCTCTCTCATGAAGCAGCACTGACGTGTGGAGTGGGCCGCTTCCCTGCCAGGGGTGCTATGGAATTTGCATGGCTGGTCAAGTGCAGCATCGAGGGTGTACTTGCCCTCCTTGCACCCCTGACCACCGCCAGCAGCCCCCAGGCCTCCTTGGTCAGTGGCCGCCCGCTTTGAGCTAGCAGGTCCCTTGGGGAGCATCTTCATGTGGTCTAGCCATAGATGGATGTGCAGGGCCTGCTGGCGAGCTTGAGGCTCCAGCCCTGCATCGGCGCTGGGACTGGGAGCGGCCTGCCAGCTCTGCCAGCCTGCTGGGCATGGCGACCTCGGGTGTTACTGCTCGGGGTGCGACACCCCGGAGCTCATTTTTGTCCTAGTTTCCTCCTGTGATTTTGTCTCGATGTTTAATTTTCACCTATATAACCCCCCGGAGTACCCGAGGTCTGTATATTGTTTTCTCGTCATGTTTTTGTTTCGAGCTGTTTCTGTCAGGAGTTGTTCTCGGTTCTAGGGGGATCATGGCTCCTTCAAGCGACGACAAGGGCAAGAGGCCTAGGGAAGAAGACCACCAAGACCCCAAGCTGAAGGAAGAACAGGAGGCTGGAAGATCAAGGGTGAGAAACTCTACTTTTGTAGGATCAATGAACACCGGACGTGCCTTTTCTCATAATATACAGGGACCAACATTTCCAGTCTTGGATCTAAATTTCATGCCTATAATAAAAGAGGGTATACTAGTCACTGACGAGCTTTGTGCCCAATACCGAGTTTTGGAGAGGGAGATACAGATACTTCAAGAAAAGAATCTCAGGCTTCGCAGGATGCTGGAATATTTCATTAACCCAAGGGTGATCCCACCACCACCGAAGGAGTAATTCGTCATTGGTATTGGCATCCCCTTGGCTTGTTCCAAGCTTGGGGGAGTGCCATGGTATCGCATCATTATCTTTTACTCATTTATTTTTCAAGTAGAGTCATATCATGAATAGAGAAGTTATCTTATAGAATAGTTTGTAGTGTGGAAGTATCCTCCTTAGTTGATTATCTATGTATCCCTTCGTGAGAGTTGCGGTAATGAAATATTAATGAGAAGTTTTATCGTTTACTTTCTGCACACTTTATTTTAGCTTGCAATGTCTCTCTTATGATTAGTCTTGTTGATTAGTATTGGTATCACTTTGGGAGCATGAGCAAATTTAGTTGGTTTTGGCAAACTTAGCTTGGTCAGTAGCAACATTACCTTGAGGTTTGAGTAGAAAAAAAAGAAAGAAGTGTTGGTAGTTACATCACTTCAGTTTTCATTCATGATTGGCTTATAAGCAATAGTATTCTCAAAGTTAAAATCGTTGTGCTTTCAAGGAAGTTTGCATGATTGTTCCTATTATATGTATTTGTTTGTTTCATGCAACTCTTATGCTTGCTACCCAGCCTTGCTAGCCAAAAACCTGTACTGAGAGGGAATACTTCTCGTGCATCCAACTCCCAAAAACCAAGTTACTTCCAAAGAGTCCACTATAAATTCCTATTCATGGTATTTCAAGCAATTCCAAGTAAATTTTCATGTGCTACCTTTCAAAAACCTTCAAATACTTCTCATTTTGTGCCACTGTTTTTAGCTCATGAGGACGTAGTGGATGGGTTTGTTATATCTCCAGCATGATGTCCTCCATAAGCACTACCATGATAAAATAAACTTTCTTTCATCTTTAAAAAGGGTAGGCTAATAAAAACCTGATTGTAGAACCTTTTGTGCAGTTCTATCTCCAGCATGATGTCCTCCATAAGCACTACCATGAAATTTCCTCAATATCTCTCATTTTTCATATTCTGGAACACATCTTCGCATAATACCATCCATTCCTTCTTTATATAAATGTGGGTTATCCCAAAAATAGTGTCTCAAGCATAAAAGAATTTCTTTGTTTGTTGAGCTGTAAAGGTTGGAGGCAAATACTTGGAAACAATAAAGTTAGCATAATAAGCATACCAAGGATTCTCTCATGAGGTTACCTTTATTGAAGCCAACTATTCATTTGGAAAACTATGATTAACAGGAATTGGATCATAAGAAATGTTTTCCAATCTAGACAAATTATCAGCACCTTTCCTACCTACAATATGCAAATCAAACTCTTGCAAAAGCAACACCCATCTAATAAGCCTGGGCTTAGCATCTTTCTTTTCCATAAGGTACCTAATAGCAGCATGATCTGTATGAATAGTAACTTTCGAATCAACAATATAAGGTCTAAACTTATCACAAGCAAAGACTATGGCTAAGAACTCTTTTTCAGTAGTAGCATAATTCTTTTGAGCAGCATCAAGAGTCTTACTAGCATAATGAATACCATTCAACTTCTTATCTACTCACTAGCCAAGAACAGCACCTACAGCAAAATCACTAGCATCGCACATAATTTTAAAGGGTAAATTCCAATCAGGTGGTTGGACAATAGGAGCAGTAATTAAAGCCTTCTTAAGAATTTCGAAAGCATCCTTATAATCATCATGAAAAACAAAGGGTACATCTTTTTGAAGAACAATAGTAAGAGGCTTTGAAATTTTAGAGAAATCTTTAATAAACCTCCTATAAAAACTAGCATAACCAAGAATACTACGAATACCTTTAACATCCCTAGGACAGGGTATTTTCTCGATTGCTTCAACTTTTGCTCTGTCAACTTCAATACCTCTTTTAGAAATTTTATGTCCAAGAATAATTCCTTCATTAACCATAAAGTGGCATTTCTCCCAATTAAGAACAAGATTAGTTTCCTCGCATCTCTGCAAAACTTTATCAAGATTGTGCAAACAGTTATCAAAAGAAGTTCCATAGACAGAGAAATCATCCATGAATAACTCCACAATTTCTTCACAAAAACCATGAAAGATAACAGACATTGATACGTCCAAAACGTATCTCCTTTTTTGAACACTTTTTCTGTTGTTTCTCCTCTAATTTGTGTGTTTATGATACAACAAACATGGACTAAAGCTGTTTTCAGCAGAATTGCCCTGGTGTCTTGTTTTTGTGCAGAAATCCAACTTTCAGGAAAAATCCCAGAAAATACTGCAAAATTCCTATTTTACCAGAAGACACACGGAGCTAGAGTACGAGATGGAGAGGGGCCAGGAGGGCACCACATCACCTGGTGGCGCGGGCCAGGCCAGGCCACGCCAAGGGGTGGTGTGGTTGCCCCAGGCGTCGCCTCGACCCCTCCTTCCGCCTACATATACCCTGTGATCTGAAAATATCGGGGGGGTCGGTGTTTTTCCCAAATAGAGTTCCCCTGCGCCGCCACCATTAGAAACCGCAATTCGGAACCAGAAACTCTATTCTAGCACCCTGCTGGGACAGGGATTTGGAAGGAGATCATCACCATCATCATCACCGATGCTCTCCATCAACCATCCATGATTCCCTCATCCATGTGTGAGTAATTCCCGCTGTAGGTGAGGGGGACAGTAGGGATTGGATGAGATCATTCATGGAATTGCTATGAGATTGTTAGGGCATGGTGCCTAGTATCCATTGTTAGTGCTTATGACATTGTTGCAACTTGTTGTACTTAATGCTTGTCACTTTGGGCCCGAGTGCCATGATCTCAGATCTGAACTTGTTATTGTTTTATGATGATAATTGTTGTTTATGATCTTACCTGCCAGTTGTATACACATATCGTTGTCCAGAACCCGAGGCCCCAAAGTGACAATAATTGGGATAACCGAAGGAGATGGCTGTGATGTGAGGATCACATGTGTTCACTGAGTGTTAATGCTTTGCTCCGGTACACTATTAAAAGGAGTTCCTTAATTACCAGTAGTTTTCCTTGAGGCCCAGCTGCAAACGGGCAGGTAGGACAGAAGATGTCGTGCAAGTTTCTCATTGCGAGCACGTACGACTATTTACGGAACACATGCCTATGGTTGTTTAGTACTAGGATGCTTTATCTTTATTTATCTGCAGTTGCCCATGTCTTGATTATTACATGAATTATCTTGTCCATGCAACGCCCGTTCATCTATCCCTATGCCTACAGTATTTAACCCTACTTTTTACTATTGATACCGTTACTATCTTTACTTTACTATTGTTACTACTATTTTACTACTATCACCTCTATAAAACTGTTGCTACTAATAAACTGCTGCGAGCAAGTCTATTTCTAGGTGCAGCTGAATTGACAACTCATCTATCAAGGCTTATAAATATTTTTTGGCTCTCCTTGTGTCGAATCAATAAATTTGGGTTTTACTTCCCTCGAAGACTGTTGCGATCCCCTATACTTGTGGATCATTAGACATGCATCGCTAAAACGTAGCAGGAGCATTACACAAACCAAAAGGCATACGTCTATAAGCAAGTGAATAGCATAGAACTACCACTTTTGTGCCAAAATTTACCAAATCATACCACTTTTCATTCTGAAAACACAAATCTACCACTTTTGTACCAAGTTTTTACAATTCGGGCAAATCATCTAGATTAAGGCAATTGACACCCGTTCTGACGTGCGGGACACGTCTATCGGGCTGACGTGGCTAAGTGGAGACGGTGCGGGGAGACGCCCGTTACCTCTGCTGGCTGGGGCCCACCTTCAGAACGGTCTTAAGCACCTCTTCCTCGTTGACTAGTAGACCATTCCCTCCCGCGCCACTGTACCTCTTCTCCTCCGAGTCTATTCTGCCGCCCCTCTCGCTGGAGAAGTCGTCGCCGGCGCCCATCCGCGACCTTCTGCCGCCACAATGCTGAGCTAGAATGACGGGGAGTCTTCGAATGAGTCCTCCATGCGTGATGTGAGTGCATTTTCTAACTTCATATCTAGGGTTAGGGTTTGTCAGATCTAGGTTTAAGCTCGATTCCTTGATTAAAGCTCAAATCCGGTGTGGTTTGTGGTGGTTTAGGTCCACCCGGAGAATGATTATCGCCCTAATTTCATCGATGACCCAACCTAGAGTGGCATTGCTGTGGATGCACCCAATTTCTGCCACTATCACAATAGAATGCCTGAGAGATTCGTGGCACACTGGCCGCCGTCTCTATGCATGTTCAGTTGAGCCTGTAAGTCGATCTGCATTTTTTTGAAATAATGTATGATCTCTGCATGAATTAGATCTAGCACATTTGATATTGTGATTTTGATATATTTTTGCTATTTGGATATATGGATATTGTGTACTATGGTTAATAGTAGTCATTGTTATTAGTTTGTAATCAACTGTGGTTAATATTAGTCATTGTTTTTGAATTAAGGGACCAACAACGGCTTCGGCGACGGCGGCTCCTTCCTCGACATCGGCGGCCACCACTTCTACGTCGCCAAGCCCTTCCCGGAGGAGGTAACCGACATCCTCGACCCTCTCAGCGACGGAGGCTCGAGCTGCGACGAGAGCTGCGACTTTGGCACCATGGTCAAAGTGATGGCCCTAGGAGACGAGGAGGGCGGCGACTCACCGCGCTCCGCACGCCCGCCGCTCGAACGCCTTCCTCCGCAGGAGCAGGACGCTCCGCTCCCAAAGCAGGACACCTCGGACATCGCCATTGTAGACCTGCGTGCACCGCTCGACCACGTCATCGACTCCGCCCGGGTAGCAGAGGCCCTAGAGCGGACGCGCCTCGTTCTCCTTAGCAGGGCGGCCGAGGAGGAGGCTGTCCAGCATCGCATGAGCACCACGCTCCATGAGTTCTACGACGCACATGGAGACACGTCAGACGAGCTTGTCTGCGGCCAGCAGCGTGGCCATGGACTCGTTGCCGCGAGCCCTAGCCAGGTCCAGCGGTCACCATCGACAAGCCCGGGCTATGGGGGGCGCGGACAGGGCGTCTCACCACAGGGCGGCATGGCCTGGAGTGGGCCCGTGCCCCTGGTGGTGAGGAGCCACCAGACTCCATCTCCTGCCCGTTTTCATCTCGTGATTTTTCATATTTAATAAAAACAACAAAAATATTAATGGAAAAGTTTTACGCGAACCTTTTCTGACTAGAACTGTTACCTATTCAAAAAACGAACTCTGCAGGTTCCGGCATATTATCCTAGATAAATTCTTCCAGTGAAACCATTTGAATAACATCAACATCTTCATTATAAGAATCTCCAGCAATATAATGTTTGAGTCTTTGACCATTCACCACTTGTGTAGTGTCATCTTTTAATAAGGAAATTTTTATCGCACCTGAGCGGTACACTTCCACAATAACATAAGGTCCTTCCCATTTAGAGAGTAATTTTCCTGCAAAAAATCTGAGATGATACCTATACAATAGAACTTTCTCACCAACATGAAACTCTCTTTTAAGAATTCTCTTATCATGCTATTGCTTGACTTTCTCTTTGAAAAGTTTGGCATTCTCGTAAGCTTTGTTCCTCCACTCATCTAAAGAACTCAAATCTAACAACCTTTTTTTACTGGCAAGTTTAAAATCCCTATTAAGCTCTTTCACTGCCCAAAAAGCTTTGTGTTCTAATTCTAAGGGCAAGTGACATGCTTTTCTGTAAACCATTTTGTAAGGAGACATGCCCATGGGGTTCTTATAAGCAGTTCTATAAGCCCATAAAGCATCGTTTAACTTGCTAGCCCAGTTTTTCCTAGATCTTTTGACAGTCTTCTGCAAGATAGACTTGATCTCTCTATTTGAAAGCTCTACCTGCCCACCAGTTTGGGGATGATAAGAAGAAGCAATTCTATGATTAACGTCATATCTAGCAAGAGTTTTTCTAAAACCGCCATGAATAAAATGAGCACCTCCATCAGTCATAAGATATCTAGGCACACCAAACCTAGGAAAAATAACATCCTTAAGCATTTTTAATGAGGTCTCACCATCAGCACTCTTTGTAGGTATGGCTTCTACCCACTTGGTAACATAATCAACAGCAACAAGTATATGAGTATAACCTTTTGAAGGAGGAAAAGGACCCATAAAGTCAAATACCCAACAATCAAATGGTTCAATAACAAGAGTGTAACTCATAGGCATTTCATTACGTCTAGAGATATTACCAACTCTTTGACATTCATCACAAGATAAAACATACCTTCTAGCATCTTTAAAGAGGGTTGGCCAATAAAAACCTGATTGTAGAACCTTTTGCACAGTTCTATCTCCAGCATGATGTCCTCCATAAGCACTTCCATGGCATTTTCTCAATATTTCTTATTGCTCATACTTTGGAACACATCTTCGCATAATACCATCAACTCCTTCTTTATATAAGTGTGGGTCATCCCAAAAATAATGCCTCAGATCATAAAAGAATTTTCTTCTTTGCTGAGCTGTAAAGGTTGGAGGCAAATACTTGGAGACAATAAAGTTAGCATAATCAGCATACCAAGGAAGGTCTCGCGAAGTCACATTTATTGAAGCCAACCGTTCATATGGAAAACTATCATTAACAGGAATAGGATCAAAAGAAATATTTTCCAATCTAGACAAATTGTCAGCAATAGGATTTTCAGCATCTTTCCTATCTGCAATATGCAAATCAAACTCTTGTAAAAGCAACACCCATCTAATAAGCCTAGACTTAGCATCCTTCTTAGACATAAGATATCTAATAGTAGCACGATTATTATGAATAGTAACTTTAGAATCAACAATATAAGGTCTAAACTTATCACAAGCAAAAACAACAGCAAGAAACTCCTTCTCAGTAGTAGCATAATTCTTCTAAGCAGCATCAAGAGTCTTACTAGCATAATGAATAACATTCAACTTATTATCTACGCCCTGTCCAAGAACAGCACCAATAGCAAAATCACTAGCATCGCACATAATTTCAAAGGGTAAATTCCAATCAGGTGGTTGAACAATAGGAGCAGTAGTTACAGCCTTCTTAAGAGTTTCAAAAGCTTCCTTACAATCATTATCAAAGACAAATGGTACATCTTTTTGAAGAAGATTAGTAAGAGGTTTTGAAATCTTAGAGAAATCTTTAATAAACCTCCAATAGAAACCAGCATGACCAAGAATACTACGAATACCTTTAACATCTCTGGGACAGGGCATTTTCTCAATTGCTTCAACTTTTTCTCTGTCAACTTTGGTACCTCTTTCAGAAATTTTATGTCCAAGAACAATTCCTTCATTCACCACAAAGTGGCATTTCTCCCAATTAAGAACAAGATTAGTTTCTTCACACCTCTACAAAACTTTATCAAGATTGTGCAAACAATTTATCAAAAGAAGTTCCATAGACGGAGAAATCATCCATGAAAACCTCCACAATTTCTTCACAAAAACCATGAAAAATAGCAGACATGCATCTTTGAAAAGTAGCAGGAGCATTGCACAAACCAAACGGCATACGTCTATAAGCATAAGTTCTATAAGGACAAGTAAAAGTGGTTTTCTCTTGATCTTCCTTTCTAACAGCAATCTGAGAGAAACCAGAATAACCATCAAGAAAAAAAAATGAGTCTTGTTAGACAACCTCTCTAACATTTGATCTATAAATAGTAAAGGATAGTGATCTTTATTAGTTACTTTGTTTACCTTTCTAAAATCAATGCACATCCTATAACCAACTACTACCCTTCGAGGAATAAGCTCATTATTCTCATTAGGCACAATAGGCATACCTCCTTTCTTAGGAACATAATGAACAGGACTAACCCATCTACTATGAGCAATAGGATAAATAATACCAGCATCAAGGAGCTTCAATACCTCATTTCTTACCACTTCCTTCATCTTGGGAATTAAGTGGCATTGATGTTCAACAACTGGCTTTGCATCTTCTTCCATGTTAATAGCATGCTGACATAAAGTGGGAGAAATCCCTTTTAAATCATCAAGAGTATATCCCATAGCTCCTCGATGTTTCCTCAATATCTCCAATAACCTTTCTTCTTCCTTTCCTGAAAGCTTAGAACTAATAATAACAGGATATATTTTCTTATCATCTATATAGGCATACTTAAGATCATCTAGGTAAAGGTTTTAATTCAAAAACAGGATCTTCCTGAGGTGGCAAAGTGGTACCAAGATCCTCCACAGGTAAATTGTGCTTAATCAATGGTGGTTGACGAAGGAAAATATCATCAATCTCTTCTCTTTCCTTCCTGTAGACTTCACTTTCATGGTCCTCCATGAACTGCTGCAAAGCATTATTAGGAGCAAGAGAAATAGAAGCAAGCTGCTCAACTCAAAAAATTTCATTAGGCATTTCATTTTCATAAGAAATCTTAGCAAACTTATAAAAATTAAACTCATAAGATTCTCCATTAAACTTAGTAAAAAAATTCTCCTTCTTACAATCTATCACAGCACCACAAGTATTCAAAAAGGGTCTACTAAAAATAATAGGACAAGTTTTACTAGCTTCTGTTCCAAGTACTAGAAAATCAGTAGGATATTTAGTCTTACCACATAGAACTTTCACATCTCGAACAATACCAAGAGGCCAGACAGTCTCTCTGTTAGCAAGCTGAACAACCACATCAATCTCCTCTAATTCACAAGGGCCAATCTCATGCATAATTTCTCTGTAAAGCTCTAAAGGAATGGCACTTGAACTCGCACCAATGTCACATAAGCCATAATAACAATGATCGCCAATCCTGACAGAGATAACAGGAACACTTGTTTTCCTATGCCTACTAGGATGTGAAATAATGTTAGTAGCATCTTCACAAAAGATAATATATTCATCCCCTACATCTTTAGTAACAAGGTCCTTCAATATAGCCACTGGAGACTTAATAGTAATTTGCTCATCAGGTTCTACAGCTTTCTTAGTACTTTTATTAGACACACTTACCAAAGTAGAATGCTCCTTTACCTTAGCAAGGAAAGGCATCTTCTCGAAATAAGGTTCAGGCAAAATGCTATCAACAGTACAAACTTCAGTAGCTGTAGCAGGAATATGACTAATAAAATCTTTATAAGGCGCATGATGTTTGTTCCAATCTTTCTTTGGAACATCAAGATAAGAGGCAAAAGCCTTAAAACAGTTAGCAAGTATTTGAGAATCAAGACCATAAGTAGTGCTAACATTATGAAAGTCATTGGTTCCCATAAAAGCTTTGTCGTTTTCCCATCCTTCAGCATTTTCTTGAATACGGTCGAGAAGATCCCATTTAGCTTCTCCTTTCATATGAGTAAATGATCCAAAATAGGAAGCATCCAAATAATCTTTGTCATGAAGAGCAAGCCTTGCATAAAAATTATCAATAACAATATTAGTGGGGAGCTCATGAATGGGACATTTGAGCATTAGTAACTTCAATCTCCCCCACGCTTGGGCAATACTCTCTCCATCATGAGGTTAAAAGTTATATATTCTATTACAATCTTTATGAATCTCACTTGGAGGATAAAACTTGGAATAAAAGAGGGGTACAATTTCCTCCCATGCAATAGATGGACCATCTTTCAGCAGCCGATACCACTCCTCAGCTCTGCCTTTCAGTGATAAAGAGAATAGCTTCCTCTTGACCTGGCTCAGTGAAATACCTACACACTTGAACAACTCGCATAATTCATGTATAAAGAGTAAGTGATCACCCGGATGGACAGTTCCATCTTCTGAATAGCAGTTATCCATAACATGTTCAACAATTTTCATAGGTATTTTAATTTAAAAGGATCTAATTAAGCAGGTGGTGGTTGTGGTGGTTTATCCACATGTGCAGCAGTGGTAGTAGTGTTCCCAAATAGGAACCCAAATGGAGAACTCTCGATAGCGAAATAAAATAAAAATAAAAGACAGAAATAAAATCAATACTCACAACGACGGTTACCTTTACTAAATCCACTCTTCAATAGCGCTTCACTCCCCGGCAATGGCACCAGAAAATAGTCTTGATGACCCACAAGTATAGGGGGTGTATCATAGTACTTTTGATAAATAAGAGTGTCGAACCCAATGAGGAGCAGAAGGTGTTGACAAGTGGTTTTGATCAAGGATTCACTGTAAATACTAGCAAACGGGTTTTTAGGGGTATTTGGTAATACAAATAAATAAAGT
Organism: Dactylis glomerata; assembly: GCA_007115705.1. Lineage (NCBI taxonomy): Eukaryota > Viridiplantae > Streptophyta > Magnoliopsida > Poales > Poaceae > Dactylis > Dactylis glomerata. The sequence goes on along the minus strand of QXEO01000685.1, from coordinate 2,850,510 downwards.
GCGAGTAAATAAAAGATAGTAATAATAATTGCTGCAAGTAGTCCAATAGCCGGTTGTGTAATTATGATGACCAAACATTCTCGAGGACACACGGGAGTTTCTGTCATGTGATTTCACTTCATGCCGCTAAATAATCTTTACTGGTTTGATAAGTGTTATGGGGGTGAACCTATGCTAGTGCACTACCCTTACTAGGATAAATACACACTTGTGATTATACCCCTTGCAAGCATCCGCAAATATAAGAAATTAATTAAGATAAATCTAACCACAGCCTTAAACTCTAAGATCCTACGCTCGTTGGTGTAATGGTTTCCCAATGGAGGTTTAGGTTTCTGTCACTTCAGCAACCCCACAATTGGTAGCCAAATACACAATGCATCTCACTAGGCCCATAAATGGTGAAGTATCATGTAGTCGACGTTCACATGATACCACTAGTGAAATAAAACCACAATAAATAAATATCAAACCATTAAATATTACTCAACATAATTCCACTACTAACGACTTGACTTCTCCCATGTCCTCAAGAACTAAATGAACTACTCACAAGACATCATATGGATCATGATCAGAGGTGAAATAATGGTAAATAACAATCTGAATATAAACCTTAATTCAAAGGTTCCACTCAATAGCATCAACCACAAGAGTAATCAACACCGGGAAAGTTTCCCCTAAGAATTTAACAAGATTCAACTCAAGATGTTACAGCGGGATGGCGTGGTGATGGTGGAGACGAAGGTGCTAGTGATGAGGATGATGGTGACGATGATCCTGATGAAATCCAGTGCGATGATGATGACGATGGCGATGATCTCCCCTCTCTGGGAAGGAATTTCCCTGGCAGATTTCTGCCTACCGGATAGCTTTTCTCTCTCTGGTGTTTTCCACCCCGCAGGGTGGCGGTGTGTATCTCTGAGCCCCCCTTTGACTTAGGTTTTTGGGGACGATAAAATACGTGAAGGGGCTCTGGCAGTAGTGGGCCTGGGTGCCCTCACCATAGGGCAGCGCGGCTAGGGGCTGGGCCACGCCCCCTGGTGGTGAGGCTGCCGTGTGGCCCCTCTCGCTTCCTCCTTTTGGCTTCTTCGGTCTTCTGGTAAAATATAATTTTCTGGTATTTTTCTGGAATTTCCTAATCTTCCGAAATATGGTGTCTTGACAGTCCTTTTTCCAGCAGAATCCTGACTCTAGCAGCAAATCCTCCAATGATCATCAAACATGTAAAAACAGAGGAAACAACATAATTATCATCTCTAAATATGAAATATATCAATGAATAACAGTAAATTATGATACAAAATAGTGTTGCAAAATGGACGTATCAACTTCGAAAGAATTTATCAAAGAACAAATGCAGGAAACTACAGAGTCTGCTTTCGAATAGGTAACAGTTTTAGTTAGAAAAGGTTCGCGTTAAACTTTTCTTCTTATAATTTTGTTGTTTTTATTAAATATGAAAAATCATGAGATGAAAACGAGTAGGAAACGGAGCCCGAAGGAACCACACCACACCGTGGCGTGGGCCCCCTACTGGCCACGCCACCTGGTGGTGAGGTCACCTCGGAGCTTGTTTCCACCCCGGTTTCTTCCTATGCCTTCGTTTTGTTGTTAAACTTTCGACTATATAACCCCTCAGATTGCCCGAGGTCTGTATATCATTTTCTCATCGTATTTTCATTTTGATCTATTTTGCCAGATTTCATCCTCAAATCTAGAGCCGCCATGTCTTCTTTTGGATCATCCAAGGAGAACTCCCTTGCGGACATCGTTAATCCGTACATGAGTGAGCTCAAGATGCATCCCAAGGAGTTATTGCTCAAGGATGGGGAGTTGCAGATAGAAGATGTTCGGGGTTCTAAAGGAGAGGGCAGCCTGGAAGCTAGGATGGAAGATCTGGAACAAGAAGCCTTTAGATACAAGAAGATGGCGGAACACAAAGTGGACATCATCCATAGGATAAATTAAGAACTCGTCGCTGAGCACAAGAAGGAGACTGCCAAGCTCTGGGGTGATATCTTGTCACTCCATGAAACCACCAACAAATTACAAGCACAGATCTACAATGTGCAAAATCAAAATTGTGAGTATGATACTAGGTTTAAACAAATAAGTGTTGCTGCCAATTTCAGGATAATGGAAACCTAGTCATCCTTTCTTGATGGGGAGCCTCTACTTTGGAAGTTTGATGATGATAAAGATTCACCACCACCACCGGAGGAGTAATTCGCCATTGGTATTGGCATCCCTATGACTTGTTCCAAGCTTGGGGGAGTGCTGCAGTATCACATCATTACCTTTTACCCATTTACTTTTTGGTAGAGTCATATCATGAATACAAAAGTTATCATATAGGATGGTTTGTAGTGTGGAAGTATCTCTCCTTTAGTTGGTTATCTACGCATCCCTTGGTGTGAGTCGCGGTTATGAAATATTAATGAGAAGTCTTATCATTTACTTTCTGCACACTTTATTATAGTTTGCAATTTTTCTTATATGATTAATCTTGTTTATTAGTATTGGTATCACTTTGGGAGCATAAGTAAATCTAGTTGGTTTTGGCAAACTTAGCAATGGTCAGTAGCAACAATACTTTGAGGATTGAGTAGAACAGAGGGAAATACATGTAGATACATTATTTCATCATCTTTCTTTCATGATTGGTTCATAAGCATTAGTATTCTTAAGTTAAGATCGTTTGTACTTTCAAGGAAGTTTGCATGATTGTTTTCTATCACATGTATGTTTGTTTGTTTCATTCAACTCTTATGCTTGCTACCCAGCCTTGCTAGCCAAAAACCAGTATTGAGAGGGAATACTTCTCGTGCATCCAGGTCCCAAAAACCGAGTTACTCCCAAGAGTCCACTATAAATTCCTATGCATGGTATTTCAAGCCATTCCAAGTAAATTTTCATGTGCTACCTTTCAAAACCTTCAAATACTTCTCATTTTGTGACACTGTTCTTAGCTCATGAGGACATAGTGGTTGGGTTTGTTATCTTCCATACTAAATTAAGTACCCCTTGAATTGCATGCTTCATCTGCTTGTCACTAATTTTGCAAGGGAGCTGGTCAGACCATTATAACGAAAAAAGAAAAAAAGAAAAGAAAAAAGGCACTCCTCCATGGTATGTGAAAGTTCATGGGCACCCGAAGGATTCGATTAGCCATGGTTGTGAAAAGAAAATTGGGGAGGATTGCCAAACTATAAAATAGCATATAAATGCCTCTAACAACATCTTGGAACCACTCTCAACTTGTTTAGTATGGAAGATAGCAAGAACTCCATTGCTAGTCGTTGATAGGAACAACCACCTCTCAAAACAATTTTTATCTCAGTTTTACAAATGAAAAGCTCTAGTACATGTTAAATCCCTGCTTCCCTCTATGAAGGGCCTATCTTTTTTACTTTTATGTTGAGTCAGTAAACCTATTCCCCTCTATCTCAAGCAAGCATTTGAGTTGTTGTGATTCAACCATCCATATGTTGATTTATTCAATGATGTTATCTATCTTCCTTTGTTTAGTATGATGCTTTTATCTGAATGAATATAACTATGAAAGCTATCGATGACCGTAAAGAGTTTGTTATGATTGAGCATGTGATTTTTGCTATATAAGCTCTGATATAAAGGCTCTGATTGAAATATAAGTACAATCTGTTCATTGTTCTCTGACCAAGAACAAAAGTTTGCCATCACCAATCATGATTTCCTTTGTGCACCTTTATTGTGACTCCCTTTGCTCATTGCAAGTTAGATTATATAAAGGGAAGTTGTTGTCTATTATGACTTGTGTATAGTCAAGATTGATGCTTATTGTCTGTATTTTGTTTATCGATACTTCACTCCATAAACCTGTGGTCATGCTTACTGAGTTCAGTTTCGCTTGGGGACAAGCGAGGTCTAAGCTTGGGGGGAGTTGATATGTCCATTTTGCATCACTATTTTATATAATAATTTACTGTTATTCATTGATATATTTCATATTTAGAGATGATACTTATGTTATTTCTTCTATTTTGCATGTTTGATGATTATTGGAGAATTCACTGCCGGAGTCAGGATTCTGCTGGAAAAAGGACTGTCAAGATACAATATTTATGAAGATTAGAAATTATCAGAAAATATCCAAAAGGTCCTATTTGGTCAGAAGATGGAAGTAGCCAGAAGGAGAGGGCGAGGTGAGCCACCAGGGGCCCACACGACCCCCTGGCGTGGGCCATGCCTAGGCCACATCGCCAGGTGGTGTGGCCGCCCTGGTCCACCTCTAGCATCGGCCCTTTGTGTATATCATTGCTGCGTTTGAGGTGATGGTGCCAGAAAAGAGCTGTGGCATGTAGTTGACGTGGGAGCAGTAAGTCCTTGTGCGTGGTGATGACCAGCTCGTTGGGAACCCCAAGAGGAAGGTATGATGAGTGTAGCAGCAAGTTTTCCCTCAGTTAAGAAACCAAGGTTTATCGAATAGGAGAAGAGAGACGATGACGACTGAAGGTGTTTGTGGAACCTGCACACACACAAACAAATACTTTGCTCCCAACTTGCGATGAGGTTGTCAATCTCACCGGTTTGCTTGAAACAAAGGTTATGAGTGTATCGAGTGGAAAACAGTAATAATATGCGAGTAAAGTAAACAGTGCGGAAAAAGTAAACAGGTGATAGCAATATGATTAAAATAGGACCGGGGTCCACAGTTCACTAGTGGTGTCTCTCCATAGATAAAATAATATGCTGGGTAAACAAATTACAGTTGGGCAATTGATAGAATAAAGATAACGTGATATGTCAAGAAGATCACTATGAGATTTACTCTGGGCATTACAACAAAATACATAGACCGCCATCCAACTGCATCTATGACTAATAATCCACTCCCGGGGATATCAATCCGAACACCCTAGAAGTATTAAGTTGCGAACAACAGATAATTGCATTAAGCAAAGTGTGTAATGTAAACAAAGCATATGCCCTTGAGCATATGAATGTTGTTTTCTTCCTAGTAGCAACAACACATCTACCACCTTAGAGGTTTCTGTCACTCCCCCAGGTGAAATAGAGACATGAACCCACTATCAAGCATAAATACCCCCTCTTGGAGTCACTAGCAACTACTCGGCCAAGATAGCTACTAACAACGGCGAGCATGCAAGATCATAAACAACATAGAGATAACAAAAGATATAATTCAGTACAGCAACTTAATCATAAACACCAATATTCATCGGATCCCAACAAACCAACATCATAGAATTACATAACGGTGATCTCAATCATGTATGGCAGCTCATGAGATCTAAACATGAAGCACATGGTGGAGAAGACAACCATCTAGCTACTGCTATGGACCCATAGTCCAAGGTAGACTACTCACTCATCGCTCCGGAGGCAAGCATGGCGATGAAGAAGACCTCCGGTGGCGATTCCCCTCCCCGGCAGGGTGCCAGGAAGAGCTTCTGGACCCTCCCGATCTTCGGGTCGACGGCGGCGGCGTATCGCGATGTATTCTGGAAAACTGATCGGGCCCTTAGGTTTTTCTCGTCGGGGGGTACTTATAGGCGAAGGGGCGATGTCAGAGGAGGGACCAGGCCTCCTCACACAGGGCTGACGCGTCCAGGGGCCTGGCCGCGCCGCCTGTGCGTGTGGGGCCCACGTGGCCCTCCTCCGTCTCTTCTTCGGATGTCTGGAAGCTTCTGGGTAAAATATGACTTCAGGAACTTGTTTCGTCCAATTTTGAGAATATTTCCTGTGTATCACTTCTGAAACACAAAAATAGCAGAAAATAGGAAACTGGCACTGTGGCACTTCGTTAATAGGTTAGTTCCGGAAAATGTATAAAAATGCCACTAAGTGTAACGAAACAATAGGCAAATGGTGTAAAAACAAGCATGGAGGATCAAAAATTATAGATACGTTTGAGACGTATCAAGCATCCCCAAGCTTAACTCCTGCTCGTCCTCGAGTAGGTAAGTGATAACAAAAGAATAATTTTTGAGGTGATATGCACCTACACAATCTTGATCATATATGTAAGCATTGGTGAGCTGGGATCAATAGAACTTAAAACATGGGCATGAAAGATATAATCATGACAATAAGAACTTAGCAACCATGTTGTAAACATGCAAATGAACACAAACAAAAGATCATGAAAATGAAACAATGAAAGTCAAACGTGTGTTCAAATCATAAGGAAAAACATACAAAAGGTTTTCAGCTTGTCCTTCAAAGAGAGCAAAACATAAATGCATAGGACACCTTCAAGTTTAAGAGGGCGACTAGACACAACTAATTTAAGAACAAGTGAAACCAACAATATGAATCAATCAATGAACTTTGGGACAATGCATATCACACTAAGAATGACAACTATGCTCTCTTAATGGTGCATAAAGAAAGAAGGTGGTGACTCAACATAAAAGTAAAAGAAAGGCCCTTCGCAGAGAAAAGCAGTGATTGCAAGTTTTATAACCTTCAAAAATTATGGTACTTACCGGCTTTGAGCTCTCATTGCCCCCATCATAAGCATCTTGAATGGTTAAAGTTAATGCGAGAACAATTATGATACATATGCTTGACAAATCATAAGTTGAAAACCTCGTGTCCCGTGAATACGAGTACCCAAACCTCATGCTACTTTACTTAGAGTCCCAAGCAAGGCTCTTGTCATTGTAAATATATGCATATCATTGAGAACCGCCAATGGGGTACCTCCGTGCCCGATGACATGGAACAAGCCCACACCAAAATAACAGGATAAGCTGACAATGAACACCTCGACATCTCTTTTATTTACTATATTGTTTAGCTTTTTATTATGAGATGCGTCATCGAATGTTCACCATGGGTATGCTGCAAATTTCCACCATAAATTATGCATGGCTTAGATTGGCGGCCCGGCGTTTCCCTAACACATATAAAAACTCCATGATCCTCACAAGATTCCCAATTCATTTCACACCGCGGGCATCCATAAACAAAAGATCACGATATCAACTCAAAAAGAAGTGCAATGTTGAAAGCTTGCCCCATGAAAGCATGGCTAGGCTAGAATCCAACTTACAACTTGCAAGCATAACAACTCAACATAAGAGACCACAATGTCAAATTTTTAGAACAGGAAAAAGTAAAGTGTGCCTTCCGGTTCGTGAGAGCTTTACTAACCGAGTTTCGCATAACACTGGTAAGAGTTTAATTTGAAGAGAAAATAAAAACAAGTCAAATTTACTTGGAATAGCAAATTGCTAGTAGGTATGTATGGTGGACACAATGGAAAACTTTGGCTTTAGGAGTTGGATGCACGAGTAGAGCTCATACTCAGTACAAGGTGAGGGCTAGCAAAAGACTGGGAGCGACCAACTAAGAGAGCAATAATGGCCATAATCATGCAAAGCGACAAAGCAACATTAAAAGAAGCATACGATGGCATCAAAAGTCAAAAACTAAATGATCATGAAGGCTAATGGTGACTTTGTAAGAGTCTAACATGTGTGAGCATGCGCCAAGTCAACCCAAATAAAACATCAAGGAGAAAACCAAAATAATGCTTCCATACAATAAAAACAACGCATGATTTTTTCAAAGGCTCATTAAGAAATCTTAGTTATTTAAGACAAGTCATGCTACAGCAAAGCCACTAAGCATACTATCAAAAAGACATAAGCATGACATGAAAAAGCCTAAGCCGCAGTCTACACAAGCTCCTTCTTGTACCACTATTTTGCACAAAGCTTTTTCTCTTTTCCAACACCATTTGAAATTTTTATAAACACCTCTTTTGATGAAAACCAATGAAGATCAGAGGAAAAAATACACCTTGATGGAAAGATATGACAAGATCTGAATGCAAATCAAGGCGAAAATGAAAACCAAAAGCAGTAGCAGAAAAAGCAGAACACTCAATTTTTAATAAGAGTGAAAACTAGAGCGTTCTTTGCAAATGAAAACGAGTACATCTCCTCCAAAGGAAATTTGTTGGGGTCCAACCATTTATTGCAGCAAACAAACAAACTAAACCAACTAAGAAAACTAAAACAACTGACGCTCCAAGAAAAACACATAGTGCATGAAGCAATAAAAATATAGTGTCTTGAAAGGTGACCTGATTTTTGCCGATGAAGAAGGGGTGCCTCGGGGGCATCCCCAAGCTTTGACGCTTGTACTTCTTGGATATTTCTTGGGGTGATGCATGGGCATCCCCAAGCTTGAGCTTTTGTCCATTCTTCAACTCATCTCATCATTCTCCAATCCCTACACTTGAAAACTTCCTTCATACAAAACTAAACACAATTCTATTAGCAACATTAGTGTAAGCATAAAATATATTCAACCTCTTTTAGCTTCAGGTTTCAACCCAAAACCACCACATATAAAGTATATACTACTGTAGAAACTTCCACAAGAGTTCCATGATCAAAAAGAACTTGAAAGAAAGTGATAAAGTGGCAAAAACAAATATTGGCAGAAATCTGTCAAAACTAAACAGATGATAATGGACGAATTTTTGAGGGATTTTCTGTTGCTCAAATCAAAAAGTGTTCAACTAAGAAAAGTTTGGATATAACCTGGGGCATATGCACAAGAAATCGCAGGTCCAAAAGATGAACAGAGAATTTTCACGAATTTTTACGGTGCAGCACCGAAAACAGTTTCAGGACAGCAACATCCCCAAATCTTTACCTCACTCAAATTAGAGGCTTCTCTTGGCACAAAAACGAAATAAACAAGATAAGGAGTGGTCATTACAGTAGTAATGACTTCCAAGACTCAAATAAAAGAAAAAGTAATGAAAAGAAAACATTGGGTTATCTCCCAAGAGTGCTTTTCTTTAACGCCTTTGAGCTAGGCGCAGAAAATTGCGAATCAAGTAATATCAAGAGATGAAGCATCAAGCTCATAATTTGCTCTAAGAATAGAGTCAAAAGTAATTTCTTTCTTTTCCTAGGGAAGTGTTCCATACCTTTCTTTAGTGGGAATTGATACTTGATAGTGCCTTCCCTCATATCAATAATAGCACCTACAGTTCGAAGAAAAGGTCTTCCCAAAATAATAGGACATGAAGCATGGCATTCAACGTCCATAACAAGAAAATCAACGGGAACAAGGTTATTGTTAACCACAATAAGAACATCATTAATTCTTCCCAAAGGTTTCTTCTTAGCAACATCAGCAATAGGAACATCAAAATAACATTTTGCAAGCGGTGGTAAATCAAGCATGTCATAAATCTTTCTAGGCATGATAGAAATACTAGCACCTAGATCACATAAAGCATGGCAATCATAACCATTAACATGCATATCAATGATGGGTTCCCAACCATCATCTAACTTCTTGGGAACAGAGGCTTTTTGCTTCAACTTTTCATCCCTAATCTTTATGAGAGCATTGATAATATGCTTAGTAAAAGCAATATTTAAAGAACTAGCATTGGGAGTCAAAGCAAGCTTTTGCAAGAACAAAATTACTTCAGATATATTGCAGCCATCAACATCAAAATCATTAAAAGAAATAGAGCTATCATCTCCCACACTCCAAAAAATTTCAGCACTCTTTTGAGAAAAAGTTTTGGCAGTTTTAGGCTTTTTAACACAAGGAGTGGGAGTTTTCTCTACACCAATCAAAGTGAGAGGATTACTATCAGTAGGAGCAACATCATTAGAGGTAGTAATAGTACATACCTTCATCTCTCTAGCCATCTCATCTTCTCTTTCCCACCTGGCATGCAATTCCGCTAACAATCTAATATTTTTATCAATTCCAACTTGGGTAGCATTAGCGGCAACAACAACATTGCTCACATTCACATCATTAGTAAACACTTTTAATTTCAGAAGTTCAACATCATGAGCAAGGCTATCAACTTTAGAAGCAAGAGTATCAATTTTGCCTAACTTTTCCTCAACAGACTTGTTAAAAGCAGTTTGTTTACCGATGAAGTCCTTGAGCATTACCTCAAGCTCGGAGGGCGCGGCCCTAGTGTTGTTGTAGGAATTACCATAAGAGTTACCATAACCATTACCATTGATAGAAGGATATGGCCTATAATTGTTACTAGCAAAATTGTTCCTATAAGCATTGTTGTTAAAATTGTTGCTTCTAATGAAATTCACATCAACTTGCTCTTCTTGAGCAACCAGAGAGGCCAAAGGAACATTATTAGGATCAACATGAGTCCTATCATTAGCAAGCATAGCCATAATTATATCAATCTTATCACTTAAGGAAGAGGTTTCCTCAACGGAATTTACCTTCTTACCTTGTGGAGCTCTCTCGGTGTGCCATTCAGAATAATTTACCATCATGTTATCGAGTAGCTTTGATGCGGCACCCAATGTGAGGGACATAAAAGTGCCTCCAGCAGCTGAATCAAGTAGGTTCCTTGAAGAAAAATTCAGTCCTACATAAAAAGTTTGGATAATCATCCAAGTAGTCAGTCCATGAGTGGGGCAATTCTTTACCATAGATTTCATTCTTTCCCAAGCTTGAGCAACATGTTCATTATCAAACTGAGTAAATTTCATAATATTGCTACGTAGAGATATAATCTTAGCAGGAGGATAATATCTACCAATAAAAGCATCCTTACACTTAGCCCATGAATCAATACTATTCTTAGTCAAAGACAGCAACCAATCTTTAGCTTTTCCTCTCAAAGAAAAAGGAAACAACTTGAGCTTAATAATATCACTATCAACATCCTTATATTCCTGCATCTCACATAGCTCAACAAAATTGTTGAGATGAGCTACAGCATCTTCAGTACTAGCACCAGAAAATTGCTCTTTCATAACAAGGTTCAATAAAGCAGGCTTGATCTCATAAAAGGTGGTAGCAGGAACAGATGGTGCAATAGGAGTACAGATAAAATCACTATTGTTTGTGCTAGCAAAGTCACACAACTTGGTGTTTTCAGGGTTGGCCATTTTAGCAAAACGAAAGTAAACAAGTAAAAACAACTACCAAGGATTCTAATTTTTTTGGGTTTTTAATATAAAAGCAATGCAGGTAAAATAAATAAAGTAAAGCAAAACAAATAACAAAGTAAAGAATGTGTGTGTGAAGAACTCCCCTCGCAGAAGTCTTCTCTCTTCCTCGGCAACGGCGCCAGAAAAGAAGCTGCTGCGTTTGAGGTGATGGCGCCAGAAAAGAGTTGTGGCGTGTAGTTGACGTGGGAGCAGTAAGTCCTTGTGTGTGGTGATGACCAGCCCGTTGGGAACCCCAAGAGGAAGGTATGATGAGTGTAGCAGCAAGTTTTCCCTCAGTTAAGAAACCAAGGTTTATCGAACAGGAGAAGAGAGACGATGACGACTGAAGGTGTTTGTGGAACCTGCACACACACAAACAAATACTTTGTTCCCAACTTGCGATGAGGTTGTCAATCTCACCGGTTTGCTTGAAACAATGGTTATGAGTGTATCGAGTGGAAAACAGTAATAATATGCGAGTAAAGTAAAAGTGCGGGAAAAGTAAACAGGTGATAGCAATATGATTAAAATAGGACCGGGGTCCACAGTTCACTAGTGGTGTCTCTCCATAGATAAAATAACATGCTGGGTAAACAAATTACAGTTGGGCAATTGATAGAATAAAGATAACGTGATATGTCAAGAAGATCACTATGAGATTTACTCTGGGCATTACAACAAAATACATAGACCGCCATCCAACTGCATCTATGACTAATAATCCACTCCCGGGGATATCAATCCGAACACCCTAGAAGTATTAAGTTGCGAACAACAGATAATTGCATTAAGCAAAGTGTGTAATGTAAACAAAGCATATGCCCTTGAGCATATGAATGTTGTTTTCTCCCTAGTAGCAACAGCACATCTACCACCTTAGAGGTTTCTGTCACTCCCCTAGGTGAAATAGAGACATGAACCCACTATCGAGCATAAATACCCCCTCTTGGAGTCACTAGCAACTACTCGGCCAAGATAGCTACTAACAACGGAGAGCATGCAAGATCATAAACAACATAGAGATAACAAAAGATATAATTCAGTACAGCAACTTAATCATAAACACCAATATTCATTAGATCCCAACAAACCAACATCATAGAATTACATAACGGTGATCTCAATCATGTATGGCAGCTCATGAGATCTAAACATGAAGCACATGGTGGAGAAGACAACCATCTAGCTACTGCTATGGACCCATAGTCCAAGTAGACTACTCACTCATCGCTCCGGAGGCAAGCATGGCGATGAAGAAGACCTCCGGTGGCGATTCCCCTCTCCGGCAGGGTGCTGGGAAGAGCTTCTGGACCCTCCCGATCTTCGGGTCAACGGCGGCGGCGTATCGCGATGTATTCTGGAAAACTGATCGGGCCCTTAGGTTTTTCTCGTCGGGGGGTACTTATAGGCGAAGGGGCGATGTCAGAGGAGGGACCAGGCCTCCTCACACAGGGCTGGCGCGGCCAGGGGCCTAGCCGTGCCGCCTGTGTGTGTGGGGCCCATGTGGCCCTCCTCCATCTCTTCTTCGGATGTCTGGAAGCTTCCGGGTAAAATATGACTTCAGGAACTTGTTTCGTCCAATTCTGAGAATATTTCCTGTGTATCACTTCTGAAACACAAAAACAGCAGAAAATAGGAAACTGGCACTGTGGCACTTCGTTAATAGGTTAGTTCCGGAAAATGTATAAAAATGCCACTAAGTGTGACGAAACAATAGGCAAATGGTGTAAAAACAAGCATGGAGCATCAAAAATTATAGATACGTTTGAGACGTATCAATCATCTCCCCGAAAACCTAAGACTGGGAGGGGGATCACTGATAAACTCCACCGCCTCTGCGGGGCGGAAAACACACAGTGAGAGAAAGCTCTCCGGCAGGCAGAAATCTGCCAAGGAAATTCCTTCCCGGAGGAGGGAAATCATCGCCATCGACACCGTCATCGAGCTGGGCTTCATCGGGATCATCATCATCATCACCATCATCACCATCACTAGTACCTTCATCACCGCCATCACCACGCCATCCCGTTGTAACATCTTGGGGTGAATCTTGTCTAGTTCATAGGGAAAACTTTCTCGGTGTTGATTACTCTTGTAGTTGATGCTATTGAGTGAAACCGTTGAATTAAGGTTTATGTCCAGATTGTTATTCATCATTATTTCACCTCTGATCATGATCCATATGATGTCTTGTGAGTAGTTCATTTAGTTCTTGAGGACATGGGAGAAGTCAAGATGTTAGTAGTGGAACTATGTTGAGTAATATTTAATGGTTTGATATATATGTTGTGGTGCTATTTTACTAGTGGTGTCATATGAACGTCGACTACATGATACTTCACCTTTATGGGCCTAGTAGAATGCATTGTGTATTTGGCTACTAATTGTGGGGTTGCCGGAGCGACAAAAACCTAAACCCCCGTTAGGAAACTATTGCACTTGGGAGTGTAGGATCTCAGAGTTTAAGGCTGTGGTTAGATTTATCTTAATTACTTTCTTGTAGTTGTGGATACTTGCAAGGGGTATAATCACAAGTATGTATTAGTCCAAGTTCGGGTAGTGCATTAGCATAGGTTCACCCCCATAACACCTATCAAAGCAATGAAAATTAATCAACTGTATGAAGCGAAAGCACTTGACGAAATTCCCGTGTGTCCTCAGGAATGTTTGGTAATCATAAGTAACACAACCGGCTTGTCCTTTGCTGTATAAAGGATTGGGACACTCATAGCAATTATTACTATTGTCTTTTATTTCCTTGTAATTTATTATTCTGCATTATCAAATACCTCCAAAAACCGGTTTGCTAGTATTTGCAGTGATTCCTTGATCAAACCGCTTGTCAACAACTTCTGCTCCTCGTTGGGTTCGACACTCTTATTAATCGAAAGTACTATGATACACCCCCTATACTTGTGGGTCATCAATCTTGCCCTTTGAAGAAGAAGGCACTAGTTGAGAAGCAACAAGGGAAGTGTCCTCAAGTTCAAGGCCATGCTCAACCTCGAGTTGTAGAAAGGTCACTGATACGTCTCAAACGTATCTATAATTTTTATGCTCCATGCTTGTTCTTGCACCATTTGCTTTGTGTTTTGTTACACTTCGTGGCATTTTTATGCATTTTCCGGAACTAACCTATTAACAAGATGCCACAGTGCCAGTTCCCTATTTTCTGCTATTTTTGTGTTTCAGAAAAGTTACACAGGAAATATCCTCAGAATTGGACAAAACAAAAGCTGAACCTCCTACTTTTACCGAAGCTTCACGAAGACAGAAGATGAGACAGAGGGGGGCCAGGGGCTAGCCACACCACAGGGGGACGCGGCCCAGCCCTTGGCCACGCCCACCCATGGTGAGGGCGCCTGGTCCACCTCCTGACGATGCCCCTTTGCCTATAAAGTCCCCTCAACAGGAAAAACCTAAGAAACGGATCTCTTTTCCACAAAACATACTGCAAGCTGCCGCTATCACCATCGCGAGATCGGGAGGATCCAGGAGCTCTTTCCAGCACCCTGCCAGAGGCCTTCTTCACCACCATGGTCACCTCTGAAGTGATGTGTGAGTATTCTACCTTGGACTACGAGTCCATAGCAGTAGCTAGATGGTTGTCTTCTCCACCATGTGCTTCATGTTTAGATCTTGTGAGCTACCCTATATGATCAAGATCATCTTTATGTAATCATACATGTTGTGTTTATTGGGATCCGATGAGTATTGGTACTATGTCAAGTTGATGTGCTAAATTATATTTTATGTTATCTCTATGTTGTTTATGATCTTGCAAGCTTTCCGTTGCTAGTAGCTATCTTGGCCGAGTAGATGCTAGTAACTCCAAGAGGGAGTATTTATGCTCGATAGTTGGGTTCATGCCTCTATTTAATCTGGGGGAGTGACAGATACCTCTAAGGTTGTAGATGTGTTGTTGCCACTAGGGAGAAAACAACATTCTTGTGTCCAAGGACATTTGATTTGTTTACATTACACACTTTGCTTAATGCAATTATCCATTATTCACAACTTAATACTCAAGGGGTCCTCGGACGAATCCCCGCGAGTGGATTTTTAGTCATAGATGCAGTTGGATTACGGTCTATGTATTTTGTCGTAATGCCCAGAGTAAGCCTCATAGTGATCCTCGTGATGTATGTATGTTATCTTTACTCTATCAATTGCCCAACTGTAATTTGTTTACCCAGCATGCTTTTATTTATCTTATAGAGAGACACCACTAGTGAACTATGGACCTCGGTACAATTTCCTTTATATTGCTTTACCATTTTACTTTACTCGCACTGTTTACTTTACTTGCATTACTATTATCCTTTTACCACTCGATACGCTCAATCCTTTGTTTACAGCAAACCAGTGAGATTGACAACCTCATCGTAAGTTGGGAGCAAAGTACTTGTTTGTGTTGTGTGCAGGTTTCATGTTGCTGCTGGGGAAAGACACGCCGACAAGCAGTTAATCTAGTGCCCTTGTCCGGAGTGTCACGAAGCTAGCAGGCATCACCTTCTTAAGTTTGGCTTTCTCCTACTGGATTGATTACCTTGGTTTCATAACTGAGGGAAAACTTGCTGTTGTGCTCATCACACCTTCTCTTGGGGTTCCCAACTGGTCAGTCATTTACATCATCAACACCGCACCATCAGTCACTTCCCAAGAAGAATCAAGCTAATGCTCCCATTGTTGAGAAATCAAGTGAGAAGAAGGTGAATAAAAGAACTTGCTACATATGTCGTGAAAAGGGTCACCTATCTTCTTCATGCACTATGTGTAACTCATCCAACCCTATCATAATTGATGGTGCTTATTCACTTTGCAAGGATAAGGTTAGAAATGTGTTTGCCAAATGTGTTGGTGCTCAAAGTGGTGTCAAGAAAAGAACCATTTGGGTTGCCAAACCTATTGTGACTAACTTCTTAGGACCCAACTTGGTTGGGGACCAACAAGCCAAAACTTGATCAATATGTGTTTATTGGAGGGCATTGGAGACTTGGCTATATTATGAAGAATTAAGGGATCTTCATCAATTATATTGTATCAAGTCAAGTTAATTGGACTATCTTGTTTATATCATATATCCAATGTTCCTCCTTGCGGTAACATGTACTCAACCTATCTATATTGAAAGTTACTCGCCCCTTGCATGTGTTGGGTTTTGTATACCAAAGTTTTGAGGGTTTGAAGGGAATTGGGCTTCATGCTTTGGTTTTGCTCTAAGCATTTGCCTTGCAAGCTTTGCATGGTTGAGTATATATAGTGGAAACTCCACCAACAACATTGGTTGGCAATACAATTGTGGGGGAGTTTGCACTATATATGATGGTTCTACTAGAATCACTTACTTTTGTAGTAATTGATGTTAGTGTAAACATCTTAGTTCTTTAAATTCATTATATAAACCTCTCAAAGAGATTGTCATCAATTACCAAAATGGGGGGAGATTGAAAGCGCATGTGCCCCCATGTGTGGTTTTGGTAATTAATGACAATCCCTATGGACTAATGTTTGCATTGAGTTATATTTGTAGGATATGTCCATAGACAATGTTTGAGCCATATGTTGCCTTCAAGGTTGTAATTTGAAGAATAAAGTCGTGTTTGATCAACACATCTAGAAGACTATGAAGTGCAAGTTCAATAAGATCCATCTCGGAAGATATCATTTACTTGTAGCTTGCAATGGATTAATGAAGATTGAGCTAAGCAAGGCTCTCCCATATTGGTGTATGGGGGAGTATTTTGATATGTCTTCATGAAGCTCATGCGAGCAAGCATTGATACGTCCAAAACATATCTACTATCCCAAACACTTTTGCTGTTGTTTCTCCTCTAATTTGTGTGTTTTGAATACAACTAATATGACTAACACTGTTTTTAGCAGAATTGCCCTGGTGTCTTGTTTTTGTGCAGAAATCCAACTTTCAAGAAAAATCCTAGAAAATACTGCAAAATTCCTATTTTACCAGAAGACACACGGAGCAAGAATACGAAATGGAGGGGGGCCATGAGGGGCCCACACCACCTAGTGGCGCGGGCCAGGCCAGACCGCGCCAGGGGGTGGTGTGGCCACCCCAGGTGTCGCCTTGACCCCTCCTTCCGCCTACATATACCTTCTGACCTGAAAGGATCGGGGGTTTAGCATTTTTCCCACATAGAGTTCCGCTGCGCCGCCACCATCAGAAACCGCGATTCGGAACCAGAAACTCCATTCTGGCACCCTGTCGGGACAGGGATTTGGAGGAGATCATCGCCATCATCATCACCGATGCCTCTCCATCAACCATCCATGATTCCCCCATCCATGTGTGAGTAATTCCCATTGTAGGCAAAGGGGATGGTAGGGATTGGATGAGATTGTTCGTGTAATTGCTATGAAATTGTTAGGGCATGGTGCCTAGTATCCATTGTTAGTGCTTATGACATTATTTTAACTTGTTGTGCTTAATGCTTGTCACTTTGGGCCCGAGTGCCATGATCTCAGATCTGAACTTGTTATTGTTTTATGATGATAATTATTGTTTTTGATCTTACCTGCAAGTTATATACACATATCATTGTCCAGAACCCGATGCCCCAAGGTGACAATAATTGGGATAACCGAAGGGGATGGTTGTGATGTGAGGATCACATGTGTTCACTAAGTATTAATGCTTTGCTCCGGTACTCTATTAAAAGGAGTAACTTAATTACCAGTAGTTTCCCTTGAGGCCCCGCTGCAAACAGGCTGGTAGGACAGAAGATGTCGTGCAAGTTTCTCATTGCGAGCACGTACGACTATATACAGAACACATGCCTATGGTTACTTAGTACTAGGATGTTTTATCTTTATTTATCTTCAATTGCCCATGTCTTGATTATTACATGAATTATCTCGGACAGTCCGGCCTAAAATCCTATGGCGCCGGACTTACGGCCGAACTTCGTTGCAAGTTGCTTCCAACGGCCAGATTTCCCCACCTATAAATACCCCTTCTTCCTCCTTGAGCCAACCACATTTTTGGGCTTCTCTCTCCTCCATTGTTGATCTTGAAATCTTGCCTCCCTCCTCTATTGCCCCCATGTTTCTTGCATCTTTTTGAGGGAAAAGAGAGAGGAGATTTAGATCTACTTTTCCACCAATCACTTTCTCCTCTAAGTGGGGGGAACCTTTGGATCTAGATCTTGGAGTTCTTTGTGGATTTCCTCCTTTGTTCTTCCTCTCATATCTCTGCATAGCATTAGTTGCTTTGGTAGGATTTGAGTGAGAAGGACTTGAGCACTTGTGTTCTTGTCATTGCATCGGTTGCATCGGTTTGAGTTCTTCTTGCAGATTTGATGGTGAAAAGTTCATTGAGCTTATTACTCTTGGGTTCTTGGAACCCTAGACGGCTTAGTGGCTTAGTGGATTACTTGGGGACCTCCAATTAAGTTGTGGAGATCTTCCCAAGCTTTGTGGTGCCTCCGTGGCAATTTCTTGGGGACCTCCAGTTTAGTTGTGGAGATCTTCTCAAGCTTTGTGGTGCCTCAGTGGCGATTCTTGGGAACCTCCAATTAAGTTGTGGAGATTTCCCCAAGATTGTACGGGTGCGGTGACCGCCCTCAAGTGTCCCATAGTGGTCGGGTCTTCCATCTTGGTGGGAGGGATCGAGGAGATTATGGTGAGCCTCCGTGGCATTTGGGGAGCCTTGTGCCTCCACACCGCTCCAATGGAGATTAGCACCTGCAAGGGTGTGAACTTTGGGATACATCATTGTCTCCGCGTGCCTCGGTTATTTCTATACCCGGGCTCCTTTACTTATGCAATTTACTTTGTGATAGCCTTCGTGCTTGAAGTTATATATATATATATCTTGTTATCACATAGTTGCTTATCTTATTTAGCATAAGTTGTTGGTGCATAGGTGAACCTAGTTTATTTAGGTTTTGTTTGCTTGGGAAATTAAATACTAGTTTTATTTCACATTTCTCAAACCACTCGTAAAATGTTTTTAATCACCTATTCACCCCCCTCTAGGCAACATCCGTGTCCTTTCAGTCTGTCACTTAATTATCTGCTCAGTGTGGTCTACATGTTTCCAGGTAACTATTTTTTAGCTCCCTGATGCAGTAATAACATGCTTCACAAAAATAGCCGGCCAATGCAAAAATTCAAAATGCATCAGTAGAGTTTGGAGTATAACCTGAATATTATGGCCTGTCAAGTTCTTTTGCTTCTTTCACCCTCAACCTAGAAGGTCTTCGTACCTTTGATTTATTGCTTCACCCATGAGGATATATATCTCATACCTCAGTTCGACAGTCATCCAATAAAAGTTTATTTTCTATTTCATATTTCATGGAGTTATTATACTAATATGAATTGCTGACATTAATTCACATTATAGCTACATGTAGAATGCCATGGTTCCTGGATTTTATTGTACCAGAACCCCCAATTTCTTATCATGCATAAGTTTATTGTTCTAGCTTTTCCTCTCACAACTAGAACTGCAAGAATGGCACCCACGTTTTTCTTTTTTTTCTCGGTATTTCATTCTTTGTCATCAGAATAAAGGTTGACCATCTATATATTGTTGATGCATCGTGTATTTCCATTCTATTTACGTTACACACTTGATTTTGGTTGTAGTACAAAGGATATAGCAAATGTTGGTTGGGATGTTCAAAATTTTGGTTTTTTATAATGAATGATATACTTCACTTCTATGTGATTAGATTTATGAGTTATGATTGTATCAGTGAATCCTCATTCTGCAGTATATACTTGATTCGTGCTAGCTTAATCTTGATATTTTCAAAATTCTCCATGTGATGTAAGAGACCATGCTAGGTAATCCTTATAATTTTCTTGGCATCTAATTATAAATGGAATTCATTTTTTTCCTACTATCAGATTTATTCTAGTTTAAAATAAAATTGAACTATAGGTCCTTTTACTTTATCCCCATGTATGTACTGAGCTCAAATTTAGGCACATGTTTCTATTATTCACCAACCCTCCTCCAAGTAAATCCAACAGTGACAACCTTATGCACTCTCCAATATATGCGTGTACTCATATATCAATACAAAAGACCATCATAGAAGTTAACAACATATATGCAACCATTAAAATATACTATATCACAATTGCCATAAACAAGTAATCCCTCAAATCTAGGCATAATGATATAGTAGATCACAGGAAAAATATATTCCATCAAACATCGTGTTTTCCAAGAGGTTATAGTGGGGATGATGAAGAGGTGCTCTAGATGATGATGAATATATGACTCCCTAAGAGGGAGAGGCGGCATGGCAGTGGCGTGTCTGGCGGCAGCACAGGGCGCCCCAACGGCGATCAACCCTAGGAGCACCGCCCTTGTCCTCCTTCTTTCTTGGATCTTCTTGGTATTGTAGATGATCTCTTTCTATATAAAATGGCAGCCAACAAGGAGGCAAATTTCGTAGCTCTTGGTGGTGTCTCCAGAAAATAGGGATTCTAGTTAATACATAGTGTTGGAGGCTTCATTAGGGCTATCGGATCTAATTTCTTGGATCGAAGGGCTCTTAAGCACCTCTAGACCCTTCATGGTGAATCCTTTAAAGCCCCCACAACTCTCTGAATTCGTGGCTTGGCCAAACTGATCTCATATGGCAAGAGTTTGTGTCAATCATGTCGCCAACTTTCGAAATCCTGAAACTAATTCTATACCCTTCAAAGATCGGGACATCGAGGTCGCATCTCAACTCCGTTTTGGATGAATTTTATATCAATTGACATCGGGAAAAAAATTCTAACAACTTTCATGTTGTATATGATTTCATTTGAAGTCCTTTCTACAGGAACATATTTTAAGGAAAGTTCAAATTTCATGAAAGAGGTAAACTTTCTATATTTGTGCAAATTCCTACACAATAAAGTGTAAAATAAGAAAGTGTGTACTTTTACAACTATCAGTAGGCTAGTCTCAATAAATATAATAATGTTGATAAATAATAAAGAAATATGACCTAATAAACTACAAACATCATAGATGCATTTTTCATGCACCAGCGAGCATGTGTATATGCACAAAACTCGCTCTGTGGCTTTCTCTTCGCGTCCCATTTTTATTATCAACTTTGCATGTTTACTGCTGGCTTCCCTCAAAGAAAAACGAAGGGGCACCAATCAAGTTTTCCTGTTGTATCTTGCTTGGGATGAATTTTTTTTTTTTGCTCTAAGTCAAAAAACATTAAAGTTAAAACCAATTATATAAAAAACTGTGAACGATTCCACCAATCACATGTAAGTTTGAAGGAAAAATCATTAAATGCAACCTTCACCACAGAACTCTTCCTAGGAGGGAGTTTGGGTGATCGAGCCCGTATTATTGTGGATCGCACCTTCTCGATCATGTGCAACCTGCTATAATATCTCGGCATTCTTATGTAATAGTGATTTCTTACGCTTTTCCTGATCTAAAAAACCAATTATTGCTTGCCGAGAAAATATGATTAAATTTTGAAACAAATTATCACACCATTTGTGTGGTGAAAATCACTCACACTAATTGTAAGGAGGGTCTCACACTAATAGTGAGCTAAAACTAACTAACATAACTTTCCATGTAAGTCTCTTCTTATTATATATATGTGAAGTTGTTTCCGCAAGTATTCTACCTGGTTCAATATTTATGTAGGCAGTTTTTAATTTTAGTTGTAGTTGTATTCAGATTTTGGAGGAAAACAAAAGGGTAGCCACAATATGAGGTGTTGAGGACGCCGTTATGATCCAGAACGAATAGCAAATGTCGATGATGTGGCCGCAGCGGTACGAGGGGCTAATGGCGGACCACGTGTCCGAGGCAGCCAATGGGCGAGTTTCAACCTTATGCATATTCTCTAGAGAATCAACCTTATGCATATTCGCTAGTATTCTCTACGGGTGCCCCATCTAGGTGGGCGTAGTCGAGGTGGTACATAGACATAAGCATCGTACAAGAGCGTCTTCCACTTCACGAAAGCACAGTGGTGATTTCTTCACTAAGCCGGCTTGACGTCTCTTCACTAACACGGCTTGACGTATCTTTATCAACTCGGCTTGACGTCTCTTCGCTAACTTGGCTTGACGCCTCTTCATGGCTTGACATTTCTACCCCCAAAATACCATAAGCTTTTGTAGCTTTGGCTTGAGCGTCTTCTTCCCCAGAATTTCATACAATGTGCAATGTAGCTAAAAAATACTATGGCTCCCATAATGCAATAATCAATCTCGGTGTAAACTTCTTACCACCTGCAAAATAAAAGAAATTCTCAATCGTTTGCAAGGCTCTGTCTTTATGCATTGTGATTTTTTTATCTAGATCGATCTGCATTATTTACACGCGTTGGTGGTCAGAATGAACTCTCCAAAAGACAGTACGTATTTTTCATGCTAATTTAGTGCTATTGGGATGTATTCTGATCACTTCTAGAAACATAAAATTCTAAGTTGTGAAGTGTCCAGGTTTTTTTTTTTCACACAGTATTTCCAGTATCGCAGGTAACCAGTTCTATCGGTACACACTGGTATAAGGAAATACCGACCGGCATTTACATCAAATGCTCGAATTTAAAGAAATTTTAAAATTTGGGTCAAATTTGTAAACTTGTTTAAAGAATCTCAGGGCGGCATTTTGACCAGTACTAGCGGTCACACCAGTAATTTTCCGAGAATAAGAAACAAAACCATGCGAGTGCACAAATAGTGGCTGGTCCATCAGTTATCTCAAAAATATTATGCAAGGATATTTCTCAACAGTGGATTGACTTTTACGGTCTCACTTACCCGTCCGACCACTCACCCACCCGTCCCTATCAACTGGAAAAAGCTATGCATCCAACGAATTTTGTACTACGATACCTGTCTGACGTTAAAACCTGGTCGCACATATTCACTTACCCGCCCCGGCCACGTCCCGGCCACGCCGCCGCCAAGTTATTTGTTAGTTAATTTAGTTAGTTAGTTAATTGTTTGTTAGGAGTACTTAGTTTAGAGTTAGAAGTATTTAGAAGTATTATTTTAGTTAGTAGTATTTTTTTAGAGTTATTAGTATTAATTTAGTTAGAAGTATTTTTTTAGAGTTAGAAGTATTTAGTTATTAGAATTAATTGAAATACAAATATCGGTATTTTGTAAAAAACTATGGATCCACATAGCAGGAACCTAGAAGAGGAAGAACTTCTCGAGGATATAATCAACAACGCCTCCGACGTTGAACTAGCTGAATCTCCGTCGTCGTATCTGAATCCCTCCGGAGATGGAATGGAGGTCGACCGACACGAAGATGAAGCCGACGGGGCATGCGATAGCTCCGATGACGGAGAAGGCGATAGCTCCGCTGATGGAGAAGCCGGTGGACAAATAACGAAGTCCGGCGAGGTATACATATGAAGTTCGGCAATCAGTTATAATATGTGAAAAATATTGGAGATAGCTCTATATTGTATACATATACATTAATTGACGAATGTTTCTCCTCTTAGGCCTCCACATCGAGCAAAGCTACGAAACGAGGCCCGACCAAAAAGTTGGATGCACGAACGCATTACACCTTTGAGGTCATATTGCCTATGGGCGAACCCAAGCTTCCTAAGAATGCTGCTGACACATTCAAGAAGCAATGCGGAGTTCTCGTTAGGGATCACATCCCGATCAGCGTTCGGGAGTGGAACAAGCGCAAAGGGGCAGACGATAGTGACTATGTCACCGAAAGGTACAAAGAGAGTCTTTGGAATGATCTCATGGCACATTTCAACCTGCCAGAATGTGAGAATGAAGACGCCGCAAGAGAATTGAGGGCCAAAGTTAAGCAGTGGACTCTAAAGAAGATGGCCGAACTGTTCCGGGTGTGGAAGAAGAAACTATGGAAAAACTATCTGAAGACAAAGAAAGTGCCAGTATTCAAGGGGTATCTAGCCAAGCAGGCGAATCACTGGAAGGCATTTCAGGAGTACAAGGAGTCAGAAGATGCCAAGGCATTATCACAAAAGAACAAGAAAGATGCTGACAAGAAGAAATATCACCACACGCTAGGGCCAGGGGACTATGAGACTGCCATCCCAAAGTAGGATAAGAAAGAGCAAGAGATGATTGCTAAAGGGATCACACCTGAACCCATCCGTGATGCGTGGGAAATGAGAGCAAGAAATTGGTTCCTTGCGCATGGTGGTTCGTACGACGAACTAACAGGGGACCTTATCTGCAGTGACGGTCTTAGGATACCCAGAGAAAATTGGAAAAAAATAGTGAAAGAAATTAAAGAGGGAAAAAGACAGTTCACTCCAGATAGAGAGAAAGACTTGCTCACACTGGTCCTCGGGAATGACAAACATGAAGGACGAACGCGAGGCTTTGGTCCTTATTACCCATGGTGGCTTGGGTTTTTCAAAGACCAAGAGACTTACAGAAGCCGAGCGAGAGCAAAGAAGCGACAGCAGGATGAGGAAAATGATAAGTTCAACCATTTGCTTGCCAGACTTAACGAGCAACAGCAGCAGATTGATGAACTTAGAGGAGTAGTGCGCTAGCAAGATCCTGCACTCGATATTACCGCCGGCTCATCTAAGCGGAAAAACAGCGTGGCTGAATCTGAGGCCCCGACTGATGATGTACGACAAATGATAGAGGGCGGTCCCGGCTACCCCGTGGATGGAATCAAGGAGTCAACATCATGTGAACTCCATCAGAGAATGAAGAACATATCCATGAAGGTGGCTGTCGGACAAGCTTTACCTTCTGGTCCTGATGTACGCTGGCATGGCCATGAGATTCCAGCTAGCTATGCTAAAGTCGGGGTGGATGAAATCATGCCGGGGTTTCATGATATGGAGCTTGATATCGCTGGACCCAAAGATGAGAGGACACTCGGAGAAGTACTGGGTGGAGTCATTCTATGGGATAAGAACTACATCAAGCTTCCAGGCTCGGCCCCAAGGACAACACCGTCTCCGAGTCGTCGCAGGTCACCTACACCTCCATCACCTCTAAGCCCTCCACATAACTACGGCCACCACAACACGAGTCCATCTCGATCACCGCCGTCGGACTTGGGTGGGCCGTCTCCGCCGCCGCCCACTAAGGATACTAAGCGGAAGCGTGCCAGCAAGAACGCTCCGTCGATGAGTTCTAAGCGATGGAGCTCCCCAAAGCGCAAACTGTCGCCCCTCCTAAAGGTACCTCATGCTAATCTTCCCATCAGACCTTATGATCGTACCCCCGAGAAAAACGCCAGGATAGCAAAGGAACATTATGATGCACAGATGAAAAAGAAGGAATCCGAGCCCCGCCCAAAATACACCGAGAAGCAAATAGCATATGCAAAATACTTACTGACCCTTCCATCACAGTATGACTTACACCATAAGCCTGATGACTATACACACACATTGCAGAAGAAAGGAAAAAATAGCAGATCACGTGCAAGTGCAAGTGGGAGCAAATCAAGTACAAGTACAAGCAAAAAAAGATCAGACGTTTCTCAGCTTGGACAACAGGCCAAACAATTGATCCCACCCCTCAGGGTATTATCCGAGAATGTTCCCTCTCTGGTGCAGGGGTAAGATTTGGAATTAGCACAGAAGTGGGCGGATGAATGGGGTATAAGTGTTGAAGACATTCTGGCTTCCCAAGAAGACAGGTTACCCAAGGCTGTGGTAGCCCCTAAGCCGCAATTTGTCATGGGAGCGCCTTTGGTCAGCAAAGAAAAGTTTAAAGATCTCCCAACAAATATGCGTTACTTGCATACATGGTACTTGAATGAAGCAAAGAATGGGAGAACGATGATCATGGCGCGTGTCCCACGGGAGTACTACGGCCGTCCCGAAGACATCCATATCGACTTTGATGAACTCTTCCAGATGTACAATTGCGACGCCCTCGACAAATCTCTTATGAGTTGCTATTGTCTGTAAGTTTTTTAATTCGTTGTCTACATATAACTTGTTCAGTTATTTCAATTTGTTGTCTACATATAACTTGTTCAGTTATGACTTATACTCTATTATGCAGAATGAAGATCATAGAATGTAAAAGTAGGAACATCGTAAATATTGGGTTTATTGGCCTAGATAAAATACATATAAAGACTCTAACTGATAACCCCAAGGAGACGGAGGAAAACCTTCTAAGGTTTCTAACATGTCAAAATTACTGTGACCACATACTGTTTCCATACAACTTCAAGTAAGGGTCTTACTCTGTTATGTCAATTCACTTATAAGTGTAATTGATAAGTTACTGATATATATATATATATATATAGGGTGGGACTATTCTGCAACTGATTGCAGAATAATATTCTGTACAACCATCCCCCTATATAGGGCGTCCGATGCCCCGAACCGGTACGCGCCCCGAAGACAGTTCTGACCAGGATTCTCTCCCCCCCCCCGACCACCGCGACCCCCACCCCGAGGCTGCAGCTCACCGGACCGAGCGGGCGAGCGCCGGCGGGGACGCCGGCGTGAGCGCGCGAGGTCCGGCCATATCCGGCGAGCTCCCCCCACCCCCACCAACCTTCTTCCTCGGCGACGGCGACGGCGTGGACGGCGCGGTAACGGCGCAGGAGCTTCGGATCTTCTACTCCGGCGAGACCACCAACCTCCTGGAGACCTCCGTCGAGAGCTCGCATCGGTGTGGAACTCATCCCCGAGGGTTGGAGCATCGATTTTGTCCCCAGATCTCAAGTCCACAGCCCCGGCGAGTTCTTCCTCAGCTACAGCTAGCATCCTCTCCGTCCGCGCTCCTCGTCCCTCGTCGTGTGCGCCGTCGACGGAGCTTCCTGCTCCCGCCCCTCGTCCCTCTGCCCCGTATCTGCTTCCTCGACCAGACGAGAAATTGCAGGTTTCAATGATGGCACCCAAACCGTGGCAGAAATTGGTCCCAGTAAGATCGAAGAAAAGGCCTGAGGAACTGTTAAAGACAAGATCATCTCCAAGATTCCGTTCTACTTCATCAGCTCCAAACAATTCATCAAGAACTGGTTCAGATCTGCAAGTTGTTGACGATGTCAACAATGATTCTTCTGTGATAATTGAACCAACTAAAGAAACAAAGGTATTTATATACTGCTCTGCCCATTGCTAAGAGTAGAATGCCCATTGATTGAGAAGTACAGTTTGCAAAAAAGTTCAAAGCTATGGATATTCTCTAAAGTAAAGTAGTGTTTGTTTTAGAAGTACATTTCTTTACTGCTGTAGTAAAGCAGTACAAGTGCTGAATGATGTTCCAAATCAGGAAGTACATATCATACTGCTTTGAAAAATTTGGAAGTACAGTTCTAAAGAGCAGTACAACGATGTATTTGTAGGAAGTATAATGATGTTGAATAGAAGTACAAACTATCTTGTTCATTTCATGCATGAAATGAATATTTCTTAGAAGTACAGTTATAACAGGGCAGTACATACATTTGAAAAAAGCAGTAGAACTGCTGAATGATGTTCTAACAGTACATATCATACTGCTTTGTAAAAATAGGAAGTACAGTTATAGATAGCAGTACAATGATGTATTTCAGGAAGTATAGTGTTATTCAACGTTAAGTACAAAGATTTCTTTGATACCAGTATAGGCTTGTTTCAACAAGAAGTACAGTATTGTTTGCTAAAAAAGTTTATCATGTTTTACAGGATGAAACTGCGCGTAAGAGTGAACATTTTACACCAAAATTGCCAGAATTGCCACTGCAGTTTAGAATTGGTGATTCGGTTTGGAGAACACCTGATCTACCCAGAAATTTCTTCATGACTGGTTACTCACCAGATACCCAAGATATGGATTCCTTGCTTACTCCTCCAGAACCAGCAGCAACAAGTGAGAGATTAAATGATGTAAGAAAGGAAGGCCCGCCGATTCCACCACATATGCAGAGAATTGTGCGTGAGGTTGCAGCTTCACAACCACGCTCAGGTATCAATCATCAAACAAAAGTACCAGCTGTTGCAGGTACACATCCACCAAATATGGATTGCAAATGGGACTATGCATGCGCGCAGAAAAAGCCTCCACGAGCACCTCAAGCTCATTCATCCAATCTCCCCCCGCTTGCACCTCAAATCCCAAGGCAGAAGCAAGTACCAAACAATATGCAGTGGTCCAAGAAGGTCAGAGATTCAAAGGAACTATTGACAAAGACTCGTGATGCACTTTTGCACACTTCAGTCGTTACACCCCCATGTCCGATAGTTCCTGAGGATGAATGCACTCCTGTGCAAAATCGAAGATACTCGCATGTGAGTTGAACCCAAAACTCACACCCATCTAGTTTAAAAATATTTCTAACTACATTCCTGATATGCGTGACTGATGCTTGTGTACCAATTTCTTTTTGCAGAAGCCGGATATTCCAAACTATCTTGTACCTATGGTTGGGATGAGTTTCCCAGATTTTAAGAAGGTACATGAATTTTACAACAGATATGCCAGGCATGCTGGATTTGGAATCAGAATTGGGCAGCATAGTGGATACAACCAGTATCTGTACTGCTCATGTCAAGGGAAGTACACAGCATCTGTGTCTGAAGATGAGCGTCAGCGTGAAAAAACAACCAGGAGATGTGGCTGCATGGCAAGATTGCATGTGAAAGACCAGGAAGACGGCACATGCCTCATTGAGCATGTGACGTACGAACACAACCACTATTTGCTTCAGAGTCCAAGCATGTTGGTGTTTCTGCATTCTCACAAGAAGTTTGACTCATCGCTGCTGCAGTATGTCAAGGACCTGCAATTCCAAAATGTTCCCCATCACACTATATTGTCTATCCTTTATGGATCTTTTGGAGGTGGACAGTATCTGACAGTACACAGGCGCGACTTACTCAATCGGTAATTTATTTTCGCTGGCCCAGTTGATACAATATTGTTTTTTCCATCTACAAAGTTGCAACCTACATTATTTTATGAAAAATTTGACTAACTTTACACAAACAAAAATCAACGCAGGAAAGCAATGAACTCGAAAGAAGATGACTGTGACGACGTGCAGAAGCTTCTATCATTCTTTGGTGAAATGAAAGGAATAAACAAAGAGTTCTTTGACTTTGAGCTGGATGATAGTGAACGTATAAAGAACATCTTCTGGGCAAACGCCAGCTGCAGGGGGTCATACGAGGACTTTGGAGACTGCATAACGTTCGACACAACCTACAAAATAAACATTTACAAGATGCCTCTTGGTGTATTTGTAGGAGTGAACAATCACCTACAGTCAACAATATTTGCCTGTGCTCTAATCAGGGATGAGAGTGAGGAATCCTTTAAGTGGTTATTTAGAACCTTCTTGCGGTGCATGAACGGAAAGCATCCAACTATTATTCTGACAGGTATGGTTTTTCAGATAAATAAATGGAAAAAATCATCCAGTTACATGCACAACACTATGTTGTTCAAATTTACTGACTACTGAATAACTATCTATGATAACAGATCAGTGCCCTGCAATGACACCGGCAATCAGTGCAGTTTTCATTAATACACTGCACAAATGGTGCCGATGGCACATCACAAGGAAGTACTCCATTCCCATGTCCCAACTGTACAAGTTGTACCCCACTTTCAAGGATGAATTCCAAGGAATTCTAAACTGGCCGCTTATGCCAACCGAGTTTGAATCAGCATGGCATAATCTGGTTGACAAGTACAACCTGCATGATGAAGTCATGATGATGCAGCTGTATGAAGACAGGAGGGAGTGGATATCAGCCTACTTCAAGGATGTCTTCTGCGCTAGGATGACGTCAACCCAGCGCAGTGAAAGCATGAACTATATCCTGAAGAAAGGTTTTGTGAACATCAACAAAAATCTTCACCGTTTTGCAGAGCAACTAAACAACTGCATATTTAGAAGACGCCAGATAGAGCATCAGGAGACAGTGGCATCAATGGTACGTGTTTTTTACCATAGTATTCATCATCAAATTAACGATGTGTGACCGTCTTACAAATAACTATCATACTAACTTGTATTAACAAAAATATTGCAGACTGAACCAGTGACACGAACCTATTACGGGTTCGAGAAACAGTTTAGCGAAGAGTACACAAAAGCTGTCTTCAAAGAGTTTCGCAAGAAGCTAAAGAAGAGCACACTATTTAGGGTGCAGAACAACCCTGACCCTGACCTTGACGAGCACAACTATCTCGTCAAGTACCACGAACCAACTGATGCCTTTTCATGGTCCAATCATGAGTTTAAGGTGGTTGCAAATCCTGTGAAAGGAGAATACTCATGCGAGTGCAAGCTATAGGAGCATACAGGTAAATACTTTTATTTAAAAACAGTGCAGAGAAATGTCAAAAACAGGGAAAAAAACACCTTTCTAACTGACAACTTCTACTATATGATAGGTCTTTTCTGCCTACATGTCATATGCATGCTGGAACACCTTAGGGTTGAAAGAGTTCCAAATGAATACATCCTGAAAAGGTATACAAAAAAGGCGCAAACCAAAGGTTCATTTGACAGGAAAGATTACAAAACAGTGTCATTTGATGGGACATCATTCCTATACCAGCACAATGAAGTTTTCCAATTAGCAATGCAAGTTGTTAGAGCAGCTACAAATTCTGGCGAGCAGCGTGCTAGAGCTAAAACTGGATTGCAGGAGCTCTTTGAGCAGATGCAAGCGATGGGCTCCTCATCACCAGCGGATGATAATCAAGCAAAAAATGTCCCTGACTTTGAGACATTTGAGCCTGACTTGACACAGTTCTCAATGGACATGCCCAACAATGGTACTACAGATGACAGCGGAACAAAGCCTCGCGTCATCTTACCACCTCCAGTGTCTAAAACTAAAGGCAGCGGGAAACAGACGAAGCTAAATACAAACAACAAACCTGCAGGACCAACAAAGAAGAATATCAAGAAGGAAGAAGAGAACAAAACAAAGGAAGAAGAACTACATCATGACAACGAAAGCAAAGTTTCTGAACGCAAGATAACATGCAGTATATGCTTTGAGAAGAAGGGACACAATTCTCGTTCTTGTCCAAGACGAGAAGAGCTGCAAAATAAAGCTACTGGTACTGCTACTGCTACTGTGGAAACAGGTGCCACAGGTGATGGGAAAAAAGGAAAAGGTTATGCCAAGGATGCAACCAGTTGGTGCGGGGCCACAACGTATTGTCTTGTCCAGTGATTAGAGATGCTTTAGCAATAGCTAGGACAATGGATAAAACTAAAAAGCGCAAGACAACTGTTGTTCCCACTACTGTTAAGATAAAGGTGGAACAACCTGATGAAGATGAAGAGGAATATGATTACAACGACGATGAGGATGACGAGCAAGATGAAGAAATTGAACAAGACGAGGATGAGGATGATGAGGAAGACGAGGAAGAGGACGAAGATGAGGAAGATGAAAAGGAGGCAACGCCACCACCCCCCAGGAGGAGTGCAAGAAGAAAATGATTATGGCATGAACTATTTTCATGCCATACCTTCTTGCAGATTTCAAGTAAAAAAGAAATGTGATTGTTGTCATTGTAGATGTACTACATATGTCCTTGCATATCATGTATTGGGTTAATTACATATGATTTCTGTGATATATACATAGATTTCTGTTACTGTCGAAATATATATATATGAACACCTATTAAGTACAGGAAAATTTCCAAAGAAGTACAGAATGACATAGCACAGAAGTATAAGCTGTGAATGCTATGAAGTACATGAAGTACCACAGAAGTACAGAAATGAGATAACGTAAGTACAAAATAAAGAGTAATTAATTAAAGGATAAGTAACATAGTATTACGGAATAAGAAAACACAGAAGTATAAACTGAAAAACTAAAGTAAAGAGTATATATAAGCAGTACAAAATGAGATAACCAAAGTACAAAGAAAAATTTAATGAAGTACAATAGATATACTACGAGAAGTACAGAATTATATACCAGAGTATTACATCCTAGGAATGCATGGAGTATATGAAGTACCAGAAAAAGTACAGAATGAGATAACATAAAATACAAACTGAAAAAGTGGAAGTATACGATAGGTAACAGAGTAGTATGGAAAGAAATAACTCAGAAGTATAAACTGACAAGAAGTACAGGACAAGTTCAACCAAAGTACATAATGATATAGCAAATAAGTATAAGCAGTGAATTCTATGAAGTGCATGAAGTACCACAGAAGTACATAATGAGATAACTTAAGTACAAAATAAAAAGTAATTAAGTAAAGATAAGTACCAGAGTATTACGGAATGAGAAAACCAAGAAGTATATAATGATTTAAACAGTTAAGTACACAGTATGTACCACAGAAGTACGAAATGAGAAAACAAAGAAGTATAAACTGAAGAGAAGTACCAAGAGAAGTACGGAATGAAATAACAGGAAGTATAAAACGAAAAGTACAGTAGGATTTCTTGTAAACAAGTAGGTACAGCTGCGCAGTACTAGTAGTGAAACGACAGGGATTAATGGAAGTACGTTCTTTACATTGAAGTACAACACAGAAAAGAAGTACTGAATTATGTTACAGAGAAATATATCCAAGGAGAATCATCCAATCCTAATATATATGTTCCATACAAATGACTCCACACAAATGTATAAATCAATTAAACAACAATCTGGTCATCAATTACACAACAATCTGGTCCCTACTTCTGAGTTAGGAGCTGCAGTAAATCTTCTCCTTCCTTTGACAAGAAAGAATATGGAGATAGGCACTGTATCTCCTCTGGCAGGTCCTCCAGCGGAACAGCGTTCTTTGGATGGAACACTATCGAGAACATGTATTCACCCATCCAATCGAACACACGGTCCTGGTAAAAATAGAATGTAAAGTAAAAACAATTTATAAATGAAGGAGACCAACAAAAAAGGATTACATTAGAAGGATAAAAAAATGCTGGAAACATACATCACGGTCAGAGATAGGCTCAACAAAACCAACACCATCATACGCTGAAGAAAACTTTAGGCAAAAGAAGCCGCACTGGTTTGGTGCCTGCTTTGCGACGTCTTTATATGTTGGCCTGTTTGTGATGGTGTTCCAATTAGGATGGCCACTTTTCCTATACTCCTCTTTGCCATAAATGGCCTCCATCACTAGAATCATCCTACGTGCCTATTAAAAAAAACAAAGAAATGTAAGATTAAAAAAAGGACGATGCATTAATGGTAAATAATATAGACAGATATTAAGAACTCACAATTTCCTTTATATCTTTTTTGTGAAACCCACTCCTTGTTGTCTCACTCCTACTTCTAGTACGCCAACTAAGAGAGTCCATCACATCAAACGACTCATTGTATCTGTTCATTGCATATAGGACGTGGTGACTGACATTTGAACCAGGAATTGTTTTGCAATAAGGCATCATGATCTAGCAAAATATTAGAAAAAAATAAAGCATTACAATCCACAGTAATAGATGTCAGAAAAATAGGCAACAGAAACTAAAATAACTAGACTAACTAGTTTAGCCTTTAGAAGATTCTCTCCTGGCCTCACTATCTGGTGAAAAGTGTTCACAGCATTGACGAGATCAAACTTGTTAGTCCCCGTCATGTTATCCATACCTAGAACGTACTGCAAACAAAAAAATGCAGGTTATAGCACAGATAATTAAAACAAAAGATGAAACTAAGAAAAAGAATGAGACATGTAAGCATCAGTAAGTTTACCGGCAGAAAATATGGGCTCAGAAGTACACGGCTGCCAGATTCAAATACGTGGTTCCTGGAGGGATCAGCTTTCCAGTTGCTAATGACATAATCCATCATTTCACCTGTAAATTGACCACCTTCATCAAATGCAGCTACCAACTCTTTGCCATCAAACGTTGATTCAACATTGTCACCAGAAGAGTCACGGCCGTGCACAAACCTACAGAAAATTGTGCTGCAAAATAAAAGGAAGATATCAGAATAGAAGAAATCAAAGAAGTACACGAGTGGTAATACAGAAGTACAGTAGTGGCACATGATGAAGTATAGGACAGACAGATGAAGTACAATTTAAACTACGAACTCACTCTTTGTACTTATCCCTAGCATGATTGCTGATTAAGAATTCCCTGAGCAACCTTGCCCTACGAGAATGCAGAAAGTTCACAGGGATGAGAGGGTCCACAGGCTCAGCTAGTTTCTTTGATTTTTTCGTTGCTCGTTTTGCAGACATGATATTTTCGTCATCCACACCAACATCCTTCCTCTTAGAACCAACAGGAGGCTTCCCAGACCTAGTTTTAGCAGAGACAAAGTCATCAGAATCACTTCCGTCAGATTCTACTTTGACAATCGGTTCAACATTCTTGCTTGGCTTCTTGACAACCGGGCCCTTCTTTTTCTTCTTGCTGGCAGTCTTCAAGACAGGGATATCTTCTTGACTACTGATATTGATAATCTCAGGCTCGACAACTTGAGTGTCGAAAAGTGTGAATGACTCTTCATCAGCTCGCATGTAGTCAGCTGCAAAATAATATATGAATGAAAACAAAGTACAGAAGTATATATAGTGAAGTAAATGGAACAATATTACAGAAGTACCAAATAGAAAATAAAAAACTGGGAATACAGTTTCGGACGATTTAAATAGATATCACGTACCAGGATGAAACCCAAATAAATTCACGAAGTCAGTATTCAGTTTTCCGGACATTGCCCAGTTGAAAAGCATCATTTTCTTCATGTTTGGTATATCTTTGCATGAAAAGTCAGTTAAGTTTCTTCCATCCCATGAATTAACTGTTTGTAACATGAAAAAACCACAATCACGGCTGCAAAACAGAAAAGATAGATTAATTATAAAAACATGATAACAAAGTACAAAAACATGTATCAATGTATAAAGAATGTGAAAAACATTATTGACATGCTGTCTCACCCATTGTCTTGCTTCACAGTATCCATATAGTTTGTTGCGAAATCATCGATAGAAGGAGGTGAAAGAGGGGCATCAAATTTCTCACTGCCATCACACCAAAGCTTCCTTATATTTTCAACCATTTTCAGAAATACAGCCCAACCACCATGATCATTAACACCGTAAAGAGAATCAATGAACTGGAAACATTTATCCTTCAGATTCAGAGAAACCACGACGTAGTGACCAACAGCATCTTTCTTGCGAGATGGGTGTTGATCGAAAGTAGGAAACACAATCTGCAAAAACAAAAGATTATGTACAAAATTAATAAACTAAGTTCAAAAAGACATGTGTTATAAGCAAAGGTATAAAAACTAACAAAATAAACAGAAGGCACACAGTTAACTAACTTACAATATCCTTTTTATCAAGACGTTCACGAGTGAACCACTTCATCACAGATCCATCGATGTCTCCATTATATATCTTGAACTACAAGATGAAAGAATACAAACATCAACAAAATAACTAAACAGATCATGACGAAGGACAGAGAAGTCATGTTTTTAGGTAAAAAGAAACTCACAGCAAACCAAAAAGGCACAACAAGCTTTTCAGAACCAGCAAACTTCTCCGCAATGAGACTAACACCAATACAAGCTGCAGCCGAATTAAGCATACTACGGGGACCAAATGAAGACGCAACTTGCCAAACAGTAGCTTCTCCAAAGTCATTTTTGAACATTATATTGTTTCTGTGAATACATAAAAATTGTGGTTAGTACACAACGTGATACATCGAAAATAAAAACAATGCAAAAACATTAAATTAAAAATTGTGGTTAGTTCCAGAAAATGAACATACGCTATATCATCTTTTTCTTTGACCCTGATGACTCGATCATAAAGCATCTCAACAGCATCAGGAAGTTTAATAGGAAGGTTGACAAAATCAGCATCATCTGCAAAATACAGATGTACAACGTAAGTATAGGACAGTAAGAACAGGAAGTACAACATTGGAGAACTGGAAGTACAACACTGCTAAGTAATAAGAAAATCAGTAAACACGAAGTACAAAACAGTATCTCAAGAAGTACGAAATACAAGATTGATTGAAAAAGGGTGGTCACAAGAAGTACAGGAGGTGGGGAATACTGTTCACAGAGGAGTACATAAGTACAAAATGACAAGTTTTTTGCCCAGATATCTCTACCACAAACGAAAAATACAGAATTATATTGGGATAATATTTCACTGGATTGCATCACACAATGTACAGCAAAACACGATTACACAGCAACTGTTCAACAACAAACAAAAGGATATCACTAAGTGTTTCAGAATGAGTACATCCACAACACACACATAAGTTAAAGATATTAACAGGATAAAAGAGGTGGACTTTATGATTTCTTGCCTTCCTTGATGGAAGAACTTGGGTCCACCATGTCTTCATTCCCAACAGCAGTAGGAGATGTGTTCTTCACTAAATCTGCAGATGCATCCGTAGGGATGTCTGCAATATCTTTATCAACAACTTCGACATCGCTTGTTACGCGAGGTTCAATCACCACTGCAGTGGTGTCTCCAGCAAGTTCTTCAGCAATTGCATCAGCAGCACCAGCTACAGGGATTTGCTCAGACATGACGTCAGTATTGTCTTCCGCTGCGTCATGAGAAACAGACCCGGACTGAACATTTGCATGCTGAATATCCGCAGATTGCGTCTTGTCGCTGTCCGTATCACTGTACTCTCGAGGAGGAGTAACAGGTTTAGGACCGGTCGACTTGTCACCACAAACTGGAGAGGGAACAAGTCCCTCATTAACAACCTAGAAAAACAAATAAATAACACATAAATGAGTAAAGAAAGCATGCACAACGAAGGCAACAAAAATCCCTGAGGTTTAAACCATAATATAACTTACGTTATCATCTGCCATCACAGCAGAATCCGATGAGGGAATAAGTCCCTCATTGCTCAACTGGTAAAAATTAACAGAAACTTGTTAGTTCAAAGTACAGCAAGGTCCAAAGTAGTACAAAAATCAGATTTGAGGAAGTACAATATATTTACCTTTGCAATCTTAGAAGCTTCAGCACCAACAGCATCAACATCCGTTGTCCCTTGAGCACCTACAGCACCACAATCATTTTTCGCTTCATCGCCTACAACAGCATCATGTGTAGACATTTGCTGGATATATTGCTGCGCATTATCTTCAAAAGGCTTGCAGCGAGCATCCTGCATGGTCTTGTACATGCCAAAACTCTGACGAAGGTGCATCACTATTTTCTGCAGATACTCAAGATTAGCAGCCTCAGCAGATAACACAACCTTCTCAGCCTCCTCATTGAAAGAATGTCCAGGAGGCAACACACCAGCTGTGTGACTAAGCCTGACACTTGTAGTTGGCAGCTGGAGGGACAGTTGGCATGCACGTGCAAGGGCAGCATCAAGATCTCTGAAGTTAGCATCAAAAACATTTGAACTGCTGCCTTCTAAATTGACATCAGCAGCACTGCTGTTCCCCACAGTAACACGCTTTGGAGAGCTAATCATGTCAACGGAAGAGAGAAGAGACCTCTTCAATGGAGACATGCGGATATTCCTGCCTTTCCTTCCGGTCATTTCATCATAATAGACAATGTCATTGCGGGCTTTCCACTGAATGAAAACAAAGAATAACATTAAAAAATAAAACAGTCAGTAAATACGAAAATGCGTAAAACATGTAAAGAACTATATGACAATGGTTAAGGTTAATGGCTCACCGGCAGCTTCCCATACACCCAGGAATCGGGTCTCTCGTCTCCTTTTGTGATACAATCTAGGTTCGCAACTTTCCTAAGGAGCTTCGGATCCATATACAACACACGTGGAGTCCTCTTGTCAATATCCTTAACAAGGCGATGGTCAATGCAATCAAGATACATCAGAAGAGGTGCAATACAACAGCCAGGTATAGCTCTCCAATCTGCACCAGCAGCCTGCCAAGCAAATATAGCTCTCCTCAGCTCATCAACCACAAGCTGGCATAAGTTCACATCCTTCAACTTTGCAAAATCAAAGTCCTCAACCATTGTTGCCTCCCTTGTGATCCTCATACCGTAACCTGGGCAGATAAACTTGTTGTACAGAATAAGACCAAAAACCTTCATAGCCTTGGTATCATTGTCTTTATCATCAACAAGAGTTACAAGCATCTTCCTAAGCTCATCAGTCTTGATTTCTTGGTTCACTGGAACACCTAGCTCATCCTTCAGAGACCTCAATGCTTCAGAAAAATGATCAGATGGCCTAGGAGGCGAGTTACCACCCATAGGAAGCCCAAACAGCAAGTGTATGCCTAGAGCAGTTATCTGCAACACCTTGTTACCATCACCAAGATCAAGTGTCATTGTATGGGGATCAATGTGGTACATAAGGAAGCAGATCAGGCGCCGGTTAATATTGCACTTAATTTTGAAGTCCTTAAGGTGACCCAAACCTCCAGACCTAAGAACGTCCAAATGTCGTTCCTTCAACAACTTAATGCAGTTGGCTAACTCCTTCAGAGAGCACCTAGCCATTGTGTTGAATCGCCGCTTTTTGTTATCAGGTTCATCCTCACTAGCAGAAAGTTCTTCATCATCCCTCTTCCTCCTTGAAGACCTCTTAACAAACTGGTACTGCAATATTATATACATAGTTAGAGAGAAGTACAACTAAAATAAGGAAGTACGCCTACAAAAGGCTGGAAGTACAACATAACTGATAATGAAGTACAGTTGAAAAGCAATGAGAGTTCCAAGAATTACATTGAATAAAGCAAGAAGTATGACAGGAGTTAACAAGAAGTATAACTACCAGAAGAAGTATAACTACCAAAAGAATAGCAGTTCAGCTAACACATGAAAAAGAAACATGAATACACCAACAGAAAATCATAGTACTGAATGGAATGAGCTCATAGAACAAGTATGGAACAAAGTACACAACTACCAGACAATGAAGTTCACAGTAAAGATAAATGCAGTACAAAACAAGCAAACAATGCAACTTCCATTTATGATAACATAAGTACAAATATTACAGTAAAATGATGCACAGCCTACACAAATGTATAAAAATACTCACTTGATTGGCATCTGTGTCCTCAAAGTCTTCAGATTCGTTGTCACCCTTATAGTCTTCAAGTTTTTTTTTTACTAAATGTTGAAGGTCAACAGAGACTTGAAGATGTGGTGTTCAGCATGATGTCCCAAACCAAGTTCTTTGATTGTATTGTCCTTCACTTCTATTTGTTGGAGGAGATCCTTGTTGGTCCTTTCCATGATCTATAGTTGGCATAGTTGTAACTTTTGGTATCTTGTGTCAAGTAGAACTCAATTCTGACATGTAGGAGATTGTCTTGGCCAGTGTTATAGGCACAATAGGTTGCCTTGGAATATCCACTTCGACTGGTAGCATCTGGTATGATCTTTGCAGGAACATAGATAGCCATGTTGGTGACAACCTGTTAGTTGTTACAAGAAAAGGGTTAGGCAACATAGATATATAGCTAACAACATTGGGTTAATCTTGTTTATGGAGAACTGGAGCTATGCGGCACAAATTGCATGAAATTTGTTTTGTCGGTAAAAGGGCATACAGTTCTGAGCTTCATTGCTGAACGAACAAGACAAAAAAGCTAGTTCAGGTAGCAAGATACCGATGGCGATCGCTCAACACAACCCCAAACATGGTTGCTAGAAGGCTAAACCTCTACAGTTACTAACCCACACCTAAAAGGAGAAATTTTGACATGTCACAGGCCACACACACCTCAGAGGCAACCAAAATTCAGCACAGAGAGACAAATACTCTTTTCTCAACGATGTTTGCTTTCCATTCTAGCAACAAAAACAAAACAATAAAAGTATAGCATGGCATCAACAGTACAGAAATCAAAAGTGAAAGTAAGTCTGG
Source organism: Dactylis glomerata (assembly GCA_007115705.1). Lineage (NCBI taxonomy): Eukaryota > Viridiplantae > Streptophyta > Magnoliopsida > Poales > Poaceae > Dactylis > Dactylis glomerata. Next base: position 2,810,766 of record QXEO01000685.1, on the reverse strand, counting down.
TTGAGCATTGCTAACTTTCTAGAAGTGCATGTAGTAAAATGGTTAGTAGAAAAACACATGGTTAGTAGTTCCAGGCAGACGGGGGTTGAAAATTTTAAATTGTATAGATGATAAAATAAATACAAGAAGCTCTAGGTAGCAAACTATATCAAGTGGACAAAACTTCCGTTGCTATTTTCTGCATTGTATAGGTAGAACAACTAAGGTTTGAACATATCTCTTATTGGTGTACATCTCAAGCCTTTATCTACTTACTATTTATATTTAACTATGAATCCCTGGCACGGCGGCACGCCCTGCCTGTAGGGTGATCGTGAGATGATCAATAAAAAAATTGCTAATATTTTTCTCGAATAGAAGGAGGTGACCAAATGAAGTATTTTTTCAAAGTTATTGTGAAAAAAGATAGTAGTATTCCCTAGGATAATCGTGTGGCGATCAACAAAAGGTAGTACTACCTCTGTCCTGAAATAAGTGAAATAGGTTCATTTAGATTTATATGTATTTAGACATGTTTTAGTACATATACTAGATGGGCCCTGCGCGCTCCGCCGCGCCGATATCTGCTTATTGCATTTAGATTCTGAGGGCTTTCTATCACTGTCTGCAAATGCACCATTTACACATCTGGATTCTAGGGTCAAGATGATAGTATTCCCCAGCTTGGGCGCAAACAAGTCCGCCCCTCCTCATGCAGACATTGGTGAAAATATGTTAATTATAGCAAGGAACAATGGCTTACAAACACAATTACTGTGTGCTTACATATGAATTAAGAGGTAATGCTCAATATAGGTTCACCGTCATTCTAATAAGAAGTCTGCTCATTGTAAAGAAAAAACATGCTTCCTTCTGAATTGACCAATGAAGAATGAATGAAAGGACGTATTGAATAAATAAAAGTTCATGAGAAAAAAAAAGAAATCTATGTGCTTGTTGAGGGATGCCATTAGATCAATCAAAAGACAATCCTGTAGGTCTGATAAAAGTAGGCCTCTGAATCCGTGTAACCCAGTGCTAAATTTGTTCAAGTTAGGGCCTATTTAACCAAAACCTCATAGTTAGGACATGCCATCATGGCCTCATATGTTCAAATAAATAATGAGCTGACAAAGTAAAGGCCAGTTATAGAACATAAGGAGAGTTTTCTGTTAAATAAAAACAACGGATGGTGAACATGGGTCCAAGTAGGTGACATTTTAACACCGAAGTGCTGCTGATGAAATATGCGACAGAAAATCAAAGAGAAACATTTACCTAACGTTGTAGATGCCTTTGAAATCCACAATAAGAGTACATGTGGAGTGTTTTTTAGAGCATATTATGTTCTTTCCTTTGATCTTTGCTTAGACCATGCCGAAGATATTTTTCATTTATTTTAATACATGCCTCTGCTATGTTTGTGGCATGGACTAATTTTAGATTATATTAGGAGATCTTCTAAAAAGTTAGCTCCACAGTTCTTCAGTCTGGCAATGTTATAAATATATTCAGCTATTAAGAAATACATGATCTGTTCAATCATTTTTACAAAAGAAAAGGTACGGCATTTAGACTGTCGAAAGTAAAATCACACACTTCATTTTTATTGAACTAAAATAGAGAAAAATATAGTTTGAAAATAAATTTGTATGCAATATTTAAAGAATTATCACTGCTACATACAATGTATTCTGTGCGGCAACAGTCCAGAAATAAATCTATTACTGTTTCATAGCTGCCCAACTACAAACGAAATCCGTGTATTTGTTAAATAAAATATAAAGAATAGAGCTCTAGACGATGCACCATAAACCATATCAGTTGACAACAATCAACTTTTCCTTTCCAATAGGTTATTGCAAAAGACAAAGCTCAGCCATCTTATTGTCTGCTTGAAAGACTGCTAAGGGTCGCTAGCTTGGTCCAGTGAATATTTCTGCATAGCAGGTGTACAAATAATTCAATCACTAAAATTAAAAAAAATTGGTTAGAAGATATAACAGCAGTAAAATGCAAGGTTGTTCTATTAAATATCCCTATGAGAAGAAACACTGAGTTAAAAATTCACACAACAGATATTATGCTTTCAGGTTATATCTGTCAGATTGGATTGTCCCATTTATCAAAATCAAGTACCTTTTAAGAAACTAAAAGGAAAACATCAAACTGAAAACCAATTAGTGGTCCCAATGTACAACCAGTTTATGTGCCTTATTCACAAAAATTGAAAAGGTATGGGAGAGAAAAAGTTTATATACCAGAAGATCATCACTCTTTTCTTCTTCTAATATAGTTATACGCAAGCCTTTTACGTATTTGCAAAAGAAATTCACTTTACTAAAGGTTTACCTAACAATTTTGACAGAATAAAATCCAGTACTGTCCGATAAGCATGTAGAAACACATGATCCTCTCCACAAATCTCCAAGCACAAAACCCAAACACCTCGTTTGGCTCGCAGGATTTGAATATGAATCATCAATCAGATTCCATTTCCTAATCTGGTAGCAATTTCAATTTTATTCTACCCAATTGTAATTCTAAATTTTATGTTAGATGCCATTTGGAATTAAAAGTGAACAACATAGAAGAAATTAAGGTGTGGCAAGTAACACACCAAGTCAACGAATAGGCCACAAAACTGAAGCAAAAAACATCAAACCAGGCGATGACCATCGCCCCGTCCTTGACAGACTTCTTGTCCCTGGCAACGCACCTGGTAGCCATGTACACGACGACTACTACGGCGGAATCAACCTTGTGCTTCACGTCGAGGCCTGCCGGGCTACCTCCCGGTTCCCCATCCTAGGGCTGAGCAAAGTGCCGCCCATGAACATCGCCTATCCAGTACGTGTCAGGCTGCTCCTCGCCGCCGAGCTGTCTGCCGTGGTAGTCGCCGCTGAGGCCAACTCGGTGAGCGTCTGCAGCATGTATTGGGGAGGCAGGCCATGTAGGGCATCCAGTGCACTAGCCTCTCTTCCTACCCTGGCACGATGGCCTGCTCTCTGATGCTGGTCTCGTGTAGGATTCGCCACAGTGGTCGCCATGGTCTGCATTGCCGCCAAAGGGGAGGAGAAGGGCGTGGGGGTGGAGAGGCAAAGAAACCACCGCCACCACGAGAGAACAGAGGAAAGAAGGTCAAAGCCTCGGTGAACCGACCCGACGCCCGCGCAACGCTGCCACATACATCACACTAGACGGCCGGCCGGCTTCGCCCGGCCCGCATGCAGCACGTTTTTGTACCATATTTTTTGATGCGTTATGCTAATTTTTTATTAATATGTCTTAGCATTGTGTTCCGTGTATAAGCATGGATTTAGGTGTGTGTAGTGCAGTGTGGTAGATATATGTTTGCAGTGCAGGTGGCATGCGGGCTCTGATGTAATGCATGCGTGGCATCTGCCCCGCACGCATGCTCATTTGGTTTCTTTCTAATGTCTTTGCTGGCGAAGCTCTCCTTACTGTCTATAAATTCTATGCAAAGCTATTGTTCTTTGCAGTCTCCTCTTTCCGTGTTCTTTCTCATTGCTCTAGCACGCCAGTGTGTTTATTTAGACCCAAGAAGATGATGTCATATCAGTAACCTCAACCACACAATCAGCAAGCCCAGTAATTGGCAATCTCGTTCTATTACACAAACCCATCCCCCGATTTAGGTTCTGCATCAATATAACGGGCATGCCAACTTTAAGGACCAGGCGCAGGATAGTTAGGTTGTGTTATTGCATTCAATATATCTTCTGTATACAACACATCTACATTAGGGATTTGCTCTGATCCTGAAGTCACCCTATCTGCACTCAAGTATTTACTCGCCACTTTCCGAAGGTACCCTGGAAGCAACCCAATCGCATTTGTTGGGCACACAATAGCTCAGGTAGCTAAATACTCAAGGCAACAATAATAAGCACTAAAAAAAGTCATAAACACAGTCCGCATCAACTCTGTCACCATCCGTTCTAATTAAAAAAACTATCAGGTATAGTCACCCAGATGGACTCTGAATCCCTTGCACGGTACCATTACTGGACGCACCCACTCTGAAAACTATGCTAACTCAGCCCTTGAATCATCTGTCAAACAATCAGCCTTCAAACATATATTTTTAGTCACGTGCAAAACCTTCACAGAAGACCAAAGTGCAGAATAGCTAAGCGCAGCATCCACTATATCAGCACGTGAGCCCCCAGGTATAACGAGCAAGACATGCCTAAAATCACCACCCATGACCCATGACAACAGGAAGTTCAAGGATTGCGTAGACCAAATCCAGTCAGTAAGAATGTCATGTAAAGAGTAAAAAATATGTATACCATACTGAACTGGTTCAGACTGTGATGCAAGATGCTTTTGATTAGGATCACACTATTATATCATGCAAGTTAGGTTTATATACTTGAAAGCTGTTGGGCCTTGTAACAGCCTTGTAACAGAAGACAAAGCAAAGATATAAAACCATTAAAGTTCACTTTTCTCAGGCAACTATTAAAAGATCCATGTCAAAACATGGTACTGGAGGGATCATAAAAGGAGGATTAGAACTGCATTACTTAGAAACTAATTACGACCATCAAGTAAGCTTGGACAACTGATATTCTTAAAGAAGCATGTAAAATTATGTTGATAGTGACCTGGACGCTCTGTTCAGTGAGGCTAAGTGTTGTGGAGCTGGTCGTGCTGGTACCATGGGATACAGAGGTAGGTTTCCAGTTGCTGACATGGGGAGCTTATAGGACTACCGCAGAGCACTATTAAGCTATCAGTTTATAAGCAACTACAACATAGATACTTAAAATCCAAAGAAAAATCGAAAAAACTGCAGAGCACAATATCACCAAAATAGATGGAGCATAGATACCTAAATTCAAAGAAAAATTCGCAAGAACAAAAGGTTGAGCACTCTGTAACCTTCTTTGGCAGCATGGACGTCGGCATGCAGGAGGGCAAGCACATGCACGGCGACCTTGGGTGAGGCGTCCTGCCATTGCTCCAGTGGGGCGTGGCTAGTGGCTACTGGCATGGCCGCGACCACGATTTCTGCTACACAAGCTCGTTATTCTTCACTGCATTAACGTGCTCCCAGAAACGTGCAATTCTCACACGCAGGCGTCAATCCTGTGTATTTGAGTTGACATCACAAACCTGACATACTGATAACACCAACCAAAAACACATAATAAACATACAAAAGGCAGCCAGAAAAAGGAAAACCTCAGTGAAAAGGGCACCATGCAACGGCAACATCAAAAGGCCTGTGTATCCCCCAAACAAACCCTATAGATACAACGCAGAAATACATGTCACAGGACAACTAAAGACCACATCATAGGCACCACAGCAGGCACACAGTACATCACCCGCAAAAGACTACCAAAAGCACAGCAAGCACTGCAGCCTAACTACTGCCTGATCACATCAAGCACCTCCTGGTACACAATATTCCTGGTTTCAATACCACAGGAACCATCTTCTTCGGCTATAAGAACCTTAAGACCAGCAGGAGAAGTAGCCCGAGAAACTACCACATAACTCCGATCAAGCATAAAAACCAGATTTTATAAGTAAAGCCGAACTTCCCCAAGTGTCTGACACTGGCTCTTGTTAATGGTAACAGCATCACACACCCTGACAGGATAAGGAATAATTAGAAGCAATTATGGCCCAATTGGAAAACTTGTTTGAAAATTTCTGGTGGTCACTGTCGTCTTTACTGCAGATAGTTTAGATAATTTTTGTGAGAGTTCTGTTTAGTCATTTGTACCAGGAACTGAATGAACTCAAATCTATGGGAAAAAGTCCCTTCACCATCAATGTTCCCAGCAAGTCTTTGTGGCCTACAGGTATTGCAGCTAAGTTTAAAGTTATCAATATTTAAGGATGTCTCGACTGGTACAAACGAAATGATAGTCCAACTTACATATTCCCCAAAAAGTAAAGAACCATGCTATCCTCGAGTTAGCTAATTGGCAAGCACAATATCAAACTTAGATGGAAAATTTACACCAAAGAAAACAAGCAGGCAACAATTGCCTGTTTACTGAATACTTGCTACTGGAAGTGTTGTCATCTTTATCATATCACTATATAGAGAGCAGAAGATAATTTATGGGTATTATTTTGCCTCACTATGAACACTTTTACTTCAATGAAATGAAACGCAAAGGTCTCTCTGCTGTTTTCTCAAAAAACATTTTAACTTCTTTAATTTCCTTTTGAGAAAAGTATATTAGTTTAATCAAGAATGCATTCATGGGAGAATTGTGGTCGAAAAATAAAGTACACAATTTTGCATCACCGAAACATGATCTATGTAATTCTGAAACTTTATCTATGTCAATGTTTGGCATAAACTAATTTTGCATTATAGAAACATACATCTATATAGTTCTAAAACTTTATCTATATCAATATTTAGGCAAAGTTCTTCATGAGAAAAACAAAATTTACCTAATATTAAATAAACAAAATTTCCTTAATATTAAATAATGAGCTCCAGTTCAGATTACTTGGTCTACTGTCTTGCAGTAGAAATCTAGATGAAACTCTGCTAGAACAGCAAGAGACCTGCATAAGGTTCCTACCCAATAAGCTCCACCATCGTCGCCTCCAATCAGAAAAATGTGTTGACAAAAGAAAAAATGTGCTAAGCTAGAATTCAAGCTAATCAATGTAGGATTGGGAAACAAAATCGGAGAATGCATCTGGTGAACTGGTGAAAATAGCGACACTGAATTGTGACCATAGTTATCCCTTCAACTCTCATTAAATCAAGTTACAATGCCATCATATCGAGAAGTACTGTCATCAACAATTCTTAAAACTGAATTCAGATGTCATGACAGAAACGGACTCCTTCTGGTTTGCTCGACGTTATCGTCGGCTCGTTAGTCTGCAATATGTGTGCATCAATGGGTATGAGAGAGGTGAACAGAGCATGTCCAGCTTGCCTCGGATTTGAGTTGATGATGGCCTGCTGGACCATCTGTTCAGTGAGGCCAAGCCTTGTGGAGCTGAATGTGCTAGTACATGTAGCGCGGATGTGACTGTCGCTTAGCAGAATCTAACAGAAATTGATAAAGATTGCAAGCAGCTGCAACACACATACTAAAACCGATTAGAAAAAACCACAAGAACATAAGTTGACCACACCGTAACCTGTCAGCACGCAGGAGGACTAAGCACACGCACGGTGGCCTTTGGTGAGGAGTCCTCATTCGGCCGTTGCTCCAGTAGGGTGTGATCATTGGCTTGGTCGCGAAGGCAATTTGTGCCACATAGGCTGTGGGCCGCCGTGCCTCCTCCTGGCGGGCCTGCAACCAAGTCTCCTTCTCCTCGTGGTTCTCGAGATCTTGAGAATGGGAAGAAATCAGCCAGATAGGGGCAGGGGATGGGGAATCAAAAGGCAACCCGAGAATACCAGATGTTCAGGATTCAGATTCATCTTCTCGATTAACTACTCATCCCCACGTCGGGCCATGACGGGAACATCCGATGCAGAGCCGCCGTGCCATGACTTGGTCTACCGTTGCCGCTTCGAGGTGGAAGGGATGGTAGAAAATCTTCGCTTCAGCAGGGGCAAGGCACGGGATCGAGACCGGATCCGAGGTCCGCGTAGAGGAAGAGGAGATCGACATGTCGTGGGACGGCGGGACGGTGGGACGGCGGGACAGTGGGACGGTGGGAGGATGGATTGATGGAGGATACGATCGGGTCTATAGGTCAGGTTATTTTTTCCGATGGCCGCTGTTTTGTGGGCCAGAGTAGGAGACCAGGCCCAGTCACATGGAGGGAGAAGCTTCGCTCGCGGTAAGAAAAGGTTCCATTTACCAGTCCTAATCGACAGCCCAGATAGCTTTCATCCACGATCTAACGGCTGTAAATGCTCCGCCGGGAATAGCTCCAGAGCGTGGGTCAGCACCAAGCTTATAGCTTGTAGTACATGAGACGTCGCCAACAAAACAAGCAGACCCCACACAAGCGGGCCCCACAATAGTGACCGGCCGATCACTCCCAGGCTCTCAAGGCCAGGGAGCTTTAGAGCTCCGTAGGGATATATCAATAAATGGCATTTTTCCCTGAGTGCATATCTTTACAGAGTTTGTTGCAGAGAAAACAACTTACCTGATGTAATATTAGGTGAAGAACTACCTTTAGACTAAGAAAAGTATTGAGAAACTAATAAAGTATACTTGGCATATGGAACATTCAACACAGGTAAATTGTTTCAACAATTAGTACGACAAATTGTTTTTGCACCGAGATAACAAAAATGATGTTAGCCCTTTAAGAAAAAAAGATAGGACGGTATATATTTGAACATCTAAGCAAAATGTGAGGTCACCGAGAAACCAAGGAGTATATGAACTGCCATATCTCAATGAGATTCTTGTAATCATCAAATGCTCACATCAGAACCAGCAGAATTGCGCTATTATTATCAACATCCGAATAGTGAGAAGATGACACATACCAGATTATGATGACACATACCAGATTATAATTAGTGATGGAGAGGATTTTTAACTGATTTATAGTCATACAAAAAACTCCAAAGACCCATATGATTATGTTTGATTCTCTGCTAGCAGCCTGCCCGTCGTGTACCTGTCCCAAATAAGGTAAACAAAAAATGTGGTATCAACACAAAATAGCGAAATTACTTTTTTTGCGCTACCTACTTGCTATAAGATACAGAGAGCTACATTGATCATTGTACACCATGCTCTATTCCCATTTCCAATTAGTTAAACTTCGGATGTTGCACCACCTACAGGCTGAAATGTAGCCAACCGGTTAAACCTCAAGAGAAACAGGGCACGAAGTATTCAGTCCTAACACAAATTGCTAAAAATGGTATTACCACCTACACCATAGTTTGTCGAACAGCAAAAAATAACAATGATGACATGCAAATATAATCCCAAAAGTAAATCCTAACTACTGAAATTGATCGATAAGCGCCATCACAGCGAAGGCCAGTCTAGATGTATGTTTTCAGTTAACTTAACACGACTTTCAGTGTTTTTTATTATATTCACAAGGTCAATGTTAGTTCCATTTGTTAGTCAGATGCCCTTGAGTTGGCTGCAACTAAGAAAACTATCTCTATGTCCAATGCATGGCTCTCATTTGCAATTTCTGAAATGAAACAGTTATTTTACTCGTCATCTCTAGTAGAATATATCAAGTTCAGTCTAAGCATTTGTTGATGACTCCAAGTAAACAACAATTGCATGAGCAATTTCCATCAACTATGGATCAGTTCATGCACTTCACATACCTAAAGGTTCAATCGAGCCATGTAGACTTTGCATACATTCAATTGTTCAACATAAACTAAATAACCAAAGAGGGGAACAATACAGATACAGCCGTATTGTACTCATACTGACTGAGAATCATACACACCCACCACTGCATAAATAATAAATATCCTTACCTACCAAACGATCCAAATTGTAGAAACTGCAAAAACTCCAGAAATAGCGCCAATCAGCCACCAACCAATCACTCCAAAATCAGGAAACACTCCAATCCAATTCCCCTCCTAAGAATCCCAAATCGCATCAAACCCTAGAACATTACCAGCGTTTGCTTGCATCAGTACAAATAAATAAGGCTGAAGCATTTCTGAACCGAAGCCCTATCCTATGTATGCCAAAAAAGAAACAGACTGCAAATATCACGATCACACATCAATCATCAACACAAAATAGACCAAAGCATCTCCAGACATACATCAACACAGATCCAATGTAAACTTGACCGAATATAGGCATTCATGTAAGGACCGAGGGGTGAATGGCCTAACCTTGCTGCATGAGAGGAGGATAGAGTTGCAGGAGCTTGTTGCCGACACAGGAGGACATGAAGAGCTTGTTCCCCAGGCGGTGACGGTGGTAGGCTGTTCTTTATGGTGTATTGGGAATGGCTGGATGGCCCAGGGGCGAGAGAGGATGCCAATGAAGGTTGTTTCCATCAATTGAGAGAATTTAGAGGCCGGCGGGGGCAGTTCAAAGGACAGGAAAGTAGAGTTCGCTGGATGGAGAAGATGTAGGGAAGGACGGGTCACGCGCATACATCCAGACCCTCCGCATCTCAAACTTGGGCGATTTCATGGTGCACGAGGTAACGACCTTAATGCAATGGAGCTCCAGATCCATGCATATCTGAACCAACACCCCCTTCCCTATCCCTATCCATCACCACGATGGCAAGAAACAGAGAGGGAGTCATCAGATCTGCAAAAAGAGATCTTTGCCAGATCGTCTCCCCTCCCGTGGCCTCCACCATGGAGGATGACCGGGGGCTCCTATGGTGAGGAAGCACGAGGCCACTACAGGCAAAGAGAACCCACCGCCGCAGCACGAAGCAAGACCGACCCCCGGTCAAAATAGCAGCAAACCGACACCTCGTGACTCACGCCTTCCAGCCACCGCCTCCTGATTCCACTGCCAGCCAAGCGGTAGCACGCCTCCAAGTAGGGTCCAATAAATGCCACGTCTCAATCAACGAGAGGGGCGCAAAATCCAGGGAGCTTAGAGCTCTTAAAGATACATACAAATCTAGACGAATTCACATCACTTATTTTTAGACGGAGGGAGTAATATTTTCCCTAGGGTGATCATGAGACGATCAAGGAAAGAACGTAGTAATAAATTTTCTGAAGTAAAAGACGCAACAAATAATGAAGCATTTTTTGAAGTTAATTTATTCTCATAGGTTGATCATTAAGTGATCAGTAGTGTTTTTCTTAAATAAAAGAAGGGCCAGACAACCGAGTATTTTTTGTCCAAAATTACTGTAAAGAAACCCAAAACTATTGGCAAAAAATACAGTCCCCGTTGAAGAACTGGTCCTGAAGAATTATAAATTATCATTCATGTACCATTAAAAGATTAATGTAGTTAACTTAGCACAAATATGATTTGCGACAGCTTCAAATTTTGCTGTCTATATTTTCCTACAGCACATCCTACCCACTACAGTTTCCTTTTCCTCTTAAACTGCTGGAGGATAAAACGATACGATAACAAGTGATGACAGAGCTTGCGGTTAGTCTGTTACCACTCACCACCGGCGACCAAAGCAACCAGAGACTCGAAGAAAAGGAGCACCGAATGATAGGTTGTAGATAGGAAGGAGCGGTACTCAATTTTGCTGGCATCTAGAGCGATGGGGATCTACCGAGATCCGGCCGCTCCGCGTCACCAATCTTGTTGGCAAGCTGCTAGGCCAAGGACAGAGATCCGCAACAGATGGATGGAAGAGTACCCTCCAAGATCCGATTGCTCAGTGTCACTAAGCTTGTCTGTGCAAGCTCATAAGCAAAGAGGACGGCTTGGTGCTGGCAGGCGGCAGGGGATGGAGAGCTGCAGGAGACGAACTGAGGATAAATAGTCTGCATGTCTGCCCGAGGGTATGCGTACCTAGTGCCTGGTATGCCATTTTTTTCTTGTGTATCTACTACAAAGTGATATACGTTGGAACTTGTATTCGAAGCTACATAGTATCAGTCATGTTGACTCACCAAAAATTTGTTTTTAGTGACCAAACCGGTAGATAAAAACTGGAAAGACTGAAGAAGTGCTAATTATACAGATAATTCAGGTCATTGCTAAGCAAATTTATTTAAACAATGAGGCAGTATAAAGATATGAGATACAAAGGATAATCTTCAGTACATTGACTCACTGCAACTATTTACAGCAACACGAAGTACGGAAGGCAGAACACTGACTATAGCATAGCATGAAAATAAGTACTAATGGAAGGAACATATAACGTAGCCGTAGTGCTATCTAGACTGAGTACATTGTGTCTGCAAGGAAACCATCTCCTATGAGTAGTTTATAAGCACAAAATGTGGGCAGCCAGCAATCTCAAGTTGCTTGCTTGAACATTATCTTGGTCCTATAACTGATTCCAAAAGATCAATTCCGAGTTTGTGCATACCAATGAAAATTATTTCATAACAAAGTTTACAGAAACTTACCACAGTACCACTTAAACAGGAAACGGTCCATCTAGGATGGCATCAGTTCAGCAAAAACTACTAGCAATACTTGGGCCTCAGTGTCAGCTATCTTGAGTCTATTGGCACCAAAAACTAAAAGGTGAGAATGGACAGGAAACTTGGTGCCTTTTCGGTGGAGAGGACCTTGGAAAAAAAGAAGAGTTTAAAACGACATTAATTAACTGAATATACAGGATGGCTGTATAAAAAATGCAAGAACATAAGAGGACGAACATCCGTATAAAGAAGCTCTATTTGTTGTGATGTGAAAGTCTCAAGGCTTGGAAAGAGAACACCATATTTCACAAATTTGCGGGGAGAAGAAAAAGCAATTATGCAAATAACAGAGCCTATTTAAACATTCGCAAAAAAAACAGAGCCTATTTTAAAATAATGGCATCATTTAACGCAAACAGTTCTTCTTGGATGAATTATCTTGTAACTTTATAAGCTATTCTTGTAGGAGTAATGGGGAAAGCAGTGCCATCCTTAAAATCTGGAAGTAGTAATAATAAAATACAGGCAGAAAGGAAACAAAGAGAATAGATACATAACTTAACTCAATTTAACTCTAAGGATTAATACTTCTAGCTCTGTAACTGCCATAGAAATAGTGGCTTGACGCGTAGGTAGCAACACAACCTACATGTATTCAGATTTTCCCTCACTAATAGAATATGAAGTTAAATAAGCTTCCACTTAATCAAACTATCTTTTTAGATACCATTATCTAACCACTTGGCGTAAGGACTGACTCAATAATCATGCACTTCTCACTCAACTAATTTTTACAAAGAGATCACATTCTGTTAATTTGTCCACAGTTATATTCACCTGAGATGAATGGCTTATCATCAGCTTAAGAAACCAAGGCACAAAGTCCAGGGGAGGGTAGAGAGAATTGCCAGGAATGACCAATAGAGCAAACCTGAGAAAATTGAAAGTTGTGCCCTATCATTTAATCCAATACCTGATTATGTTAGCAAGAAACTCCTGAGTAAAGACTAAGATATGAGATAGGTCATAAACTATTATTGATGCAAAGCTCGGTCAGGCTTGTTATACTGCAATGTCAAATACCCCACCATTTAGACAATAAGAATTTGAGATAACAATATGTACTGTAAAATTAAAACCTAGTGTCAACATATTATTTGAATTTTGATAACATACTGAGATTCTTGTTACAAATTCTTAAAATGTTTCAACAGAATTGAATTATTGATCTAAGATATGCTAAGATCCTGTTAGGTCCTTAAAAAATTCCCATTTTCTTTCTATCATCCATCAAAGATGTGCTATATAAAAAGGTTTTTTATGTTCATTAGCGGAAATTTTAGAGGGAATACACTGCACTTACGATAATATTGCTATATCAAATATAGCCACCATTTAGACACTCCGTTTCACGGATAAGCTTACCCTTTTCAGATTCATATCTATCTCTGTCTCAAATAATGTTCTTCCTCCTGGAATTCAAATGTCGAAAGTAGGCTAAGAAGGACTCCATATTTTCTGGCTGAGGCAAATTATCCTAGGAAGCATAACCCATCTCAACAAAAAAAGTTGCAGGACGAGGTTTCTAGATCATAAACAAATAAGAATCAATACCAGAGATAGTACGAAAATTTGGAGGTACTCCTATTAGCATGCACCAAAAAATTAAGCGAGTCACGTAACTGAACCACAAGACAAAAAGAGACCAAAAACATACAAAATTATGCCTAATCAAGGCACTCATGTTGTACAGATCCAACAACCTAATCGTTTGACAGAATACCCAATGCTGATCAGGTGTGCACCATACAATTAATCTTCATGTTATATATGATGATACACAATAGCTAGTAGCCAAATGAATATAAAGATCATCATGCCTTAGTTACCTTAGAAACAGAGTGTTGATTTTTCATAATTATCATTACCTAGACTCTAGATTGCACAATATCTAGAGTGCAAACAGCAAGGACAAAGACCCAAACACAAGGAACACGGTTGCAAAAAGTGCAACACTGGCCAGACCTCCAATCTGCAGGGAATAAAATGTGTAATTAGCATAAATTTAGAGCTAAGAGGAGAAACTTCTTCACTCATGATTGAGAATAATGTCGTAACCTGCAGAACTCTGTACAAAACAGTGCAGACTTGAATATAGTTCCATTTTACGTATTCACTTGCAAAAAGAGCTTGCATTATATGAAATAATTCAAATACACATATAAAGATATCAGGCTAGACACTGAAGGTCAGTTCCTATAAATGTACAGACCTAACCAGCAAGAGAGGAGAAGTTGTTAACCATACTTGCAAGCTTATCTCGTAGCCGACCAGTGGAATATGCCCTTGCCTTGCAGCTAGTGATGTTGACATCCAGTCATCCACAATGGCAAGATTATTGTGATGGTTCTGCCAATTAACAGTGCACCTGGAGAATTGCTCTAGTTTAAGTGACTATCATATAGGGATGTTGCAGCGACAGAGAGATGCCTAGGGTAAACTACATCTCTTCACTTTAGATTCAGCATGCCTCTACATTAAAGAAGATGATATTTATTTGATGGAACAAGTTCCTTATAATCTTAGTACCAGAACACAAAAATGAGGCAATATGTTCTAACCAAATGAGCGCTCCATTTAAAGAAAATATGAGGCCTCAACTAAAGAGGCAAGCAACATCCGTTTGAAGAAACGATATTTCTGAAGTGTGTCACTGTGCCAATTACCAAGAAATTCTCAGCTATATGATGGTATCTTTGATTACTAGGGGCCATCAGTGGCATCTCTATTCCTGAAGAACCTCAGATGATATGTCACACAGTTTGGTACCTGATATGTATTGTTTCAAAAGTGAATAAACACATTTGCATACCTACTTATTGATGAAAGGTGAGGGCAAGAGCACAAATTTCGAAACAATAATTAATTGGTCATTATATCAGAATAGCAGAGATAGAAATGCTATAGCATGAACTACAGTCAGCTATTTCATCCTTCACAAATAGCCTAAAAGAAAGACATAGTCTCAAACGCTTTGTACTACATTACATACAAAGGAAAGAATCCCGCCAAACCTTCTGGCCTTAGACCAATGGATTCTGTTTTGATCTTATTATTTTCTTTCAATAAGATGCGGGAGATAAGCCTTCATGTGGTTCAGAAAAGAAAATAGTGCCCCAGAATAGTATGAATCTTAACTCACAAACCTTTATGCCCAAAAAGCTACGGGATCTGCAGTTCTATATCTCAGATCACTAAGTAACCTAGCATTCCAGAGCTTAGGGTGTTCAAATCAAAGTTGCATTAAACCACTGGAAAACCAGGTTAATTTCTATGTCAACTTCCAACGAATCTGAGCAGACATAAAAACAAGCTAAGGGAAATTAATATCAATTAACATAGCAGAAAAAACATACGTTTGGAGCAAGCAAGAGTACATTAAAAAGTATCATGCTAGTATCCTAGTGTGCAATTATTTGTATTACTCACCAGAAAATGCATTGGCATACCTCTCAGGGCAATCTTATCTCCCCCAATCAAATGTTCATAATCAGTACAGATAGGAGTCCAAGGTAAGTGAAATAGAAATTAACAAGCCACATTTCTTGGCGATGACCTCCAACAAAGGAATAAAGGAAGAGCAGAGAGGTACATGCCTGTGGATGTGGATTACGAAAAGTTTACCAAAAAGAGCCGACCATCCTGAAATAAGGAAAAATAAAATAATATCAAGCACTAGCCTGCATGATATGATCATTGGTCAAAGCATAATGAATCATTTGCTTTTTTAGCCCATGACACCACCGATAGGAACAAACAGGAAGCTAAGCTAGGTACGTGCGACACAAGATTTTGCAAAGATACCGACATTAGCATAATCCAAAGTATTGCGATTTTATGCAAGAAAATAGGAAGATCTATTTCAAATAGTCAAGTTACTGGCGTGTGTGTGCACCGTGGCTCTTTTGATCCCTTGTTGCAACTCCTCTCTATTCAGTGCAGGGAACAAGTAAGCACCTAAGTAAAGCAAGTTTAAACATAATTTTTCAGATTAAGTTACTCAAAGAAGTGATACAAGGCATCATTGAAAATGTGGATTAAATTTTGCTCACCCGCCCTGCATATCACACTGGCTCATGCTGATTCCTCCACACACACATACACCATGGCTCTCTCTACATCATATTCCTCCTGGCCCTCACCAACGGCCAGCTGAGTACCATGAACGAGAGCCCAATGGAAAGGATTTCTGAACACACCTAAGCCCAAAAAATCTATTCAGCTCCAGATCTTGCAATCACAGACAACAACAAAAGGGGCTAATCCAGTTGTGGCTTTAGATCTTGCAATCATAGACAGTAACTCCAAAGAAGCACAACGGAGGGAACCTCAAATCCAGAGAGAGAGAGAGAGAGAGAGACCTCATGACCGAGACAACAGAGCAGTGGCCGTTGACGACCGAATCGGCGACACCTCGCCACGAAGGAGGAAGGGGCGTGGGGTGGAGGAGGAGGCAGCCACCAGGGAGGCGAAGGATGAGGGACAAGACGACGGCGGCGGGTCACGTTCCTCTGCGTCAGCTCCTCCTCAAAGGAGCAAACGCCACACCTTGTGTCCACTGAAGTGACCTGCAGCTGCAAGAAGACAATCAGATGAAGAAAGGGACGCGCTTGTGTGGGTGGAGAAGGGGCCTTACCTGTGGAGAAGGAGAACCAGGGCTGAGCTAGTCCTCTCGCCGCCGTGCCGGGTCGTTTCGCTCAGAGGGGGCCGCCGCATCTCGCAGCAGTGACGGCGACAGGGAGAGACCACCATGGCAGCGGCTAGGATTTTGAGGAGGGGGAAGAAAAAAAGGAGAGATGATGATGCTGGAGTGGTTGGCCATGCCGATCCTGCCTCTCTCTTCATCCCCAATCTAGGGGACCGTCGATGACCGCTGCCACACCATGGGAGAGAAAGGGAGGAGAGGAACGGGAGAGGATAGAGTTTGAGGGAACGTGAGCGGGGTGTGCGGGGAGAGATGCGGGCCTCGCTACCATGGCGACGCGGCGCTGTAGCAAGCATACCCGGCGGCGCGTCGCCGATCGCCACGGGC
This sequence comes from Dactylis glomerata, assembly GCA_007115705.1. Classification (NCBI taxonomy): domain Eukaryota; kingdom Viridiplantae; phylum Streptophyta; class Magnoliopsida; order Poales; family Poaceae; genus Dactylis; species Dactylis glomerata. Next base: position 2,793,679 of record QXEO01000685.1, on the reverse strand, counting down.
GTACCACCTAGGAGGAGAAGGACGAATGGGGATATGAAAAGTCTATTTTGTCCTTGGCGGGCAAGCAAAACAACAGTGGAACCACCGCGCCACCATAGTTTTAAAAACCGGACCGATGAGTGAACCAGTGAGGTGGTCCGTTCAATAGCGACAAAAAACCATCAACTTTAATAGATAATTAAGTTAATTTCAGAAAAAATAGCATCGAATCATATATTTTACATTTACTTTCATAGTAGATCACAAACTAAGGGTAGTAGAGGTGGTATTAGGCCTTATGCGGGGTATTTGGAGGAAGGTTCTAGGTTTTAGGATCATATCCTCGCAAAAACACATTATTTTTATGCATTTTTCTGGTTTTTTGTTAGTTGGACCAGCGACTCTTAAAAAACCGGAGAAGGCGTCGGTTCAGGTTTTTTTTGGTCAAACCACCGAACTGGTTTGGTTTTTAAAACTATGCGCGCCACTCCGCCTGTTGCACTCATCACCAGATTACCACGTAGCCTAGGTCGCTGACTACCGGGCCCCGCTCAATGCAGGTCCACAAATCAGTGAAACACGCTAGGCTGAGAGGGCTGTCCAGAAATGGATGGTTCGGACCACGTGAGCAGGAGCGAGATGTCGATCGGATGGCTGACATCGCGAGATCTGAAAAACGGATGACCAGCAGTCGGCCACGTCAGCATAATGGACGGCCAGGATTCTCATAGGGTGGATGGACCCAGATTCCCGCAAGAATGTTTCTTTTAGATGGACGGCCAGGATTCTCATAGGGTGGATGGACCCAGAATCCCCTAAGAATGTTTCTTTTAGATTGGCAGTGGATAAGACCTGGGAAATAGAGCTAGGTTTTTCGACAGGAGGAGGAGAGGAAACTCAGTTTGGGGCAACTGATTTCATTGATAGGAATCGTTGCTATAAATAGCCTACAACAGCTCATGTCTTGCATAAGAAGATAGCAAGATCGGGCCATAATTAGTTAGAGATCTAAACAATAACTAGGCTATCAAAACAATAACTAAGTTATCTGTTAACACCCTGCCGCAGTAGATACATTGGCGCTTGGCAAAACGCATAGACTAGACCGGAATGACTAAAACGACACCATAGGTAATCCTTTGGTCATGATATCAGCAAGCTACTGAGTAGTAGGCACATGAACGACCCGAAGTTCGCTGAGAGCCACCTTCTTGCGCACGAAGTGAATGTCTAACTCAATGTGCTTCATTCGTCGATGATGAACTAGATTGGTAGACATGTACACCGCTGAGATATTATCACAAAAAACCACCATGGCCTTGGAGGGAGGAGAACCAAGCTCATTGAGAAGTTGTTGCGTCCATACACAATCAGCAACAGCAATGGCAACGGCACGATACTCAGCCTCGGTGCTCGAGCGCGAGAAAGTAGGTTGGCGTTTAGAGGACCAACTCACAAGAGCACCGCCGAGGTAGACACAGTAGTCGGAGGTAGAGCGCCAGGTGTCCGGGCATCCTGCCCAGTCCGCATTCGAGTAGGCAACAATGTTGAGGGGAGAGGAGCTGTGGAGCAGGAGACCAGAGCTCGTGGTGCCACGAACGTATCGGAGGATACATTTGATGATGGCAAGATGACCGTCACGCGGATCATGCATGTGTAAGCAGACTTGCTGCATGGCATATGCAAAATCAGGACGCGTCATGGTCAAGTACTGGAGAGCACCTGCGAGGCTGCGGTACTCGGATGGATCAACAACCGGCGCACCAGCGTCGGCGGCGACCTTGGGAAGGGTATCGATGGGTGTGGTGGCCAGTTTGCACTGCACCATGCCTGCACGCTGCAGGATCTCCTCGGCGTACTACTCCTGGCTGAGGAAGAAGCCACGAGGCGTACGGCATACATGGATGCCGAGGAAGTAGTGCAAGAGCCCCAAGTCCTTCATCATGAACTCGAGCATGAGCTTGTCGATGAGAGCGCGGAGCAGGGTCGAGGAGGAGGCCGTCAAGACGATGTCGTCAACATACAGTAGAAGGTATGCCACGTCAGTGCCCCACCGTAGTATGAACAGCGAGACATCAGAGCGAGAGGCGGTGAAGCCAATGGTGATGGCGAAGGCGGCGAAGCGATGAAACCAGGCACGCGGCACTTGCTTCAAGCCATAGAGGGACTTGACGAGCTTGCAGACGTGATCCTTGCGTTGAGCATCAACGAAACTGGCTGGCTGGTAGCAGTAGACCTGCTCATCAAGAATGCCGTTGAGGAAGGCGTTCTTCACATCCAACTGGTGTATGGGCCAGTTGCGTGAGGATGTGTAACACCCCACTTTTTGTAACCCTGTTTAAACTGAGTTTGGTAATGCAAAAATGAGGGCCAACAAAAACTTTTTGCAACTAGATAAATAAAATAGAGTTTCCTGTGTGTTTGCCTCAATTGTTTTGAAAATCTTGTTTCAAGAGTGTTGTTTGATGGGTGAGTTTGTGGACCAACTCAATTTTTGTGATCTAGTGATCATGCCATCCTTTGGGTTACTAGCTTTTTTCTAAAAATAGAATATCTTGGCACCTCCTTTATTTCAAAATATTTTAATTTTCCAAAATAGGAGCCAAGATCTATTTTTAAAACAAAAGCTTTATCCAGACCTAAGTATTTATAAAACTACAGGGATATAGTGTTGTGATCCCACTATTTTATAAAACTACTATTTTAGAAACATTTGATAAGTGGATTTCAAACGCCTTTGAGAGAACTTAATAGAGGGGATGTTTATTGTCTCCATTAGATTAAAAATAATTACAAAGGATTTACTTCATGATTTAAACCTTTTCTCAACCATCTCCAAGGCATGATCCCATTGAGCACTTGTACACACCTTTGCTCTCATGATGAGTTACTGTTGCATGAGTTTGACTATGATTGACTGTGTTTGGCTTTGTTTGACTTCCTCTTGTGTGCATGATTATTTTGCTTGGAGAAATTCCTTCAGTCCTTGTTATTACTCCTAAAACCCTATTAATGCTTGGTAGCATCTAAGTGGAGCCAAGAAGTATAACAGAGGCAAGTGAAATTGCAAAATCATCCAAATTCCTAGTTTGGCCCTATCTTCACTTCTGTTAAAGAATTCAATTCTCAGGCACTTATCCTAAGCTCATACCTTATATCTAGGACAATTCACCTACCTATAATTCATCTTTGTCATCTGATCTTGCATTCTCTCCATTACCACTTGGTCAATTGAGACCATCTGCTACTTGTTCTAGTCGTGTTTTCAGCCCTAATCGAATCAGTGACCATTTGATCTTCAGCAGATTCCCTTTTCTCTACAACTTTTAATTTCGAAATAAATTCATTAGGGACTCTTCTATGCTATACTTATATTCTTATTTACCTACTCTAACCATCCCTAACCTTCCTAGGATATTTTGGCACTTGCCCTAGTGAATATGGGTTAGTTTTGAGCTCTAGTCAAATCCATTTCCACTCTTTTTATTTCTTCTTAACCTCTGGATCACTTCTCAGCACTCACCATCAATTCTCTCTCAAATGCAACCCTTCCCAAACAACATTTCAAAATTTTATTCATTCTTATTATCATCCCCATTTCATCAAAAATAATTTATATAAAACTATTTTCTTCTTAACCAAAATGCATGGAAGTGGTAGCTATGCCATTCCTTGATTTCTTGCATCTTTCCAATCTGAGGAGAATCTACTAGGCATGGATATGGAAGTGGGACCCTTGTAACCAAAAACCTCATCCTGTTATTTTCAAAAATTTCAAAGGCTAACTCAAATGAATTTAAATCAAATTTGGAGCATGCTCACATATAGAAATCTAAGCATGCGCCAATGAAATTCTTATTTGAATGACATCATCTATACACCAACTCCACCTCTCTAATCTACCATCTATATCTATCACTTCAGCAAAACAAAAATATGTGATCTTATGCCATCATGATCATCATGGGCATTAATCTCTACTTCCACATTTATCCATCCAAACCTTCTCTAATTTTCACCAAAGCCTCCTAGGTGGCAAACCATCATCAGAACCATTTCATGGTCGATCTTCATTGACCATTTGGAGCTTTCCCTTGGCCATTTGCGCTTGGCATGGAAGAGAAGATGGCCATGTCATGGCATTGTTCCATGCATGCAATCTCCCTCTCTCTCTCTCTCTCTCTCTCTCTCTCTCTCTCTCTTAGTCAGTAAGCAGCGGAAACATGACCTCTCCTGCATCCCTACAACCTCTAGCCACCCCTCCTACTGGTCCTAGCCCTCTCTCTCTCTCATGTGCCCTAGATGGCCATTGGCATACCTTGTGGCATAAGCCACATCCAAGGCCCGAGCCCTCTCACCACTAGCCTCCCTATGCATCCCTGAGCCTTCCCAAGCACGCCCCCGACCCTGTACGGTTCCTATCAACCCCTATCGACTGCGCCCTTTTAGATGTCCATTCGTCGAACACCTAGCGTGCATCAGTTCGGTGTCCTCCCCTGCGGTCAAACACCCACCCCCTCCCCTTTTGACGAGGGGTTAACTCGACAAATGTCCTGGATGAAGGACTTAGGATCGGGGAGATAGGGCGTCAGATGAACTCGAAGGTAAGGTTAGTCGAAATAAGTGTATATCGAAAGTAAACTTGGGTGTTCAACCTGGCTTGCTTTCAATCTGCCCTCCCCGTCCTCTCCTAGCCCCTATATATAGGTGGCTAGGTCTCGAGGATCGGGTCGGGTTCGATACAGATTACAAATATCGACATACGGTAATAACTCGTATTCGACTATCATTACAGTTGGGCCTAACTCATCGGGCCTCAGGGGTACTCAACTAATGGGCTCTATTAGCTATACCCTTGTCAGTAGCCCCTGAGATTCTACCAGAATTGCAGATTCAGGTTGAATCTCTAATCTTGAAATCTTCGACTTGATCAATTCTTCATATCTTCGACTTGGTCTTTCGACTTATATAATTTTTCGCAAGGGGTTTTGATGAACAAACCTGACAACTCTGACGGATCAAGAGGTCAGTTAACTACCGGAACAGATACTTGCCACCTACTTCAAATTCAATCCCCTTGGATTTGAATTCGGGATACCAGTCAAATCCATTCTTTTGCCGCATTTAGGACTTACAAAAAATGAATCCCAGTGATTCTCAGGGTACCCAGTGCGTCCACCAGGATTTTCTTCGCGTCGTAGACACGGATACATACCAGCAGAGCGCATCCATGTGCGTATACCAGGCCACACAGGACGGATCCCGGGGTCTTACCTTCGTGACAAGTCACGGCATTCGAGTTTCGTTGCGATAACGCAACTCGAGAATCTTATGTCGCAGTCAAATTTTGACTGAAAATATTCGAGTTTCTGCAACCAAAAAACTCGCTCCCGATGGGAGTAATTTCTAGCCTTCAATTTGTCGACTATATAGTCGAAGTTTTGTATGCTCACCTTTCAATATCAATCATCTCATCTTTATCGGGTGCGCGCTCAGCGCTCCCGATGGGAGTAGCCCCCGAGGCTATGTTTGGCAACTTGTAGTCAAGCATAGGCTCAAAGTTCAGCTCCTCTTTCTTCTGTGTCTACCTTGGCATTGACGAGCCCCCAAGTCTAAGTCAAAGTTTTCATATCGCAGAATCCTCCCCTTTCTCTGTTGTTTTTTTTCCTTCTTCTTTGATATTATCGTCTGCTGTGCGCAGAATTTAATTCCCATTGTAAATTGCGGTTCACAAACTTTGATGCAGCCCGAAAGCCCAATAGTATATGCTTATAAAAGCGCCTTGTGATTAAGGTAGGAAACCCTAATTAAACTTCTCCTCCGCCGCATCCTCTTCTTCCTCCATCTAGGGTTTTTGCGAGGTTTTCCCGTCGTGCTTCATGGCTGATGCTAGAGGTTCTCGTCTGAACCTTGGATCCCCGATGGCCCCCCGAGGTAGGGGTCGCCCTCGTGGTAGCAAAAATAAGCCCAAGGTGACCATTGCCGCGGGAACTTCTTCAGATGCCCCGGCTAAGCGTCGCCCCGGCCGCCCCCTCGGTAGCAAAAATAAACCGAAGGTGACCATCGCCACTCCAGGCCCTACGTCTCCTCCTCCTGCTGCGCCTGCTGCTCCTCCCCGTATCTTTTCCTTTCTTTGCATTGCCATGGCGCAGTGCCGTGAAATTCAGCGCTTACCGCTAGATTTCACGAGGTTTATGGATGGCCGCGAACTGCGAGAGGCGGTTCTGCGTGAACAATCTGGCGGTGGCATCCCTTATGAAGTGGAGGTGTGGTATGACGGCAACGGCGAACAGTACTTCAGAGGTGGCTGGTCGCAATTTGCTGAAGACCACGACATCCATCAAGGTTTTATCATGGCGTTCGACTTCCACGTCGGTACGTCGAAGTTTGACGTGAAGATCTATAATGGCACTCTTTGCCAGAAGGAGTACGAGGCTTGAAGCCCTCTTTTATTTAAATCTGTTATCCATGTAACCTCGTTTGACAATGTCCTTCAATGATATCAATGAATATTCGTACTTTGTGTCAATTAACTTTTATTAATATCATGAGAACAAGTCATGTTCTGAGATATGTTTTCCATATGTCGGGTTCTTCGTGAACCAGTAAATGTAAGGATGATACCGGGTTCTTCTCGTGAACCAAGTTCTCTTTTGAGTTTATCGGGTTGTGTAAACAACCATATAGTGAAGAAAAATCCCTTCATCTTATCATAACGATTTTTCATACGACCCAGGGGTTAAAGCCCCCGAGCGGAAAAGTAACACGAAAATCTTCACAATTTTGTCGAGTTCAACCCAAAGAACCCGACCTGTGGCCTCATGTTCTGGGTCCAGAAGGTGAACTCGAATATATTAATATCTCTATACTTAGTCTACGCGTAAAAACGCCGTAGCTGCTCTGCATTCCACGGGTTGCCTTCATCCTTCCCGGTCTTCTTGTCTTGTAGTCTATAAGCTCCTCCTGGTATTACTTCCGTGACAATATAAGGTCCCACCCATGGGGACTCCAATTTCCCATGGCTATCTTGCCTTAATCGCAAAACAAGGTCTCCTACCACGAAAGACCGTGGACGAACTCGACTACTATGGTAGTTTCGCAAGCTTTGTTGATATTGTGTAGCCCTTTCTAGTGCTTTGTCTCTTGCTTCATCTAGTGCATCGACGTCGTCTTGCAATGCTTTTGTCGATGTCGCCTCATCATATGCTGTTACTCTTGGAGCCTCGTGTGTAACTTCGACTGGAAGCACGGCTTCTGCGCCGTGGACCAGGAAAAAAGGAGTTTCTTGAGTTGCTGCATTGGGCGTAGTTCTCAGGCTCCAAAGAACGGAGGGCAATTCTTCTACCCAAGCGCTCTTGGCTTTCTCGAGAGGTGCTAAAAGCCTCTTTTTTATTCCACTACTTATCAGGCCATTGGCCTTTTCGACTTGCCCGTTTGTTTTCGGGTGCGCCATAGACGCGAATTTAAGCTTGATTCCCAATCCTTCGCAGTAACTTTTGAATTCTTTTGAAGTGAAATTTGTCCCATTATCTGTGATAATGCTGTGTGGTACACCAAAACGAAAAACTATCGACTTGATGAAGCTGATTGCTGCTGCAGAGTCTTGAGTTGTTACTGGAGCTGCTTCCACCCATTTGGTGAATTTATCGACTGCTACTAGCATGTAGACATGCCCTCCTGGCCAAGATTTGTGCAATTTTCCCACCATGTCAAGACCCCATTGTGCAAAGGGCCAAGATAATGGTATTGTTTGCAGCTCTGCTGCTGGTGCATGCGGTCTGGACGCAAACCTTTGACATGCTTCACACTTTCGAACTATATCTTTTGCGTCTTCGATGGTTGTTAGCCAATAGAATCCCGCTCGAAAAGCTTTTGCTGCTATCGCTCTGCTGCTTGCATGATGGCCACATACTCCACCATGTATGTCTTTCAATATTGCTTGCCCTTCCTGGGGTGTGACACAACGCTGTAAAACGCCGGTTATACTTCTCTTATATAGTTTTCCTTCCAGCACGACGAACGCTTTCGCCCTTCGAGTTATCCTCTTAGCCTCCACTGCATCTTCTGGTAGCTTTTTGTTTATCATGTACGCAAGATATGGCTGCATCCATGTTTCTTCTATCATCATGACCTCCTCTGGCTCTGTCGTAGCCCCCGAGCCTGCTGTAGAAGTCGAACTTTTAGCACTTTTTATTGATCTTTCCACTATTTCCTCCCAAAATACTCCGGACGGTATAGGTAAGCACTGTGACCCAATATTTGCTAAAGTGTCGGCTTCTTCATTGCTGTTCCTGCTGATGTGGGAGACTTCACATCCGTCGAAGGTTCCTTCCAGATAATGGTACAAATTTTTGTAAGCCATCATGTTGTCATTGATTGTGTCGCATCTGTTCATAACTTGCTGGACAACAAGGTTAGAATCTCCAAATATTTTTAGGCGTGTTGCTCCACAAGCTTTAGCCATCTTCATCCCGTGCAACAAAGCCTCATACTCTGCTTCATTGTTGGAGGCTTGCGAGAAGCTCATCCTTAGGACATACTTTAACTTGTCGCCATGGGGTGATATCAGTACCACTCCTGCACCTGCTCCTTGAATTCGCTTTGAACCATCGAAGTACATTGTCCAAGTACTCGACAAATCTGGTGGTCCCGTGCTTTGCGGCTCGAGCCACTCTGCTGTAAAATCTGGCAGAACTTGCGACTTAATCGCCTTCCGTTTTTCATACGTGATGTCCATGGGAGATAGCTCGATTCCCCACAAGGAGACACGGCCCGTTGCTAAAGGGTTGTTCAATATGTTCGATAGTGGTGCTTCATTGACCACTATAATTGGGTGTACAGTGAAATACTGTCGTAATTTACGTGCAGTAGTGAAGACACTGTAAGCCAACTTTTGATAATGCGGGTACCTCTGTTTGGTTGGAGATAGCACTTCGCTGATGAAATATACCGGTCTTTGGATGCCATGAGCTTTCCCTTCTTCACTTCTTTCGACTACTAGAACTGTGCTTACCACTTGATGAGTTGCGGCGATGTACAGTAATAGTGGCTCTTTTTCTTTAGGTGCGACCAGCACTGGCGGCGTGGAAAGCACTTTCTTCAATTGTGCAAACGCTGTGTCTGCCTCTTCTGTCCACTCAAACTTGTCGTCTGACTTCTTCATAAGTGCATAAAAAGGAAGCGCCTTCTCTCCTAGTCGAGCAACGAAGCGACTTAATGCCGCGACTCGTCCTGCTAATTTCTGTACGTCGTGGAGTTTCGTGGGTTTCCCCATTGTTAGAATTGCTTGAATTTTCTCTGGATTTGCCTCTATTCCTCGCGCTGATACCAAAAATCCCAGAAGTTGCCCTGCTGATACTCCAAAGGAACACTTTGTCGGGTTCAGCTTTAGCTTGAATTTGTTCAGGTTGTCGAAGGTTTCTGCTAAGTCGCTGATCAAGGATTTCTCTTCTCTTGTGGTGATGACTACGTCGTCGATGTAGACTTGTATATTGCGCCCTATTTGGCTCCCGAGGCAATTTTGCATCATCCTTTGATAAGTTGCCCCTGCATTTTTTAGGCCGAACGGCATCACTTGGTAGCAGAACACCCCATATGGTGTGATGAAGGCCATTTTTTCTTCGTCTTCTTTCTTCAGTTTGATCTGGTTATAGCCAGAATATGCATCCAAAAAGGAAAGCCTTGCGCACCCCGCTGTTGAATCGATTATTTGATCAATGCGGGGTAAGGGAAAGGGATCCTTTGGACAATGCTTATTGAGAGACGTGTAGTCGACACATACTCTTTGCACATCTGTGTTTTTCTTTGGTACTATCACTGGGTTCGACACCCAACTCGAAGTCTTGATTTCCCTGATGAATCCAGCATTTTCTAATCTGTGTAATTCTGATGCTATCGCCTTCCTCTTAGGTTCATCAAATCGCCTCAATGGTTGCTTGACTGGTTTTGCCTTGGGATCTACATTAAGTGCGTGCTCGACGAGTTCCCTGGGAACGCCTGGCATGTCTGATGGACACCAGGCGAAGATTTCCCAGCGCTCACGGAGGAACTCGACGAGCGCGCCTTCCTATGCGGGATCCAAGTTCACCGCAATGGATGTCGTCTTGTTTGGATCTGTTGGATGGACCTGAATTTTCTTCGAGTCCTGCGTTGTGTCGAAAGCCTTATCTGGTAGGGATCGTCCAACGTCGGGTAGTACATTATGATCTGTTTCTCCTTTTAGCCTTTCGTACTCTGCTGTCATGCCGAAGGTTTGCGCCATCTTGTTGAATTCTCTGTCACACGTGTTGGCTACTTCGAAGCTCCCTTGTACTGTGATTGTTCCTTTGGGCCCTGGAATTTTTAACGTAAGATACGCGTAATGTGGAACTGCCATAAATTTTGCAAATGCTGGTCGCCCCAGGATTGCATGATATTGTGATGGCCAATCCATGACTTCGAATTCCAGTTTTTCCCTTCTATAGTTTTCGCTGCTGCCGAAGCAGACGTCGAGTTCGATCCTCCTCAGAGGATAGTTTGCTGCTCCTGGCACTATCCCGTGGAAAGAGCAGTCTGTCGGCTTCAGACTTGTTGGTAAAATGCACATAGCCTTCAGTGTTCTAGCGTATATTAAGTTTATGCCGCTTCCTGCATCCATAAACACTCTTCCGATGTCGTACCCTCCTATTTGCGCTTTTAGGACCATAGGCGAGTGGCCCGGCCTAGGAACCTTTCGTGGGTGGTCTGCTCTGCTGAATTTGACTGGTTGCTCTGACCATCGTAGGTACTCTGTGGTAGCTGGTGGTGATAATATTGCCAGGTTCACTTGCCTGGATATACTCTTTCGCTCTTTCTTCGACTTGGGCACCGGTTGGATCATGGCTGATATGTATACTTTTGACTCCAAGTGTTTTGACAATCTTTGAGTTTGGTATCCTTGACTTCTACGCTTTTCTTCTTGCCTTCCTTCTTGACTTGAGCCCATTGCGCCTTGCAGCCTTAGGAATGTTCTACAATCCTTCATCTGGTGGTTTGAGACTCTTCTCCCGTCGAGGTACACGTAGTGGATTCGACAAGGTCCATATAGCATATCCTCGGCTGAAGGCCTAGAATATCTTGACTTTTCTGCTCCTTTCGCATGAAATCGCCTGCTTTCATACCCTTTCTCTTCTTCTAGTATATAACCTGCGGCTATCTGTCTTCGCCTTCCTTGGTCATCCCTGCTGCGGTACCGCCTCCTTTGTCGACTTATTCTGTCGACTTCTGGCGAACGTCCTCTTTTGCTGTTATACGCGTCTTCTCCATCAGCGAATTTGTTGGCTTGTTCCATTAACTCCGCTATTGTCATGGGTCTTGTTCTTCCTATTTCTTCCACGAGATCTGAGCGACGAAGTCCTTCTGAAAAGGCGTCTATTGCCCGTTCGTCGGAGACGTCCTCTGCTGAGTTTTTGATTATACTCCAGCGTTGTACATAAGATCGCAGCGTTTCGCCTTTCTTCTGCACACATGCTTTAACTTCTTCTAATGATGCTGGGCGTTTGTAGGTGGAACGAAAATTTCTTGTGAATTGACTTTCGAGCTCTCCCCAGCTCCCGATGGATTCGTCGGGTAGGGTGTTTAACCAGGACCGAGCGGCTCCGGTGAGGTGTAGCTGCAAACTTTGCATTGCAGTCGCCTTTGTTCCTCCTAATATCTGTACTGCTTGTAAATAATCTGCTAGCCATAAGGTGGGTTCCTGCAACCCGTCGTACTTGCTCTGATCGTGGGGCAATTTAAACCCTTTGGGTACTCGCGTTTTGCGAACCCTGCGGGTAAAGCATGATGCACCCATATCTTTATCATCGCCTTCGTAATTTTCTTCCCTCCATGCATGCCATGACTTATCTACTCTGGCTTGTGTTATTATATTTCTTGCGTCCTTCTTTCTTTTCCGTCGCTTCTTCTCTTCTGATGACTCACTATAATCATCATCTGAGCCATTATATCCGAACTTTTCCTTGCGTCTTCCCTCGTAGCTTGTCGACTTCTCCTTTGGGCTTTGCTTCCTTATCTTCCCTTCTACTATCCCGAGACTTCGTATCGCAGCCCGGTGCATATCTTCTCGCGGGTCTCCATGTTCTGGTCTTGTAGCTAGCAAATATGCTTGTGCCGCTGCTAATGCTGCCTCTGGCGTTTTTTGTATCAGATCATCTTCCTCTTCCTCTGGTTGTGGGGTCGAGCTCCTTGAGTACCTTTCTTCTCTGCCGTACGCTGACGCCCCCCTGTTGTGCTTTGGATCTCCACGCCTACCTCTGCTGTATTCTGAATCTTCACTATAATCTTCCCAGTATTCTTCCCTTGATATACTATTATTGTCTTGAAACATCATGTCTCTTTCCTCCCTTAATTTCTTCTTGTGTTGGTATAGTGCATATTGATATCCCATTAGAACTTCTCTTCGCGATCCTTCGGGTACCTCTGTACCATGATTAATGGCTGATGTAATTATTCTCCATTCTCCAGCCGAGACATGGACTTTCTCTTTTTCCTTTTTGTTGTGATTTTTCATTTTGTCGACTTGCCTGTCGAACTGTTTGCTTATTTCACTGTTGTTTCCATCTTCTGCTTCAGTGATAATAACGCATAACTGATGTACTTTGGAGACGCCGTTGCTTCTTCCGGCGAAGTCCTTTGCGTTGTTGTGTGTTTGATACGCTTTTCCTTCTGAGTCGAGATTTTCTTCGATTTCGTCGCCTTCTGCGATTGATGCTTTCTCTAAGCTGACCACCTCGTTGGAAGAACCTTCTGATGACTCCAATGTTTCCTCTATTTCGGGCTTTCTTGCCGATGAATCTGGTCTCGTCGGGTCCGAAAGGCGAGATGAACCTGACGGCCCGATGAAGATGCTCAAACTTCCGATGGATAACTCCACTTCTTGATTTCCGTCGACTTCTGGACTGCTGTTGGCTAAAAGCGAAAAAGCCGTCGAATTCATGATTCCAACGCCCAAGGTCCCCACGGTCGGCGCCAATTGACGAGGGGTTAACTCGACAAATGTCCTGGATGAAGGACTTAGGATCGGGGAGATAGGGCGTCGGATGAACTCGAAGGTAAGGTTAGTCGAAATAAGTGTATATCGAAAGTAAACTTGGGTGTTCAACCTGGCTTGCTTTCAATCTGCCCTCCCCGTCCTCTCCTAGCCCCTATATATAGGTGGCTAGGTCTCGAGGATCGGGTCGGGTTCGATACAGATTACAAATATCGACATACGGTAATAACTCGTATTCGACTATCATTACAGTTGGGCCTAACTCATCGGGCCTCAGGGGTACTCAACTAATGGGCTCTATTAGCTATACCCTTGTCACCTTTCCTCTCACCAATGACCACGCCCCATGTCTATCTACTCACTGGCGCAGCCATGCCTCTTTTCCTCATCGTTTGTGTTTGTCCATTGCGCCGCCCACCCCGCCCAGTGAGCGACGGGCATTGTTGCCCTTGCCATGCATGCACGCCCTACTACCTATTTGAGCCCCTCCTCACCTCTAACCCTCCCTTATGGCCTCAGAACTAATCCAGACCGAGGCCCCCAGCTCTCCACTCCCCTCTTCTTCCTTGGCTGTGACCGAGCACCACCGCTGGTGGCACTGCATCGTGAGCTTGATGCCGGCTTCCTTCCCGTTCCTTTTTTCTTCCTTCAGAATCTCCTCTTGCTCCTGAGACTCACACCTCTCTTTATTTTGCTCAGGACCATCGGAGACCTTGAGTCCACCCTCATCTTCGTCCGCCCGCCACCGGTCCCTGACGAGCACCACCCTCTGGCTATCTCCTCCGACCATGTGGGGCGCCAAGAGAGTCTGGTCGTCCTCGTCCTATCGGGTCGTCCAGGCGAGCTCTCTGGCCAACTCCAGCGTTTCGTCGGCGAATTTCCGGTGAGAGACCGCCGCCTTCCTCTGTTCCGCTGTCGCTTTTTGGTCAAGACAATACTGGCCATTGGATCTCAATCCAACGGTGCGTTGACCATTCGTTATTGACCCAGGTACTGACAGCTGGGACCCATACATCAGCGCCTTGCGTTATGTCTCTGACACCGACACCTTTGGCCTGCATGTCAGCCCGTTTAAGCACCGTCTCCCGTGTTCTGCAGCGTCAGATGAGCCGGCCCAGCTAGGTTGGCCCAGATCTATTCGAATCAGCTCGTAGAATTTTTTTTGAGTCTCTGCTAATTCATTTTTTTAGCAGATCTGCAGGTTGTAAAATCCCTAGGAAAATAACCATGCACTCAAATGACCCAATTCAAATTTCTATGGGCTCCTTGTTCAACTACCTACAAAATGGCGTTGGCCCCACTCCATTTAGATATATGTAGAAATAGCTATTTTTTAATCAAGCAAAACATCCCTTTCTTCACTCAAAAATCCAAATCTTGAGTTTTTCTAATTAAAAAGGTGTGGATCCAATTTTTAGAGATGCTATTATGTGATAGCTTGCATGCCAGAGTTAGTTTGGTATTAAAATGGCCAATAGAGTAAATAGCCTTGTTTAAATTCTCATTTGCACTAGAAATATTATTTTAGCATGAATCCAATTTCTCCATGTCATGCATTTTATAAGCTTTCCAAAACATCCTCTAGCACATTTTTCTGATGTCCAGAGAATATCTGGTAATTATTCTAGTGTTATAGATAATTTTGTTGTTAGGAAATTCATAGAAAATTAACCACAAGGTGTTTTGAGGTGAATCCAACTTTGTTGTGTTCAGAAACTTGTTACCTACCTACTGATGTGCTGAGAATGAATTTTTTGACACATTTTAGCACTTGCATGCTTGTTTGGTTTGAGTGGTGTATTTGTTGCTAGAAATGAAATACCCCTTGATTAATAGCTTTAGCTCGCTACTTAAAATACTACAAAAACTTGTTCAGATTCTAAACATGTTTGTTTCTGATGCTCTCTGATTGTGTGATATTGATTGTGGTTGTGCTTGTGTCGTGTGTATGCTTGTTTTCTTATTGTTTGCTATTCTTTTACCGGCGATAGAATCGAATGACACCGACTGCACCGAGGAGGGTGAAGTGTACGAGTACCAGGAGGAAGAGGACCAGGGACAAGCCAACCAAGGCAAGCCATCTATACTTGATGCATATCTGATCCTACTCATTTACTTTGCATGTTTCATAAAGGTTTATCAAATTGCATGTTTTTATATTGCTATATCTCTCGTAGCAATTGTATTGATGGCTCAAGCTCGACAAGCCAAATTGTTATCATCCTTCGAGATGACCCCTTTGAACACCTATTCTTTACCCTTGCAATAGTGGCTTGTTGATTAGTAGCAAAGCCTTTGGGAAACTTCTAGTGGAGCCAAAAACTCTAGGATGGGAACACTCAAAGAAAGTTTCAATAATGCTTTCAAAAACCTTGGAGTAGTATCTACTCCACTGAAATGTTTTCAAAAATGTTTTGGACAAAGGTAGTTGGTCATAGAGGAAAAAGGAGTGGTGGTTTTAAAAAGGACATTGGTGATTATGTATTCACCCGGGGCAATTAAACCGTGCAACCACATTACCCCGGTATCGGACGGGGCTTAGTTTGAAGTTTATTTACTTTAGTGCGGGGAGCCTCACACTATGTAAGGGTTTGTAGGACCCCGGAATCCGGGTTGCCGCAAGGGTATGGGCAATAGTAAATCGGGATCCTTCGGGATTTATCCGGCCGAAAGACACTTGGGTTCTCGCACCGTGGCACTGGAGCTACACTCGAGAAGATGGAGGTAGGCTGCCAGGTTTGTCAGGGAGGTTAACTCCATAGGGCAGGCACCCGTACTAAGGTAGGTAGATTGAAGACTCTGTTCGATTATTCGAACCCCGCATACTTGTGTATGACGATCCATGGTGGTATCCCAACAGATTTATCGAATCTTATGGGTAAAGTGTAAAACCTCTGCAGAGTGTAAATCTATTCGAATAGCTGAGTCCTTGGTCATGGACGGTTGAGCTGGCTATTGCCTAACCCAATGTCAGGTTTTGTCTTTACTAAAATGTTTCCAGAAAAATGGAGAAAGGTGCTGGACGGAGTACTCGGAGGGTACTGCCGTTGCACGGCTGTGGTTCGGAGTACTTACAGGGTACTGCCAAAGTAAATGGGATGGTCATGTGTGATTGAATTGGATTTATAAAGGGAGGTGGTCATGTTTGATTGACCACCGGCTCTCTCTCTCTCTTGAGAAATAAATGAGTTCCCCTTCCCTATAGAGTTTACAAAAATCTGTTTTCTAAAATTGTTTTTCAACAAAGATATAGAAATGTTGTATGACATGCTATATCGACGTGAGAAATTGACTAGTTAGAATGAAATAGACTAGAGCCTTTCCTTGCTATAGCCAAACTGCATATCATTTCACTCCTTTAGATGGTTTGCGAGTACAATTCAAAATGTACTCACGGCTTTGTCCCTGGCTATTAACTAGGTCAGACTATGGAGAGGACTACGCAGAAGGTGACGATGGTTACGATGATGCTGGTGTGAACTAGGAATGTCTCCCAGTCAGTTGCATGTAGGGTAGTAGGCATGATGTGGGTCATCAACACTGCTTGGTATCCGCTGCTTAGTTGTAGACTTGCCCTGCGTGGCAATATCATACTTGGTCATGTGACCAATTGTAAGTTTATTATTCGATACTGTAATGGATGATGTAATTCTATTATCAACTTGGATATGTGGATTCACGATACACTGATCATGGGATCATGAATTGTATGCTTATCGGGTATTCCGGATGGGTAATCCGGGGTCCCCATAGAGTTGGTATCAAAGCCATCCTAACTGTAGGAGACCTTAGTTAGCATGGGCGTTAGATAGGAAAGTAATATTTCGCTAAAACTATTTGCAAAGGTTATTACTTCTAAGTAGCCCATAGTAGGGCTTATACCTTTATCACCTCTTCAAAAGCTTCTAATCTTACCTCCTTGATTGGCAAAGTTTTCACCGCTTTTAATATCTTGTCTCATCCCCTTCAAAATCTAAATACTGGACATTGTACCTGAAATAGACCTGAAGATTAGCAGCACAAGATGGGGCAAATATTCAGAATGACATCTTCAAAACTCTCCATTTGCAAAGGGATAATTTTTTTGACAAATTTTTCGCCTTTGTTTGACACCAACTGCTATGTGAAGAAGCTGACATTGTTCCTCCCTGGACTCGCACTTTTGCAGTCGCCAAGGACCAAGTACTTAGTTGCTTGACTAGTATTTATTAGGTTTGTCGGGCGTCTATGCCACCAATGGCACACTTCAGCAATCCCTCTGAAAACCTCACAACCATGTGATTTGATACAAAAAGACTTACAAAACTGCACTTCCCAAGTCAACATCAACGGCTCAACAACACTGCAACTTCACCACCAACTACCATCAAGTTTCTGCTGAAGCGAGAGTCAAGGAGAATGAAGACATCAACAACTATGTCCAACCATGACCCTAGGATGAATAGGACTAACCCCAAATATCACACATTTAGGCATTGTTGGTACTGGAAGTACCTCGTGTGATTCTTGCAATTGTGCATTGATTGCCATGTGTGTTCTGGATATTGTTTGCAGTTGCTTCGTGTGTTTCTTGAGTGTGTATTGTTACCTTGTGCATGTGCTTGTTTTGGCCTCTCGGCCTTAAAAACCCCCAGGTGTGTAAAACCCTGAATAGGAAGCCTCTCTAGAATGTGTTTTCCCTCTCATTGATTTATGTTAGCTTGAGTAGCATAGGTAACTTATTCGTAAAACACTAACTCCAACCTTGAGTGGATTATAACTCTTCTCGCAACACCTCCCTAAGATCCAATGCGACAATTTTTGCTACGTGCTTCAAGCTTCATCAAGACCTCTCTACAACGTCAAGGAAGCAGAAGATAGACCCGCCTAGACTATGGAAGATTCCTAGAAGGCAATGACTTCACTAACATAGTTTCCATTTTTAAAAGGGGAGTCCCGCTAACTTTGATGATACTGTCTTAACACCCCCAGCACTTTCAAATCTTCTAACAAGCCAACTAACATTGAGCATCGTAGTATCAAAGACAAGCCTAACTTTTGTAGTTCAAGATGTTATCGCCACTTGAAGCCCGAAGACTCGCGTGCTTGATCTCCACTAAGCAAATAGAAGAGTGAAGATTCTCCAAAATCAAGCCATCAATGTCGACTCCGCATTTCGAAGATACCAAGGGAGGTAGCAACAAGAAGAAGTGAAGACTTTTCTAGCTAACTCACTTGCTCGTTCAAATTTTGATAGGTTTGATCAAAAACTGACTTATGCCACGGGTAAAAATCCACATGAAGATTTCTCGGAAGATGAAGTCAACTCAAGGTATCCCAATATATGTCAAGATCCTCATGGCTACAAGAAGATGGAGAAGCAAGAAGATCTTCAATAGTCTCTACCAACCCAAAGACAAGAAGGAATAGATCATTGACTACTGGAAGACACACCCTTGGTGGTGCGCCACCACCTGAAGTGTTTTTCAGCTCAATCACAAGACGACCCAGAAGAATGGTTTCTATTAGGACTAACCTGCGCCTTGGTAGTTAGGAAGCATAGAGGACTAAGTCAACAGATTTGATGTTCCTATCAAGACCGAGCATAAATGCTCTTGTCTACCATCCTCAGAGGACTACAAGCTTGAGATTAAAGGTCTACACCAACCTCAAGCTTCAAGCCGTGACACAAAGATTTGAAGATTCCATCAAGCTACACGAAGGAAGCGACAACTCCCAGCCAACAAGAGCTACTCGAGAAGCCTAAACCTCTTCAAGACCTCAATTGCGAGCTGAAAACCTTCTAACTCTCATAGAATCTTTTCGGACATACTATATAGCCTAACCCCGCTAACCTTAAAAATGTCCCGAGGAGGTTTTGACAAGATACTTTCAGCAACATCAACTCTTTCGCCATCAACTTCAGCAAATGAAGATGATCTACACCTTCAGCAAAAGCAAGTCTTTGATGCAACTCAAAGTATCACCAGTGAGTTGGAAGAGCAACCGTTGAGGCATAACTGTAACTTGGTCTCAGCAGCTCTTACTACTATGCTTAGGAATCTCGGGATGAGATTCTGTTTAAGGGGGGAAGAGTTGTAACACCCCACTTTTTGTAACCCTATTTAAACTGAGTTTGGTAATGCAAAAATGAGGGCCAACAAAAACTTTTCACAACTAGATAAATAAAATAGAGTTTCCTGTGTGTTTGCCTGGATTGTTGTGAAAATCTTGTTTGCAAGAGTGTTGTTTGATGGGTGAGTTTGTGGACCAACTCAATTTTTGTGATCTAGTGATCATGCCATCCTTTGGGTTAATAGCTTTTTCTCAAAATAGAATATCTTGGCACCTCCTTTATTTCAAAATATTTTAATTTTCCAAAATAAGAGCCAAGATCTATTTTTAAAACAAAAGCTTTACCTAGACCTGAGTATTTATAAAACTATAGGGATATAGTGTTGTGATCCCACTATTTTATAAAACAACTATTTTAGAAACATTTGATAAGTGGATTTCAAACGGCTTTGAGAGAACTTAATAGAGGGGATGTTTATTGTCTCCATTAGATTAAAAATAATTACAAAGGATTTACTTCATGATTTAAACCTTTTCTCAACAATCTCCAAGGCATGATCCCGTTGAGCACTTGTACACACCTTTGCTCTCATGATGAGTTACTGTTGCATGAGTTTGACTATGATTGATTGTGTTTGGCTTTGTTTGACTTCCTCTTGTGTGCATGATTGTTTTGCTTGGAGAAATTCCTTCAGTCCTTGTTATTACTCTTAAAACCCTATTAATGCTTGGTAGCATCTAAGGGGAGCCAAGAAGTATAACAGAGGCAAGTGAAATTGCAAAATCGTACAAATTCCTAGTTTGGCCCTATCTTCACTTCTGTTAAAGAATTCAATTCTCAAGCACTTATCCTAATCTCATACCTTATATCTAGGACAATTCATCTACCTATAATTCATCTTTGTCATCTGATCTTGCATTCTCTCCATTACCACTTGGTCATTTGAGACCATCTGCTACTTGTTCTAGTCGTGTTTTCAGCCCTAATCGAATCAGTGACCATTTGATCTTCAGCAGATTCCCTTTTCTCTACAACTTTTAATTTCGAAATAAATTCAGTAGGGACTCTTCTATGCTATACTTCTTTTCTTATTTACCTACTCTAACCATCCCTAACCTTCCTAGGATATTTTGGCACTTGCCCTAGTGAATATGGGTTAGTTTTGAGCTCTAGTCAAATCCATTTCCACTCTTTTTATCTCTTCTTAACCTCTAGATCACTTCTCAGCACTCACCATCAATTCTCTCTCAAATGCAACCCTTCCCAAACAACATTTCGAAATTTTATTCATTCTTCTTATCATCCCCATTTCATCAAAAATAATTTCTATAAAACTATTTTCTTCTTAACCAAAATGCATGGAAGTGGTAGCTATGCCATTCCTTGATTTCTTGCATCTTTCCAATCTGAGGAGAATCTACTAGGCATGGATATGGAAGTGGGACCCTTGTAACCAAAAACCTCATCCTGTTATTTTCAAAATTTTCAAAGGCTAACTCAAATGAATTTAAATCAAATTTGGAGCATGCTCACATATAGAAATCTAAGCAGGTGCCAATGAAATTCTTATTTGAATGACATGATCTATACACCAACCCCACCTCTCTAATCTACCATCTATATCTATCACTTTAGCAAAACAAAAATATGTGATCTTATGCCATCATGATCATCATGGGCATTAATCTCTACTTCCACATTTAGCCATCCAAACCTTCTCTAATTTTCACCGAAGCCTCCTAGGTGGCAAACTATCATCAGAACCATTTCATGGTCGATCTTCATTGACCATTTGGTGCTTTCCCTTGACCATTTGCACTTGTCATGGAAGAGAAGCCGGCCATGTCATGGCATTGTTCCATGCATGCAATCTCTCCCCCTCTCTCTTAATCCCTCCTAGTCAGTAAGTAGCGGAAACATGACCTCTCCTGCATCCCTACAACCTCTAGCCACCCCTCCTACTGGTCCTAGCCCTCTCTCTCTCTCATGCACCCTAGATGGCCATTGGCATACCTTGTGGCATAAGCCACCTCCAAGGCCCGAGCCCTCTCACCACTTGCCTCCCTATGCATCCCTGAGCCTTCCCAAGCAAACCCCTGACCCCGTACGGTTCCTATCGGCCCCTACTGACCGCACCCTTTTAGATGTCCATTCGTTGAACACCTGGCGTGCATCAGTTCGGTGTCCTTCCCCGCGGTCAAACGCCCACCCCCTCCCCTTTCCTCTCGCCAATGACCACACCCCATGTCTATCCACTCGCTGGCGCAGCCGTGCCTCTTTCCCTCGTTGTTTGTGTTTGTCTGTTGCACCGCCCGCCCCGGCCAGTGAGCGACGGGCAATGCTACCCTTGCCGTGCACGCGCGCCCTACTGCCTATTTGAGCCCCTCCTCACCTCTAACCCTCCCCTATGACCTCAAAACTAATCCAGACCGAGGCCTCCAGCTCTCCACTCCCCTCTTCTTCCTCAGCTGCAACCGAGCGCCACCGCTGGTGGCACTGCATCGCGAGCTTGATGCCGGCTTCCTTCCCGTTCCTTCTTTCTTCCTTCAGAATCTCCTCTTGCTCCTGAGACTCACGCCTCTCTTTATTTGCCTCAGGACCGTCGGAGACCTCGAGTCCACCCTCATCTTCGTCCACCCGCCACTAGTCCCCGACAAGCACCACCCTCCGGCTATCTCCTCCGACCATGTGGGGCGCCATGCGAATGGTGAAGAGAGTCTGGTCGTCCTCATCCTATTGGGTCATCCAGGCGAGCTCTTTGGCCAACTCCGGCATTTCGCCGGTGAACTTCCGGTGAGAGACCGCCGCCTTCCTCTGTTCCACCGTCGCTTTTTGGTCAAGCCAATACTAGCCATTGGATCTCAATCCAATGGTGCATTGACCATTCATTATTGACCCAGGTACTGATGGCTGGGACCCATACGTCAGCGCCTCGCATTACGTCTTTGACACCGACACCTTTGGCCCGCATGTCAGCCCATTTAAGCACCATCTCCCGTGCTCCACAGCTTCAGATGGGCTGGCCCAGCTAGGTTGGCCCAGATCTGTTCGAATCAGCTCGTAGAATTATTTTTGAGTCTCTGCTAATTCTTTTTTTGTAGGTCTGCAGGTTGTAAAATCCCTAGGAAAATAACCATGCACTCAAATGACCTAATTCAAATTTCTATGGGTTCCTTGTTCAAATACCTACAAAATGGCGCTGGCCCCACTCCATTTAGATCTATGTAGAAATACCTATTTTTTAATAAAGCAAAACAACCCTTTCTTCACTCAAAAAATCCAAATCTTGAGTTTTCTAATTAAAAAGGTGTGGATCCAATTTTTAGAGATGCTATTATGTGATAGCTTGCATTCCACACTTAGTTTGGTATTTTAGGACACATATAACTGCAGTAGTAATTAAAATGGCTAATAGAGTAAATAGCCTTGTTTAAATTCTCATTTGCACTAGAAATATTATTTTAGCATGAATCCAATTTCTCCGTGTCATGCATTGTATAATCTTTCCAAAACGTCCTCTAGCACATTTTTCTGATGTACAGAGAATATCTGGGAATTATTCTAGTGTTATAGATAATTTTGTTGTTAGGAAATTCATACAAAATTAACCACAAGGTGTTTTGAGGTGAATCCAACTTTGTTGGGTTCAGAAACTTGTTACCTACCTACTGATGTGCTGAGAATGAATTTTGACCCATTTTAGCACTTGCATGCTTGTTTGGTTTGAGTGGTGTATTTGTTGCTAGAAATGAAATACCCCTTGATTAATAGCTTTAGCTTGCTACTTAAAATACTACAAAAACTTGTTCAGATTCTGAACTTGTTTGTTTCTGATGCTCTCTGATTGTGTGATATTGATTGTGGTTGTGCTTGTGTCATGTGAATGCTTGTTTGCTATTCTTTTACCGGCAATAGAATCGAATGACACCGAGTGCACCAAGGAGGGTGAAGTGTACGAGTACCAGGAGGAAGAGGACCAGGGACAAGCCAACCAAGGCAAGCCATCTATACTTGATGCATATCTGATCCTACTCATTTACTTTGCATGTTTCATAAAGGTTTATCAAATTGCATGTTTTTATATTGCTATATCTCTCGTAGCAATTGTATTGATGGCTCAAGCTCCACAAGCCAAATTGTTATCATCCTTCGAGATGACCCCTTTGAACACCTATTCTTTACCCTTGCAATAGTGGCTTGTTGATTAGCAGCAAAGCCTTTGGGAAACTTCTAGTGGAGCCAAAAACTCTAGGATGGGAACACTCAAAGAAAGTTTCAAAAATGCTTTCGAAAACCTTGGAGTACTATCTACTCCATTGAGATGTTTTCAAAAATGTTTTGGACAAAGGTAATTGGTCATGGAGGAAAAAGGAGTGGTGGTTTTAAAAAGGACATTGGTGATTATGTATTCACCCGGGACAATTAAACCGTGCAACCACATTACCCCGGTATGGGACGGGGCTTAGTTTGAAGTTTATTTGCTTTAGTGTGGGGAGCCTCACACTATACAAGGGTTTGTAGGACCCCGAAATCCGGGTTGCCGCAAGGGTATGGGCAATAGTAAATTGGGATCCTTCAGAATTTATCCGACTGAAAGACACTTGGGTTCTTTCGCCGTGGCACTGGAGCTACACTCGAAAAGATGGAGGTAGGCTACCAGGGTTTGCCGGGGAGGTTAACTCCACAGGATAGGCACCCGTACTAAGTTAGGTAGATAGAAGACTTTGTTCAATTATCCGAACCCTACATACTTGTGTATGACGGTCCGTGGTGGTATCCCGGTGGATTTATCGAATCTTGTGGGTAAAGTGTACAGCCTCGGCAGAGTGTAAATCTATTCGAATAGCCGAGTCCTCGGTCATGGACGGTTGAACAGGCTGTTGCCTAACCCAATGTCAGGTTTTGTCTTTACTAAAATGTTTTTAGAAAAATGGAGAAAGGTGCCAGATGGAGTACTCAGAGGGTACTGCCATGGCACGGTTGTGGTTCGGAGTACTTGTAGGGTACTGCCGAAGGAAATGGGATGGTCATGTGTGATTGACCTGGATTTATTAAAGGAGGTGGTCATGTTTGATTGACCACTGGCTCTCTCTCTCTCTTGAGAAATAAATGAGTTCCCCCTTCCCTAGAGAGTTTACAAAAATCTGCTTTCCAAAATTATTTTTCAACAAAGATATAGAGATGGCGTATGACATGCTATATCGACACGAGAAATTGACTAGTTAGGATGAACTAGACTAGAGCCTTTCCTTGCTACAGCCAAACTGCATATCAGTTCACTCTCTTTAGATGGTTTGCAAGTACAATTCAAAATGTACTCACGGCTTTGTCCCTGGCTATTAACTTGGTCAGACTATGGAGAGGACTACGCGGAAGGTGACGATGGTTACGACAACGCTGGTGCGAACTAGGAACGTCTCCCAGTCAGTTGCCTATAGGGTAGTAGGCATGACGTGGGTCATCAACGCTGCTTGGTATCCGCTGCTTAGTTGTAGACTTGCCTTGTGTGGCAATATCATACTTGGTCATGTGACTAATTGTAAGTTTATTATTCGATACTGTAATGGATGATGTAATTCTGTTATCAACTCAGATATGTGGATTCACGGCACACTGATCATGGGATCGTGAATTGTATGCATATCGGGTATTCCGGATGGGTAATCCGGGGTCCCCACAGGATGCAAAGGTAAGCACGGTGTGGATCATTGCTGGTTTGATGACCGGCAAGAAGGTTTCGCCATAGTCGATGTGTGGGGACCCTGGTTTACCACCCGGAATTCCCGTTATGCATACAACTCATGATCCCATGATCAGTATGTCGTGAGTCCACATAACCGAGCTGATATCAAAGTTACATCATCCATTACAGTACCGAATATAAAGTCTTACAATTGGTCACATGACCAAGACTGTCAATGCCACGTAGGGCTTGTTTACAAAACTAAGCAGCGGATACCAAGCAGCATTGATGACCCACGTCATGCCTACTACCCTACAGGCAACTGACTGGGAGACGTCCCTAGTTCGCGCAGGCGTCGTCGAATTTCTCACCGTCATCTTCATAGCCTTCATAATCTGGCCAAGTTAATAGCCAGGGACAAAGCCGTGAGTACATTTGAATTGTACTCGCAAACCATCTAATGGGGAGAGGACAAATATGCAATTTGGCTGTAGCAAGAAGAAAGGCTCTAGTCTAGTTTTTCCTATCTAGTCAATTTCTCGTGTCGATATAGCATGTCATACGACATCTCTATATCCTTGTTAAAGAAGAATCTTTGAAAAGCATCTTTAGTAAAAGCTCTAGGGAAGGGGGAACTCATTTTCAAGAGAAGAGCCGGGGTCAATCAAACATGACCACCCTCCTTATTAATTCCGGTCAATCACACCTGACCACTTTCCACCTTCGGCAGTACCCTCCAAGTACTCCGAAACCAAGCACGTGCCACAGCAGTACCCTCCGAGTACTCCGTCCGACACTTTCTCCATTTCTTTCTGAAATCCACCTTTGAAAAACAAAACCGACATTGGGCTAGGCAACGGTCATCCCAACCGTCCATGACCGAGGACTCGGCTATTCGAATATAATTTCACTCTGCAGAGGTTGTACACTTTACCCACACCATCCGATAAATCCGCCGGGATACCACCACGGACCGTCATACACAAGTATGCGGGGTTCGGATAATCGATCATAGCCTTCCATCTATCCACCTTAATATGGGCGCCTACCCTGTTGAGTATACATCCCCGGCAAACCCTGGCCGTCTAGCTCTGCCGAGCGTAGTTCCAGTGCCACGACGGGAGAAACCCAAGTGTCTTCCGGCCGGATAAATCCCGATGGATCCCGATTTACTATTGCCCATAATCTAGCAGCAATCCGGATTCCGGGGTCCTCCAGACCCGTATATAGTATGAGGCTCCCCGCACTAAAGCAGATAAACTTCAGACTAAGCCCCGCCCCATCCCAGGGTAATGTGGTTGCACGGGTTAATTGTTCTGAGCGAACGCCTAGTGATCACCAATGTCTTTGGAAAAACCACCATCTCCTTGTCCTCCAGACATAAAAATCATTTTTGAAATCACTTCAGTGGGGTAAGTACTACCCCAAGGTTTTCGGAAACATTTTCATAAATTTCCTTTGAGTGCTCCCAGTCCTAGAGTTTTAGCTCCACTAGAAAGTTTATCAAAGGCATTGTTGCTAACCAACAAGCCACTACTTCAGGGCTATTGGAATAGGTAGCAAAGGGGTCATCTCGATGGATGATAACAACTTGACTCGCGGAGCCTGAGTCAACATATAATTGCTATGGGAACTATAGCAACATAAATCCATGCACTTTAATAAAATCGAATGAGACATGCAATAGTGTACTTAGGGTTCAGATATGCATCAAGATAGATGGCTTGCCTTAGTAGCTTGTCCCTGGTCTTCTTCTTCTCCTGATAATCAAAGATTTCTCCCTCCTCGGTACACTCCTCGTTCGATTCTATCGCCGGAAAAATAAAAGCACACAATAAGCACACATGCATACACAAGCCACAAGCATTTCAGCACTCATACCATCTTATCAAAGAGTATCAGAAGCAAACAAGTTTAGAAAACAAACCAAGTTTTAAAGGTTCTTAATTAGCAAATTAAGCCTACTAGAAACTAGGGTTTCTTAAATTGATGTGAACATCACTACTTAGCAACCAAATCAAGCATGCATGCATCCAGAGAAATAAACAGCACATCAATCAATGTTGCAGGTTGACAACAATCTTAAGGAACTACCAAAGTTGGATTTACTGAAAAACAAAGGGTGGTTTAATTTCTAAGCATTTAACAATAGGGAAATACCACTATAATGCCAATTTAATCCTCAGATATTCTCTGTTATTCAGAAAAATATGAGGTCAAGTGCTCTGGAAGGATCTTCCAGAACACAATCCAACAAAGTTGGATTCAGCACAAGATTCAAATATTACTACAGGTGGTGATTTTCCTAAGATTAAATACACACAAAGCCCTTTTAATTACTACTGCAAGAATAAAAGTCCTAAAATATCAAAACCAGTGAGTTAAGCAAGACATAACTTCAAGCTACCTCTAGAAATTGGATTCACTCAATTTCAGTACACAAAACTCCATCTAAGGAATTAAGTGTGGAAAATAAGCTAATAACACATCAATAAATATCTTTCTATCTACAGCACTCCTAGAGCTATGAGACCTATGCCATCTGAAAGTTAACTAGTTAAGCTACCCACAGGAACTTGAATCACCCAAAATGCATTTACAGAGAATATTCTATGATTTATCAAAGCTTGCAGATCTGGAAAAATAGTTAACAGGATATTTCTAAAAAAAAAAGATGCGCGGGCCGGATCTAACGGGCCAGGGCGACACAGCGCCAGGCCGGCCCAGAAATCGGCACAGGGGCGCGCGGGCGCCGGCCCAAAGTGTTGACCGCTCGGGCCCGCCGGTCAGCCACGCGGGAGGCCGAACCGGTACGGCGAGACGCCGGCCGTCCGATCTAATTAAGATCGGCGGCCCGGCTTCATCTCCTTCCTCTGGCCGGGGCAACAGGGAGGAAACCCTAGCCGGGTCCAGGCGGAGGCGGCGGCTCACCTGGAGGCTTTTCCCGGCGACGAGGAGGTGATGGGGTCGCGCGGTGCACGACGGCGAGCTCGGAGAGGGGCGGCAGCGGCGGATTGGTCCCCGGGAGGCGGATCTGCATGTCGGCCATGGTGAGCTCCACCTCGGGGCTTGCAGGGAGCTCGACTCCGGCGTCCCTGGACCACGAAAATGGTAGGGTTTGTTAGCTATGGCCTAGGGGAGTGCAAGCAAGCAGAAAGATAGGAAGGAGAGCGTCTGGATCCGAGGCATTCGTCCCCTCTTTCATGCATACAAATTTTAGGGTTTGCTTTCTTCTCCTCTGTTAGAGGCCCTGGGGTGGTTCTGGGTGTTCTGGGAGGGCAAGGTGTTGGTGTGGGAACCAAATGGAGGTTCAGAGAGGGGCTGGAGGATCCAGGGGAGTTATAAATCGAGGAGGAGTATGTTAGGTCGGTTTGGGCAAGGTGGGGTCTATGGAGGGGCCCTGGTTGGTCTAGGAGGACGGTGGGGAGGGTGAGAGGGTCCTATTGGATGCCCTGGTCGGCTGGGGGCAGAGGGGTGAGGCTGCAGCACCATTTTTAATTGTTGGCAAAACTTTTGTTGACCTTTCTTCTCTTCTCTCCCTCCAAACACTAAGGGACAAAAGAGAGGGGCTGCTACAGTGAAGGTCGACCAGAGGGAGGGGGTGGGTCTGCAGGGGTGGTTAGGGTAAGGGTTGGCTAATTGGAAAAGATTTGGAATGGTTTTGATGATGGAAAATGACCTATAGGCAGAACATTGAATGGGGTTCAAAACACCAGTATTTGAACAAGCTAGGTTGCTCCAAATTGAGAATGGTTTGTGGGGTTAAAAAGTACTGATTTAAGTGCACAACAAAATGTAGTCCATGGCCAAGGGTGCAGGAGGGGTGGCTTAACACAAACTGCCAAAGTATCAGCTTTTTAACAGTGCCAAAACAGATTTCTGTGGTGCTCAAAAACCTTGCTTGAATTAGTGGTTAGATGGCTTCTAAAAGCTAGGGAAAAGGTAGGGTTAGTTAGTAGAGGTCATGTAGATGAGATTGGTACAAAAGTTTGGGCAAAAACTGAATTGTAGATACAAATGGTGAGGTTCCAAAGTCAGAACCTTTTAACAGAAAATGACTTGGCAGAAAACTCAGATTTTGCCAGATTTTGCTGTTATTAGCTAGACCTCAAAACAGCCTTGAACAAGCAAGCTAGGGGAAACCATTTTGATAAAACCTTGCTGGCACTAGGAGTAGAAGTCTTGAGGATCACGAACATGCCCTAATCTTGCTGAAACAACAATGGGATGTGGTTAAAAAGAATTGCAAAAAGTGCAATCTGATAACATTGCCAC
The DNA here is from genome assembly GCA_007115705.1 of Dactylis glomerata. Classification (NCBI taxonomy): domain Eukaryota; kingdom Viridiplantae; phylum Streptophyta; class Magnoliopsida; order Poales; family Poaceae; genus Dactylis; species Dactylis glomerata. The sequence goes on along the minus strand of QXEO01000685.1, from coordinate 2,764,681 downwards.
TTCTTACTGTGTGACTAGGGTTAAAGACCTGTCCAAAGGAAATGCTAGATGGCCTCAGAAGATTAGGTGGAAATGTAAGAAAAGGAAGTTCAGATGGCAAGGTTTAGGGATAGGAAGGTGCATGAAATAACAAGGTACCACTCATATGCATTTTATTATGCAAGAAAGATGATATAGAGAAATAGCTATTCTTGATGGAGGAAAAGTGATATTTTGCAAGAATAATATATCCAAATGCTAGTAGAGAGGAAATGAATTTATGGAGAGATTCTATGCCGAGGTTTGACAACTTACCAAGAGGATCAAGGAAAACTAGAAGGTGAAATTAGTTTTTGACTAGGGTTCAAAACCTAGTCATATAAATAGGTGGCTTGCTTCAAAATGCACATGCAAGTGCATAGATAGTTAGTGTAGATCAAAAAGAAGAGGAATAGGTCAAAGAATGGTCTCTGAACAATTTATTTCGAATTCTAGAAGTAGGAGCAAAAGTGCACATGATAATAGTCAAATGGTCAGTGGTTTGATTAGGATCAGAAACAGGATTAGAACAAGTAGCAAATGACTTCAAATGACCAGGTGGCAATGGAATGAATGGAAGAACACATGCCAATTATGAGTTCTAGGAAGGTACATTGCCATGGATAGAATGGATGAGCTTAATATAGGTGTTGGATAATTGAATCTGTTAACAGACATGAAGATAGTCTGCACTCTAGGTGTTTGATGAAATGTCTGTAAGAGAGGATTTTTCTAGATTGGAGTGAAACCTTCTCATGGTTGGATGAAAATGATTCAAATAACACCATGGGTGCCTTCCTTGGGCTTGTTTGATTAGTTTTAAGATTTCTCAAAATGGTGCTCCTAATGTCTCATAATAAGACTAAGGTATTAGAGTTAGGGATTCAGGATTTGAGACGAAAATAACCAGATAGGTTTGATTTGAAAGATAGAGTGGAAACAACTTACATGGGACAAAATATAAATTGATGAGATTTGAAAAGGTTAGGCCACAGGCCTATGTGAGGAGTATATGCACACACAAGCAACTCATCAAAGTCAAATGGTCACACAAAGTCAACTCACCACACAAGGTCAATCAGTTGCAGCTAATCTAGCATTATCAGAAACAATGATTGAACCAGTACTCAATGATCATGCCCAGTCAAGTAGAGAAGAGTTTCAAATAAAGGAGTAAGACTTTGGTAGATAGTTTTAGAAACAAATGGAGACATAAATATCTCCTTTGTAAAATCTTCTCAAAGGTGTTTGAAATCCTTTTATAAATATCAACAAAATAAAAGTTTGTAAAGTAGTGGGACCACTCTACTTTGTAGGTCCAGATAATTTTGTAAATACTTAGTTTTGATAAAAGCTTTGTCTCAAAAATAAATTGTGGCGCTTATTTGGATAAATAAAAATAATTTGAATAAAAAGGAGAGTTTGCCAAGATAATGGTTTTGGAAAATAGCTAGAAGCATAAATAAGAGCATGATCACAAGGGCACAAGGGTGGTGTTGGTTCACAAAGGTGTTCAATAAGCAACTCAAGCAGACATCATTAACATAGCACCCAAGACAAACAAGCAAGAAGCAGCACTTCCAGAGGTTTGCTCAAAAAGTTTTTGTTGGCCCTCAATTTTGGCTCACTAAACATGACTAAATTAGGGTTACAAAAAGTGGGGTGTTACAGCTCTTCCCCCCTTAAACAGAATCTCGTCCCGAGATTCCTAAGTGTAGTAGTAAGAGGTGGTGAGACTAAGTTAGAGTTAGACTTCGAAAGGTTGCCCTTCCAACTTTTTGATGAAACTTCGAGCTGCATCGACGGCTTGCTCTTGCCGAAGATGTAGATCGTCTTCACTTGCTGCAGTTGATGGCTGAAGAGTTGATGTTGCCAATTTATCCTGGCGAGACCATGCCGAGACACTTTTTATGGTTAGTGGGGTCAAGCTATCTAGTATGTCAAAAAGGATCCTATGAGAGTTAGAAGAGTTTCACTCGCGATTGAGGTCTTGAAGAGTTGAGGATTCTCGGGTAGCTCTTGCGGCTTTGGGGTTTTCACTTCCTTCATGTATATGGATAGAGTCTTCAAGTCTTGGTGTTGCATCTTGAAGCTTGATGTTGGTGTAGACCTTTAATCTTGAGCTTGAAGTCTTCTGAGGACGGTAGACAAGAGCAGTTACGCTTTGGTCTTGGTAGGCACACCAAATCGGTCGACTTAGTCCTCTACGCTTCCTAATTACCAAGGCGCAGGTTAGTCCTAATAGAAACCGTTCTTTTTGGGTCATCTTGAGCTTGAGCTGAAAACGCTCCAGATGGCGGCGCACCATTAAGGGTGTGTCTTCCAGTAGTCAACGATTATTCCTTCTTGACTTCGGGTTGGTGGGAGCTATTGAAGACCTTCTTGCTTCTCCATCTTCTTGTAGCCTTAAGGATCCTGAGGTATATTGGGATACCTTGAGTTGACTTCATCTTCCGAGAAATTGTCAGGTGGATTTACTCCCGAGGCATAAGTCAGTTTTGATCTCTAACTCGTCAAAATTAGAACAAGTTAGAGAGTTAGTTAGAAAAGTCTTCACTTCTTCTCGTTGCTACCTTCATTGATGTCTCCTAAATGCAGAGTTGACATTGATGGCTTGATTTTGGAGAGCCTTCATCCTTTTATTTGATCAGTGGAGATCAAGCACGTGAGTCCTTGGGCTTCATGTAGCAATAACATCTTAAACTACAAAAGTTATGCGTGTCTTTGATACTACAATGCTCAATGTTAGTCGGCTTGTTAGAAGTTTAGCAAGCGTTGGGGGTGCTAAGATAGTATCATCAATGTTAGCAAAAATCTAGAATTATGGTTAGACGATCCTGGTTAGGGATGTCTTTGTCTCCTAGAAGTCCTTTGTAGTACAGGCGGGTCTATCTTCTGCTTCCGTGTCGTTGTAGAGAGGTGTTGACGAAGCATGAAGCTCGTAGCAAAAATTTCCACATCGGATCTTGGATAAGTGTTGCGTGAGGATTTATACTCCACTATTTTCAAGTTTAGGGTTAGTGCTTTACTTTTAACTCATCTACGCTACTCGAGCTGACATAAACAGACGAGACGGAAAACACTAACCGAGTTTTACACGAAAGATGATGTTTAAGGCCGAGAGGCCACAAGCATAAGCACAAGGTAAAATTACACATTTAAGAAACACACCAGACAATTGCACACTCTATCAAGAGCAGACAAGGCAATCAACAAACAATCGTAGGAATCACACAAGGTACTTCAAGTACCCATGATGCCTATCAACGCGCGATATTTGGGGTTAGTCATATTCATCCTAGGGTCATGGTGGTCATAGTTGTTGATGTGTTCATTCTCCTTGACTCTCGCTTTAGCAGAAACTTGATGGCAGTTGGTGGTGAAGTTGCAGTGTTATTGAGCCGTTGATGTTGACTTGGGAAGCGCAGTTTTGTAAATCTTCTTGTATCACATCACAAGGTTGTGAGGTCTTCAGAGGGATTGCTGAAGTGTGCCATTGGTGGCATACACGCCTGACAAACCTAATAAATACTAGTCAAGAATCTAAGTACTTGGTCCTTGGCGACTGCAAAAGTGCAAGTCCAGGGAGGATCAAGGTTAGCATTTTGACAGAGTCATTGGTGTGAACCAAAGGCAAAATATTTATTCGAACTCTTCTTCCCTTTTTTAGCTAGAGTGGTTTGGAGACATCCTTCTGAATATTTTCTCCATCGGGTATTTCTAAGCTTCAGGTCTAGTTGGGGTATAACGTCCAAGAGGTAGTTTTGAAGAAGATGAGACAGATGGAGTAATAATCTTCAAACATCCTTGGAAACTAGAGAGATAAGATTAGAAGTTTTGAAGAGGTGAGAAAGGTATAAGCCTTACTATTGGCTACTTAGAAGAAATAATCATTGCAAATAGTTTTAGCAAAATATTACTTTCCTATTTAACGCCCGTGCTAACTAAGGTCTCCTACAGTCAGGATGGCTCTGATACCAACTCTGTGGGGACCCCGGTTTACCACCCGGAATTCCCGTTATGCATACAACTCACGATCCCATGATCAGTATGTCGTGAGTCCACATAACGGAGCTGATATCAAAGTTACATCATCCATTACAGTACCGAATATAAAGTCTTACAATTGGTCACATGACCAAGACTGTCAATGCCACGCAGGGCTTGTTTACAAAACTAAGCAGCGGATACCAAGCAGCATTGATGACCCACGTCATGCCTACTACCCTACATGCAACTGACTGGGAGACGTCCCTAGTTCGCGCAGGCGTCGTCGAATTTCTCACCATCATCTTCATAGCCTTCATAATCTGGCCAAGTTAATAGCCAGGGACAAAGCCGTGAGTACATTTGAATTGTACTCGCAAACCATCTAATGGGGAGAGGACAAATATGCAATTTGGCTGTAGCAAGAAGAAAGGCTCTAGTCTAGTTTTTCCTATCTAGTCAATTTCTCGTGTCGATATAGCATGTCATACGACATCTCTATATCCTTGTTAAAGAAGAATCTTTGAAAAGCATCTTTAGTAAAAGCTCTAGGGAAGGGGGAACTCATTTTCAAGAGAAGAGCCGGGGTCAATCAAACATGACCACCCTCCTTATTAATTCCGGTCAATCACACCTGACCACTTTCCACCTTCGGCAGTACCCTCCAAGTACTCCGAAACCAAGCACGTGCCACGGCAGTACCCTCCGAGTACTCCGTCCGACACTTTCTCCATTTCTTTCTGAAATCCACCTTTGAAAAACAAAACCGACATTGGGCTAGGCAACGGTCATCCCAACCGTCCATGACCGAGGACTCGGCTATTCGAATAGAATTTCACTCTGCAGAGGTTGTACACTTTACCCACACCATCCGATAAATCCGCCGGGATACCACCACGGACCGTCATACACAAGTATGCGGGGTTCGGATAATCGATCATAGCCTTCCATCTATCCACCTTAATATGGGCGCCTACCCTGTGGAGTATACATCCCCGGCAAACCCTGGCCGTCTACCTCTGCCGAGCGTAGTTCCAGTGCCACGACGGGAGAAACCCAAGTGTCTTCCGGCCGGATAAATCCCGATGGATCCATATTTACTATTGCCCATAATCTGGCGGCAATCCGGATTCCGGGGTCCTCCAGACCCGTATATAGTATGAGGCTCCCCGCACTAAAGCAGATAAACTTCAGACTAAGCCCCGCCCCATCCCAGGGTAATGTGGTTGCACGGGTTAATTGTTCTGAGCGAACGCCTAGTGATCACCAATGTCTTTTGAAAAACCACCATCTCCTTGTCCTCCAGACATAAAAACCATTTTTGAAATCACTTCAGTGGGGTAAGTACTACCCCAAGGTTTTCGGAAACATTTTCATAAATTTCCTTTGAGTGCTCCCAGTCCTAGAGTTTTAGCTCCACTAGAAAGTTTATCAAAGGCATTGTTGCTAACCAACAAGCCACTACTTCAGGGCTATTGGAATAGGTAGCAAAGGGGTCATCTCGATGGATGATAACAACTTGACTCGCGGAGCCTGAGTCAACATATAATTGCTATGGGAACTATAGCAACATAAATCCATGCACTTTAATAAAATCGAATGAGACATGCAATAGTGTACTTAGGGTTCAGATATGCATCAAGATAGATGGCTTGCCTTAGTAGCTTGTCCCTGGTCTTCTTCTTCTCTTGATAATCAAAGATTTCTCCCTCCTCGGTACACTCCTCGTTCGATTCTATCGCCGGAAAAATAAAAGCACACAATAAGCACACATGCATACACAAGCCACAAGCATTTCAGCACTCATACCATCTTATCAAAGAGTATCAGAAGCAAACAAGTTTAGAAAACAAACCAAGTTTTAAAGGTTCTTAATTAGCAAATTAAGCCTACTAGAAACTAGGGTTTCTTAAATTGATGTGAACATCACTACTTAGCAACCAAATCAAGCATGCATGCATCCAGAGAAATAAACAGCACATCAATCAATGTTGCAGGTTGACAACAATCTTAAGGAACTACCAAAGTTGGATTTACTGAAAAACAAAGGGTGGTTTAATTTCTAAGCATTTAACAATAGGGAAATACCACTATAATGCCAATTTAATCCTCAGATATTCTCTGTTATTCAGAAAAATATGAGGTCAAGTGCTCTGGAAGGATCTTCCAGAACACAATCCAACAAAGTTGGATTCAGCACAAGATTCAAATATTACTACAGGTGGTGATTTTCCTAAGATTAAATACACACAAAGCCCTTTTAATTACTACTGCAAGAATAAAAGTCCTAAAATATCAAAACCAGTGAGTTAAGCAAGACATAACTTCAAGCTACCTCTAGAAATTGGATTCACTCAATTTCAGTACACAAAACTCCATCTAAGGAATTAAGTGTGGAAAATAAGCTAATAACACATCAATAAATATCTTTCTATCTACATCACTCCTAGAGCTATGAGACCTAAGCCATCTGAAAGTTAACTAGTTAAGCTACCCACAGGAACTTGAATCACCCAAAATGCATTTACAGAGAATATTCTATGATTTATCAAAGCTTGCAGATCTGGAAAAATAGTTAACAGGATATTTCTAAAAAAAAAGATGCGCGGGCCGGATCTAACGGGCCAGGGCGACATAGCGCCAGGCCGGCCCAGAAATCGGCACAGGGGCGCGCGGGCGCCGGCCCAAAGCGCTGACCGCTCGGGCCCGCCGGTCAGCCACGCGGGAGGCCGAACCGGTACGGGGAGACGCCGGCCGTCCGATCTAATTAAGATCGGCGGCCTGGCTTCATCTCCTTCCTCTGGCCGGGGCAACAGGGAGGAAACCCTAGCCGGGTCCAGGCGGAGGCGGCGGCTCACCTGGAGGCTTTTCCCGGTGACGAGGAGGTGATGGGGTGGCGCGGTGCACGACGGCGAGCTCGGAGAGGGGCGGCAGCGGCGGATTGGTCCCCGGGAGGCGGATCTGCATGTCGGCCATGGTGAGCTCCACCTCGGGGCTTGCAGGGAGCTCGACTCTGGCGTCCCTGGACCACGAAAATGGTAGGGTTTGTTAGCTACGACCTAGGGGAGTGCAAGCAAGCAGAAAGATAGGAAGGAGAGCGTCTGGATCCGAGGCATTCGTCCCCTCTTTCATGCATACAAATTTTAGGGTTTGCTTTCTTCTCCTCTGTTAGAGGCCCTGGGGTGGTTCTGGGTGTTCTGGGAGGGCAAGGTGTTGGTGTGGGAACCAAATGGAGGTTCAGAGAGGGGCTGGAGGATCCAGGGGAGTTATAAATCGAGGAGGAGTATGTTAGGTCGGTTTGGGCAAGGTGGGGTCTATGGAGGGGCCCTGGTTGGTCTAGGAGGACGGTGGGGAGGGTGAGAGGGTCCTATTGGATGCCCTGGTCGGCTGGGGGCAGAGGGGTGAGGCTGCAGCACCATTTTTAATTGTTGGCAAAACTTTTGTTGACCTTTCTTCTCTTCTCTCCCTCCAAACACTAAGGGACAAAAGAGAGGGGCTGCTACAGTGAAGGTTGACCAGAGGGAGGGGGTGGGTCTGCAGGGGTGGTTAGGGTAAGGGTTGGCTAATTGGAAAAGATTTGGAATGGTTTTGATGATGGAAAATGACCTATAGGCAGAACATTGAATGGGGTTCAAAACACCAGTATTTGAACAAGCTAGGTTGCTCCAAATTGAGAATGGTTTGTGGGGTTAAAAAGTACTGATTTAAGTGCACAACAAAATGTAGTCCATGGCCAAGGGTGCAGGAGGGGTGGCTTAACACAAACTGCCAAAGTATCAACTTTTTAACAGTGCCAAAACAGATTTTTGTGGTGCTCACAAACCTTGCTTGAATTAGTGGTTAGATGGCTTCTAAAAGCTAGGGAAAAGGTAGGGTTAGTTAGTAGAGGTCATGTAGATGAGATTGGTACAAAAGTTTGGGCAAAAACTGAATTGTAGATACAAATGGTGAGGTTCCAAAGTCAGAACCTTTTAACAGAAAATGACTTGGCAGAAAACTCAGATTTTGCGAGATTTTGCTGTTATTAGCTAGACCTCGAAACAGCCTTGAACAAGCAAGCTAGGGGAAACCATTTTGATAAAACCTTGCTGGCACTAGGAGTAGAAGTCTTGAGGATCACGAACATGCCCTAATCTTGCTGAAACAACAATGGGATGTGGTTAAAAAGAATTGCAAAAAGTGCAATCTGATAACATTGCCACTTCTTGCTGTGTGACTAGGGTTAAAGACCTGTCCAAAGGAAATGCTAGATGGCCTCAGAAGATTAGGTGGAAATGTAAAAAAAGGAAGTTCAGATGGCAAGGTTTAGGGATAGGAAGGTGCATGAAATAACAAGGTACCACTCATATGCATTTTATTATGCAAGAAAGATGATATAGAGAAATAGCTATTCTTGATGGAGGAAAAGTGATATTTTGCAAGAATAATATATCCAAATGCTAGTAGAGAGGAAATGAATTTATGGAGAGATTCTATGCCGAGGTTTGACAACTTACCAAGAGGATCAAGGAAAACTAGAAGGTGAAATTAGTTTTTGACTAGGGTTCAAAACCTAGTCATATAAATAGGTGGCTTGCTTCAAAATGCACATGCAAGTGCATAGATAGTTAGTGTAGATCAAAAAGAAGAGGAATAGGTCAAAGAATGGTCTCTGAACAATTTATTTCGAATTCTAGAAGTAGGAGCAAAAGTGCACATGATAATAGTCAAATGGTCAGTGGTTTGATTAGGATCAGAAACAGGATTAGAACAAGTAGCAAATGACTTCAAATGACCAGGTGGCAATGGAATGAATGGAAGAACACATGCCAATTATGAGTTCTAGGAAGGTACATTGCCATGGATAGAATGGATGAGCTTAATATAGGTGTTGGATAATTGAATCTGTTAACAGACATGAAGATAGTCTGCACTCTAGGTGTTTGATGAAATGTCTGTAAGAGAGGATTTTTCTAGATTGGAGTGAAACCTTCTCATGGTTGGATGAAAATGATTCAAATAACACCATGGGTGCCTTCCTTGGGCTTGTTTGATTAGTTTTAAGATTTCTCAAAATGGTGCTCCTAATGTCTCATAATAAGACTAAGGTATTAGAGTTAGGGATTCAGGATTTGAGACGAAAATAACCAGATAGGTTTGATTTGAAAGATAGAGTGGAAACAACTTACATGGGACAAAATATAAATTGATGAGATTTGAAAAGGTTAGGCCACAGGCCTATGTGAGGAGTATATGCACACACAAGCAACTCATCAAAGTCAAATGGTCACACAAAGTCAACTCACCACACAAGGTCAATCAGTTGCAGCTAATCTAGCATTATCAGAAACAATGATTGAACCAGTACTCAATGATCATGCCCAGTCAAGTAGAGAAGAGTTTCAAATAAAGGAGTAAGACTTTGGTAGATAGTTTTAGAAACAAATGGAGACATAAATATCTCCTTTGTAAAATCTTCTCAAAGGTGTTTGAAATCCTTTTATAAATATCAACAAAATAAAAGTTTGTAAAGTAGTGGGACCACTCTACTTTGTAGGTCCAGATAATTTTGTAAATACTTAGTTTTGATAAAAGCTTTGTCTCAAAAATAAATTGTGGCGCTTATTTGGATAAATAAAAATAATTTGAATAAAAAGGAGAGTTTGCCAAGATAATGGTTTTGGAAAATAGCTAGAAGCATAAATAAGAGCATGATCACAAGGGCACAAGGGTGGTGTTGGTTCACAAAGGTGTTCAATAAGCAACTCAAGCAGACATCATTAACATAGCACCCAAGACAAACAAGCAAGAAGCAGCACTTCCAGAGGTTTGCTCAAAAAGGTTTTGTTGGCCCTCAATTTTGGCTCACTAAACATGACTAAATCAGGGTTACAAAAAGTGGGGTGTTACACGATGCTGGGACATTGGGCAAAGCCACGAATGACCCAATGAGCCTTGTACCTCTCAAGGGAGCCATCCTCACGTGTCTTGTGCTGAAAGACCCATTTGCTGGTGATGACATTGGTGTGGGGAGGCCGGGGAACCAGCATCTAGGTGTTGCTTGATGAGAGGGCATCAAATTCCTCCTACATCGCCTCATGCCAGTTGGAGTCACAAAGAGCCTCCCGAATCGAGGAGGGGAGGGGCGACACCATCGTGGTGGCAACATGGGCGTAACGAGGGTTCGGGTTGAAGATGTCATGCCGAGCTCGAGTGACCATGTGATGACATGGAGGCATCGCGGCAGGCGCCGGCGAAGCGGTGGTTGATGCCGAGCTGGAGGGCGCGGCGTCAGATGTCAAGGACGACAAGGATGTCGAGGGCGCAAGGTCGCGGGCCAAGGAGCCTGGTGCCTAGTTGACGAGGGAAATTATTCTTCTTTGTTCCCCGGCAACGGCGCCAGAAAATAGCTGTTGGTCCTTGTGCGTGGTGAATGACCCGCCCGTTGGGAACCCCAAGAGGAAGGTGTGATGAGTATAGCAGCTAGTTTCCCTCAGTTCAGAAACCAAGGTTTAATCGTTCTTGGAGAGGAGAGACAAACGACTGAAGGTGATGCTTGCTAGTTTGCGACAGCTTCGGACAATTTATATATGGTGCCACGTCCAAGCTTTGCTTGCTAGCTGCAACGCGGAACCTGCACACAACACAACCAAGTACTTTGCTCCCAACTTGCGATGAGGTTGTCAATCTCACCGGTTTGCTTGAAACAAAGGTTATGAGTGTATCGAGTGGAAAACAGTAGAAGTATGCGAGTAAAGTAAATAGTGCGAGTAAAGTAAACAAGTGATAGCAATATGATGGAAATAATACCGGGGTCCACAGTTCACTAGTGGTGTCTCTCCATAAGATAAATAACACATGCTGGGTAAACAAATTACAGTTGGGCAATTGATAGAATAAAGATAAATGTGATATGTCAAGAAGATCACTATGAGATTTACTCTGGGCATTACAACAAAATACATAGACCGCCATCCAACTGCATCTATGACTAATAATCCACTCACGGGGATATCGTCTGAACACCCCATGAGTATTAAGTTGTGAACAACAGATAATTGCATTAAGCAATGTGTGTAATGTAAACAAAGAATACGCCCTTCAGCATATGAATGTTGTTTCCTCCCTAGTAGCAATAGCACATCTACAATCTTAGAGGTTTCTGTCACTCCCCTAGGTTAAATAGAGGCATGAACCCACTATCGAGCATAAATACCCCCTCTTGGAGTCACTAGCAACTACTCGGCCAAGATAGCTACTAACAACGGAGAGCATGCAAGATCATAAACAACATAGAGATAACATAAGATATATTTCAGTATAGCAACTCAATCATAACACCAATATTCATCGGATCCCAACAAACCAAACATGTAGAATTACATAACGGTGATCTCAGTCATGTAGGGCAGCACATGAGATCTAAACATGAAGCACATGGTGGAGAAGACAACCATCTAGCTACTTCTATGGACCCATAGTCCAAGGTAGACTACTCACTCATCGCTCTGGAGGCAAGCATGGCGATGAAGAAGACCTCCGGTGGTGATTCCCCTCTCCGGCAGGGTGCTGGGAAGAGCTTCTGGACCCTCTCGATCTTCGGGTCGACGGCAGCGGCGGATCACGATGTGTTCTAGAAAAGTGATCGGGTACTTCGGTTTTTCCCGTCGGGGGGTCTTTATAGGCGAAGGGGCGATGTCAGAGGTGGAGCCAGGTGGCCTCACACCATGGCAACGCGGCCAGGGCCTGGGCCACGCCAGCCTGGCGTGAGGGGCCCCTGTGGCTCCCCTCCTACTCTCCTTCAGATCTCTAGAAGCTCCAGGACAGAATAAGACTTCAGGAACTTGTTTCATCCAATTCCGAGAATATTACCTGTGTATCACTTCTGAAATACAAAAACAGCAGAAAACAGGGAACTGGCACTATGGCAACTTGTTAGTAGGTTAGTTTCGGAAAATGCATAAAAGTGCCACGAAGTGTAACGAAACATTAGGCAAATGGTGTAAAAACAAGCATGGAGCATAAAAAATTATAGATACATTGGAGACGTATCAAGCATCCCCAAGCTTAACTCCTACTCGTCCTCGAGTAGGTAAGTGATAACAAAAAAATAATTTTTGAGGTGACATGCACCTACACAATCTTGATCATATATGTAAGCATTTGTGAGCTAGGATCATAAGAACTTAAAACATGGGCATGAAAGATATAATCTTGACAATAAAAACTTAGCAACCATGTTGTAAACATGAAAATGAACACAAACAAAAGATCATGAAAATAAAATAATGAAAGTCAAATGTGTGTTCAAATCATAAGAAAAAACATACAAATGGTTTTCAGCTTGTCCTTCAAAGAGAGCAAAACATAAATGCATAGGACACCTTCAAGTTTAAGAGGGCGACTAGATACAAATAATTTAAGAACAAGTGAAACCATGATCATGAATCAATCAATGAAAACTTTGGGACAATGCACATTATACTAAGAATGATAACTATGCTCTCTTAATGGTGCATAAAGGTAGAAGGTGGTGACTCAACATAAAAGTAAAAGAAAGGCCCTTCGCAGAGGGAAGCAGTGATTGCAAATTTTATAACCTTCAAAAATTATGGTACTTACCGGCTTTGAGCTCTCATTGCCCCCATCATAAGTATCTTGAATGGTTAAAGTTAATGCGAGAACAATTATGATGCATATGCTTGACAAATCATAAGTTGAAAACCTCGTGTCCCGTGAATACGAGTACCCAAACCTCATGCTACTTTACTTAGAGTCCCAAGCAAGGCTCTTATCATTGTAAGTATATGCATATCATTGAGAACCGCCAATGGGGTACCTCCTGCCCGATGACATGGAACAAGCCCACATCAAAATGATAGGACAAGCAGACAATGAACACCTCAACATCTCTTTTATTTGCCATTTGTTTAGCTTTTTATTGTGAGATGCGTCGTCGAATGTTCACCATGGGTATGCTGCAAATTTCCACCATGAATTATGCATGGCTTAGATTAGCAGCCCGACATTTCCCTAACACATATACAAACTCCATGATCCCCACAAGATTCCCAATTCATTTCACACCGCGGGCATCCATAAACAAAAGATCACGATATCAACTCAAATAAGAAGTGCAATGTTGAAAGCTTGCCCATGACTGCATGGCTGGGCTAGTCTCCAACTTACAACTTGCAAGTATAACAACTCAACATAAGAGACCACAATGTCAAATTTTTAAGAACAGGAAAAAGTAAAGTGTGCCTTCCGGTTCGTGAGAGCTTTACTGACCGAATTTCGCATAACACTGGTAAGAGTTTAATTTGAAGAGAAAATAAAAGCAAGTCAAATTTACTTGGAATAGCAAATTGCTAGTAGGTATGTATGGTGGACACTTTGGAAAACTTTGGCTTTTAGGAGTTGGATGCACGAGTATAGCTCATACCCAGTACAAGGCGAGGGCTAGCAAAAGACTGGGAGCGACCAACTAAGAGAGCAATAATGGCCATAATCATTGAAAGCAACAAAGCGACATTAAAAGAAGCATAAGATGGCATCAAAAGTCAAAAACTAAATGATCATAGAGGCTATTGGCGACTTTGTAAGAGTCTAACATGTGTGAGCATGTGCCAAGTCAACCCAAATAAAGCATCAAGGAGAAAACCAAAATAATGCTTCCATACAATAAAAATAACGCATGATTTTTTCAAAGGCTCATTAAGCAATCTCAGTTATTTGAGACAAGTCATGCTACAGCAAAACCACTAAGCATACTATCAAAAAGACATCAAGCATGACATGAAAAAGCCTAAGCCGCAGTCTACACAAGCTCCTTCTTGTACTACTATTTTGCATAAAGCTTTTTCTCTTTTCCAACACCATTTGAAAATTTTATAGACACCTCTTTTGATGAAAACCAATAAAGATCAGAGGCAAAAATACACCTTGATAAACAAATATAAGAAGATCTGAACGCAAATCAAGGTGAAAATGAAAACCAAAAGCAGTAGCGGAAAAAGAAGAACACTCGGTGAACGATAAGAGTGAAAATGGAGTGTTCTTTGCAAATGAAAACGAGTACATCTCCTCCAAAGGAAATTTGTTGGGGTCCAACCATTTATTGCAGCAAACAAACTAATAACTAAGAAAACTAAAACAACTGATGCTCCAAGAAAAACACATAGTGCATGAAGCAATAAAAATATAGTGTTTTGAAAGGTAACCTAATTTTTGCCGATGAAGAAGGGGTGCCTCGGGGGCATCCCCAAGCTTTGACGCTTGTACTTCTTGGATATTTCTTAGGGTGATGCATGGGCATCCCCAAGCTTGAGCTTTTGTCCATTCTTCAACTCATCTCATCATTCTCCAATCCCTACACTTGAAAACTTCCTTCATACAAAACTAAACACAAATCTATTAGCAACATTAGTGCAAGCATAACATATAATCAACCTCTTTTTTTTGCTTCAGGTTTCAACTCAAAACCACCACATATATAGCAAATACTACTGTAGCAACTTCCCCAAAAGTTCCGTGATCAAAAGAACTCAAAAGAAAGCGATAAAGCGGCAAACACAAATATTGGCAGAAATCTGTCAAAATAGAACAGCTGACAAAGGTCAAATTTTTGAGGGGTTTTCTGTTGCTCAAATCAAAAAGTGTTCAACTAACAAATGTTTGGATATAACCTGGGGCATATGCACAAGAAATCGCAGGTCCAAAAGATATATAGAGAATTTATATGAATTTTTACGGTGCAGCAAGAAAACAGTTTCAGGACAGCAACATCCCCAAATCTTTACCTCACTTGAATTAGAGGCTTCTCTTGGCACAAAAACGAAATAAACAAGATAAGGAGCAGTCATTACAGGAGTAATGACTTCCAAGACTCAAATAAAAGAAAAGTACTGAAAATAAACATTGGGTTATCTCCCAAGAGTGCTTTTCTTTAACGCCTTTGAGCTAGGCGCAGAAAATTGTGAATCAAGTAACATCAAGTGATGAAGCATCAAGCTCATAATTTGCTCTAAGAATAGAGTCAAAAAGTAATTTCTTTCTTTCCTAGGGAAGTGTTCCATACCTTTCTTTACTGGGAATTGATATTTGATAGTGCCTTCCCTCATATCAATGATAGCACCTACAGTTCGAAGAAAGTGTCTTCCCAAAATAATAGGACATGAAGCATGGCATTCAATGTCCATAATGAGAAAATCAACGGGAACAAGGTTATTGTTAACCACAATAAGAACATCATTAATCCTTCCCAAAGGTTTCTTCTTAGCAACATCAGCAATAGGAACATCAAAATAACATTTTTCAAGCGTTGGTAAATCAAGCATGTCATAAATTTTTCTAGGCATGATAGAAATACTAGCACCTAGATCACATAAAGCATGGCAATCAAAACCATTAACATGCATATCAATGATGGGTTCCCAACCATCTTCTAATTTCTTGGGAACAGAGGATTTTTGCTTCAACTTTTCATCCCTAATTTTCATGAGAGCATTGGTAATATGCTTAGTAAAAGCAATATTTAAAGAACTAGCATTGGGAGTCAAAGCAAGCTTTTGCAAGAACAAAATTACTTCAGATATATTGCAGCCATCAACATCAAAATCATTAAAGGAAGTAGAGCTATCATCTCCTACACTCTGAAAAATTTTAGCACTCTTCTGAGAAAAAGTTTTGGCAGTTTTAGACTTTTTAACACAAGGAGTGGGAGTTTTCTCTACACCGATCAAAGTAAGAGGATTGCTAGCATTAGGAGCAACATCATTAGAGGTAGTAATGGTACATACCTTCATCTCTCTAGCCATCTCATCTTCCCTTTCCCACCTGGCATGCAATTCCGCTAACAATCTAATATTTTCATCAATTCCAACTTGAATAGCATTAGCAGTAGCAAAAACATTGTTCTCTTTCACATCATTAGGCAACACTTTTAATTTCAGAAGTTCAACATCATGAGCAAGGCTATCAACTTTAGAAGCAAGAATATCAATTTTGCCTAACTTTTCCTCAACAGACTTGTTAAAAGCAGTTTGCTTACCGATAAAGTCCTTGAGCATTACCTCAAGCTCGAAGGGCGCGGCCCTAGTGTTGTTGTAGGAATTACCATAAGAGTTACCATAACTATTACCATTGGTAGAAGGATACGGCCTATAATTGTTACTAGCGAAATTGTTCCTATAAGCATTATTGTTAAAATTATTATTTCTAATGAAATTCACATCAACATGCTCTTCTTGAGCAACCAGAGAGGCTAAAGGAACATTATAAGGATCAACATGAGTCCTATCATTACCAAGCATAGCCATAATAGTATCAATCTTATCATTCAAGGAAGAGGTTTCCTCAACAGAATTTACCTTCCTACCTTGTGGAGCTCTCTTGGTGTGCCATTTGAAATAATTTACCATCATGTTGTCAAGTAGCTTTGTTGCGGCTCCCAAGGTAAGGGACATAAAAGTGCCTCCAGCAGCTGAATCAAGTAGGTTCCTCAAAGAAAAATTCAGTCCTGCATAAAAAGTTTGGACAATCATCCAAGTAGTCAGTCCATGAGTGGGGCAATTCTTTATCATAGATTTCATTCTTTCCCAAGCTTGAGCAACATGTTCATTATCAAACTGAGTAAACTTCATAATATTGCTACGCAAGGATATAATCTTAGCAGGAGGATAGTATCTACCAATAAAAGCATCCTTACACTTAGTCCATGAATCAATACTATTCTTAGTCAAAGACAGCAACCAATCTTTAGCTTTTCCTCTCAAAGAAAAAGGAAACAACTTGAGCTTAATAATATCACTTTCTACATCCTTATATTTTTGCATCTCACATAGCTCAACAAAATTGTTGAGATGAGCTGCAGCATCTTCAGTACTAGCACCAAAAAATTGCTCTTTCATAACAAGGTTCAACAAAGTAGGCTTAATCTCATAAAAGTTTGTAGCAGGAGCAGGTGGTGCAATAGGAGTGCAAATAAAATCACTATTGTTCATGCTAGTAAAGTCACACAACTTGGTGTTTTCAGGATTGGTCATTTCAGCAAAACTAAAGTAAACAAGTAAAAACAACTACCAAGGATTCTAATTTTTTTGGATTTTTGATATAAAATGATGCAGGTGTCGTCATGGTGAAACAACATATGCCATGGGATGGCTTAAATGGGGGCCGAACTAGATGCTAGAGGATTCGGGAGAGGGGAACAAGCTGAAAAGCACGACAGAAAGGAACACAGATCTACCCAGGTTCGGGGCTCTCGTAAGGAGATAACACCCCTACTCCTGCTCTACTGGTTACATATTTGGATCGATGGAGTATACAACAATGGTGCTCCCAAGCTCTCTGCTAGAGGAGGGAGATGAACTGCTAAGTGTAGGAACGCTCAGTGACCAACCCCTCACTAGGGCTCCCTATGCCACCTTATATAGTGGTGGCCAGGGTTACAACAGTCACCTAAGACCAGAGACACCAACTACACTCCAAATAGGGCAGGCTGACGAAGGCAGTGACCCTTGACTTTCTCCCTGATTGCTCTCGATGGGACTCACCCTTGATGTACCTTGTACTTCTTGGACTGTGACCTTACCACTGTGAGGTAAGGGCTGTACTTGTGCACAGTAAGGGTAGGTAAACCACCACTGTGCACCCTGTCAACATGATCTTCCTCCATACTTGGCAGAATCTCTCCTTGATTGTAGGGACATGACCCCTTAGTTGACTTATGTATCCCGGATATGACCGTTGGCCTTATCCTGGACCTATATGCCGGACCAATGACCTGTGAAGGTCGGGTAATCCGGCCTCCCTACTCCTGCACAACATATCAAATAAGTTAGGCCGGCATATCTATGCATATGCCGGCACTCCTCAATAAGTATCCCGGTTATTCCGGCATATCTAAACTGACGTCGGGATACACTTATATGCCGGTCTGGCCGACGCTCCTGTATTCTAGCCAGACCTCATCTAGGTCAACCGACATAAAGTCAACCTTATTCCTTGTATCTTCCTAGTCTCTTGACCCTACCGGGGGTCATCCCCCCGACATTAGTCCCCGAAGCTATCGAGGTCCCCCAGTCTTAACTGAGAGGCCTTGGCAGGTTTAACATGATACCTCTTTTGCTATATCCCGGCTCATGATTTTACACCAGTGGCCACACTGTATGCCGGCTCTTCTTTCTTTTCCACAGGTTAATCCGGCCGGTCTTAGGGTATTCCGGACGGAACTTATTCCCCGAGCAGTGACACCGGCATATAGATGAGACTTCCTTGAGAAGCCAAGCCCGACAGTTTGTATCGAAACTTGCAACTGCCCTGCCACTATGAATGGTCACATGATGTGATGGTTCACAGCGCATTTACTGCAGGCCATCATAGCCTAGTGGCTCGGTTATAGGAACCGCCGCCCCACTTCGTGCCGCCACGTGGCGACCTCCCGCAGAAACGGTCGGGGTAGTGGAACACTTACCATGATCCCCACGACCCTGGTCCCGCGGTATAAATACGGGGGTGGGGGTGAACTGGCTCTTTTTACCCCCGCAGTGTCTTCTTCTTCCTCCGCTCCTCTGCCTCTTGCGCTTCACCGCTGGACCGAGGAACAGGGAAGGAATGCCGCCGCCGTCGCCCTCCTACACGCCAGCGTCTCCGCTCGCCGACGTCCGACACCTTCGTCGATGACACCGCTGCTCCTCTCCATGACATTGCTGTGAGATTGGATCTTACTCTGCACGCTCGCCGCCGTTCCATCGCCACCGGCCAAGCTCTGGTAAGCTTTTCCCTCTCTGTTCTTCCTCTCTCATGTTTTTCTATAGCCATGCACTGGTAACATCACTCGCTTAGATCTTCAGTAGTTCCTTTGCTTGATACCTCTCTGATTCGATTAGCATTGCTAGCAATATTCCTTAGCAGTTCACATGTGTTCTTCCATAGGAGTTTTACCCATGTTTATTTCTGATTTTAACTGCGATGGTAGATCCTCTTTTCCTGCTAACTTCTGTGAGAGTGGGATGCCGGAGAGACTAACCTCCCTCTTTTCTCTGATCCTGATAGGATTGACATCACGGGACTTCGGCTCTCATGCCCAATCCTGGCCACCAAGATGGCTTCCTCGAGCATGACTGCTACCTCGGCATCGGAGGAAGATAACTCGGCCCAGCTTCAAGGATGCTCCAGCTGGGAGGGGTCGAAGGTTACTCTGGCCGACATATCATGGATCACTACCACCAGAAGAGTCCCGAAGGGTGTTGCATGCCGGCTACCGGTGGGAGAGATTGTGCCGACACCTGAACCTGGAGAACGCGTCATGTTTATTGCACACTTCAAGCGGGGCTTTGGCCTATCGGTATCAGACTTCTTCTGGGACCTCCTTGACACTTACGATCTGCAACCTCACCACATCCCGGCGAACGCGGTGATGACCCTCTCCGCCTTTGCTGCATTCTGCGAAGGCTTCGCCGGCATAGAGCCCGTCACCCAAGCTTGGGTGAAGTACTTCCAACTGCAGAAGCAAGTCATCCAAGAACTGCCCTAGAGCAAGGATGACCCGCCGGAGACGGCTCAGGAGAAGAAGGACCGCCCCATGACCCTATGCGGCATGGCCACCATCATGTCTCGGAAGGGCTCGGACTTCCCCAAGGTGGAACTCCTCGAGTCTTGCAAGAAGTGGCAGAAGAGCTTCTTCTATGTCAAGAATACCACGGACGTGGATCTGCTCAACCTGCCGCCATTCGTGGATGAACCACCCTTGGCTATGAAGAATTGGACCTATAATCCGAAGAACTCCGTGATGCCGGTTAACGCCCTCCACCGGGTTAAGGGCGAGTTACGGGATGCCGGCCTCACCCCACAAGACTTAGTGGCATGTTTTATCAGCCGGCACATCTCTCCTCTGCAGCGCCGGTCACATAAAATTTGCCAGATGAGCGGGCCCATGGACCCCACCCGGCATTCTACACACGAGCTGACTCCGGCCGACATTCTACGGTGGATTAAGGACATCTGCAAGTGTTCTCAGGCCACCTTTGCCTGGGGACTTGAACCATACAGCCGGGATCGCCCCGCCCCAACGGTAAATCCTTCTGGCTGATACACAATCTCTTGCCCGGCATATAGATGCCTAAGCCGACACATATCTATTTACCGACACATATCATGCTTGGCCCGAGATATCGTTATTTGCTGACATATTCCCTCGTTTGATCAATTGACCTTGCTCTTATGCAGAAATTCAGCTTCCAGGCTATGGAGAACTCCCGCATTACCATAGCTGCAGACCGCACTGCCGCAGACCCTGAAGACCCGGACCACTGGGACAAGCTTCCCAGGAGCACCCGTGCTGCAGCTGCCACGGGTAAGGCCTCCTCACCCTGGCAATCTACTCAAGACCAGAGTGAGGATGATTCTGATGAGGAGATCCTGATGTATTATGACCCAATGCCACTTGCATATGCCTTTCCTCCCACACCCTTTGCTTATCCTATGCCGTCCTCAGTTATCCCGGATGATGAAGTGGTCGACGCTGCGCCATTAAACTAGGGACCTCCCCCTGCCGGTGTACGCACTAGCAAGATGCGCGGGGTCAAACCCCAGACTAAGCCAGCACAGAATAGGCAGAAGGTTTTGGTGCCTCGCCCGAAGAAACCACGACCTGTTTCCTTGGGGTAAGTTTCTTATCTTTGTATTGCTTCCGACACATCTCTTGCTTTTGATTATTAACTTGGTATTTTCTCTCTTTCAGGGCTCCTCTTGCGCCGGAATATGCTTCCAGCTCAAGCGCCAGCCCCAACATTGAAAAGCTGGCGGCCACTGCCACCCCCGACATACCTTCTGCAAGTCACACGACCTCCCCGGTGTCGGCATCTTCGCCTGCGCCCAATAAAACCACCTCCCCGGTGAAGGACGATCCTCCGTCGGAGCAAGACAACTCTGCCCCCAACGTCCACATGGACTCGAGGGCTCAACAGGAACCTTCGTCTTCCGATGTCCACATGGACACAAGAGCCCAACAAGAAGCCCCGGACTCCGGCGCACCCATCAGCGGCGCCGGGACTACTGAAGATGCTAGCGCAAGCGACAAGAGCGCCGGCATAGATAACAAAGGAAAGGGCCCTGCAGTTCCAGAAGTCCGGACTATCCCGGAACCTGCTCCTGCTGGACAAGCCACACCTGCCGCGCCGGAACAACCCACGCCCAAGACTCCAACTGCTGAGAAGACTCCTGCCCCTGCCAAACCTGCTGCCCCGGCCAAGACCTCTGTCCCAGACAAGACCTTTGTCCCGGTCAAGTCCGGCACCCTCAAGATCAAGCCGACCAAGTTCGGCACGCAATCCGCGGCCACCGGTGCTGCCAAAGTAGCACCCCGGCCCAGCTCTGCCCTGGCCCTGCATTTTGGCAAGGCAGCAGCCCAGCCCAGCTTCTTTGATACGCCGGAACTTGAGGGCCACATCTCCCTGCTGTCAAAAAGTGACAAGAGCCTTGGATCCCTTAAGGAACACTGCATCAAGTGGAATGACGCCGACAGTATGGACACTGCCAACTCCAAGAGGAAGAAGTTGGCCGAAGCCTCGGCTACCAGCAATCCATCTGATATCCTGGCCGCAAAGCCCATTCCCATCGCCTGCGAGCTCCTCAGCATCCAGCAAAGACTTCACCTTCTGGCCGATGCCACCAATGTAAGTCTTTTCCATATATCTCCCTAGTCCCTAAAAATGTCGGCTGTCCGGGATATGGACATCCAGAATTTTCCAATACCTTTTGTACTTAGCTATTTTCGAATTAACCGTCTGACATATAAGCTCGATTCGAGCTTCAAATCCTAGTCACCGAGGGCCGGGATAGGTGCGTAGCACCTGTGCCGGGTCTTCAACAAACTAACATCTTAAGCACTTTTCAAATCCTCTTGGCCGAGATACAAAGCTCGATTCGAGCTTCAAATCCTAGTCACCGAGGGCTGGGATAGGTGCGCAGCACCTGTGCCAGATCTTCAATATCATGAACACTTCATATAACCTTCAGTTGCACTGATATGTTAGAATTCTCTCATAACCTTTCAAATCCTAATACTTTTATAGCGCATGAACAACGCCCGCGCTGACATGTACCATGACTTGGTGTGCGAGCATCGGAAGTTATCCGACGCGCATAGCAAGCTCCAGCTGGAGCTGGCCCAGAAAGGTAAACCTAGCCGACATACTATTATATGCCGGATGCCTTCCCTCCTTTTCACTTCAAAATATTTCTCTTGCCGACGCATAACCCTTCGCCAACATATTCCAGCCACCATCGAAGAGCAAGTCACCGCGCTCCTCCAGAGGGTGAAGGAGCTGACCGGTATACCAGATTCTACTGATCTTTTACTACTCGACTTCTACCTCAAATCCTTTAACCCTTATCCCTGTTTCTTATCTTCACATTTTCTGTGACGCCCCACCTTTGGATTAAGGCGGAACACCTGTGTTATGTGCTATTCCCTGGATCAATGATAGCACCACAGAACAAAATATAGTATTCATCACATAGTATCGAGATTACACGCAGATACAGATACATAAGTCTCACGATTATTACAAGTCTTTGGTCTTATAGACCGATAAGGGAAAAACAGAGTTCAACTAAAGCACAACGGAATTATAATAGTAGCGAGCCTCCATCTTCAGCATGCGCCACAGGCAGTCATGTTGGTATGTAGACTCGAAATCCTAACACTTCACTCCTCATCGGAAGAACCTGCACATTTGATTATGCAGCCCCAAGTATGGGGGTCAGTACAATGATGTACTGGCAAATGACACTTATTTGGTGGTGGTTGTGAAAGATCTAGCTACATGCTATTTGGCCGGTGGATCTCTGGGCTAGATTTGCATAAAGCCAATTTTGTCCTATTTTAAGTCAAGATTTTAAAATCAAAGATTTTATTTTGAAGGGTTGAAATAACCCCCAAATACTACATAGTTGCAAGTTATGTAGCACTGGGCGCAATTCAACAAAGTTGGAACCTCAGGCACCACCACCCCTCGGAGTGTATGGACCTTAGTTCCGACCTAGGGTTTCTAGACAAAATTTTAATAATTCAGAATCGGTGATGAGATTATTCCGTACATTCCATGTCTAGAGACTCAATTGTCCATAACCGAGGACACGGCTAATCGATTAGATTTAAACACCTTGCAAGGGTTGTGCACTTTCACCTTACGATTCATTTTATGCCCATACATAAAATGAAACGAGACCTTTTAGAAGGAGAGGACAACTAACTTGGCAAGCACCGCTCCCAACCTATAATTTGACTACCACCACTTCTTGCCGACAAGTTGCACTCCCACATTCTAATCAGTCAAGACAGAGCCCATAATGTCATAAGGCTGCACTGGAAGTACACTAAGCATGGAAGACATAGCCATCTCTTTGTTCCTGGGTGGCCATCCCGAGCGGCATTCTGTTCCCACATCCTCTTATGAGGCTTGCGTCCCAGAACCCACCTACCTCGCCTCATCTTATCAAACCATTCCACCCAGGTGTTTCATTTTAGTTTACGTTCTAACTTTTCACAAAACACTTTTCAAGTGATCTTAGCATGGCATCAAAATTAACAAAGTATTTAGCATCCTATCAGGTGGGGTTCGAGGGATTTGCTACACACTACTAGGATCTAAGCATTTGTTAAAACAGTGGAGTAAAACGCCTATCATGCATACTACAAGAGGTGGATATACTAATGCATAAGTAAAGTGGGTAGGGATCATGTGTGTCACTTGCCTTGGTAGCAGCTTGCACACTCACAACAGTTACAATAGTAGCCTTGCTCCTCCTCAAAATCTATTCAATCCAAACAGTCAAGCAATCAATATTCTATTTCTAATGACAATCATAGACATGTATGCATGTATGCATGTATGCAAATGACATTTTAATTTCACACACTAAGTGAGTGTGTGATGTGTTGTATAGGATGGAACCTGAGGCTTTTGAAAACAAGTGTGGTGTTGGAAAGGTTTTTATTAAATAAATAACAAGGTATTTACAAAAGTGCATTTGATGCATTAAGATAGCACTTTGGGAAAAAGTTCGGGTTGGTACTATCCTGCAAAATAAACTTGAGCTACCACTGGTTAGGTGACAGTAACTTGAAGCTACTGCAAGTGGTTTCGCTCGAAAATAGTTTTTAGAAAACACTTGGTGAAGAAAAAGGTGATTTGAACAAATTTAACAGTAGCAAGTTTGTGCACGTCTTAACTTTGAAAGTTTTTGTTTCTGGAGTGTTCTAAATGTTCCAAGGATTCCATAGACTACAAATTTGTAGCATTTGGACTCACAGAACAAAAGTTACGAATTTATTATGAATCCAAGGGCTTGATTCAGATCTGCCAATGGATTCAAAATGAACCCATAAAATAATAGGTTTTATTGAATCATTGGATTCAACACATCCTAAGGATTCTAACGGTATAAAATTTGTTATTTTTGGACCTACAGATTAAAAGTTATGATTTTTCAAAGATTTGGATCAAATCAGGTTTCAAACTTCTATTTGATTTTCGTTTAAACCAGAAGCTTACACGTGGCTGATTCTGATTCGTAGATACCCCTTCGGTTGGATCACGTTTGATAGCTGTCGGATTTAAAGGGATCTGAATGCACCAGATTGTCCAGTACCCCTTCAGTTAAGTGACATGTTCTTAGACACCGGATCACGATCCGATGGTCGAGATGAGGAGGGAGGGGAGGAGCTCACCTAGGGTTCACTGAAGTCTACCGGCGGCGTGGTCTGTGCACGGGAATCGAACTCCGGCGAGGTTCTAGGCTTCCTTGGACGACGGCGAGGATGGGACGGGATGCGGATTGGCGAGACGTGCTCAGAAGTTTGACCGGCGGCGCCGATTGCTTCCTGGAACGGCGTCGAGGAGTGGCCGGAAAAGCTCCGGGTGACGGTGAGCTTCGGCTATGGTCGGCGACGTCGATTCTCTGCGGTTTTGGACAGAAGAAAACCATGAAGAGGTGCGCTAGATAAAGGAGAAGAGGATAGGAGAGGATGGAGAGGCTCGGGCTCACTGGTTCTGGCGGAATCAAAGAAATCCGGCGATGATGTCTGCAGACTCCGGTGTGAAATCTCCGCAGCTTGGCGGCGAGTTGAGCGAGGGAAAGGAGGGGGAAAGGCAGAGGGGGTCGAGGCCTTTTTATACGAGTGGTCGGGTCGTCGATTAAGGCAGGGAGTAAAGGAATTGAAGGGGGAGGGAGGAGTTACTGGAAACGGTCACCGGCGGGAGTTTCGGTTCAAGCTTGAAGACGACCTCGTGCTGATGTGGGGGTCCCACCAGTCAGCGAGAAAAAGGAGGGAGACAGGGTACCGGTTCGGAAATGGTTGCTGGGCTGCGGGCTCGTTTCGCTACTGGGCCGAAATTCGTCCCCGGGGTCCAATTTCATTTTTATTTTGTTTCCTTCTTTTCTCTTTTCTGTTTTCCCCTTCTTCTTTTATTCTGATTTCAGTTTTGAGTTTTGAAGAGTTTCTCCTATTCAGATTTGAAGGAAATCAGAGCTGACCAATTATGGTCCTTTAAAAGTGTGTTTAGAAGCTAGAAACCAGAGGTTTTGTAATAAGATGGAAGAAAAAATGATTTGTGAAAATTTTGATCATAGAATCCAAATGATTGGGAAAATAAGATTATTATCTTCCCACTATTTGGTTTTCAAAAGGATTTACTAAAGGGGAAATATAAGATAGTTCCATAACAATGGAGTTCATTTTTAAAATACTTTCTTTCTGAAAACCTTTTGTATCTAAAATTTGGGGAAAAAGGGCATTTGAACAATATTCTTTGAAGGATAAAGTTCAAAACTTTGGAAAAGACTTTGGTATGCAATATGCCATGAATGCATGATGAAATTTTAAATCTTGAAAAATCTGGGTCGTGACAGACTAACCCCCTTAAGATGAAGCTCGCCCTCGAGCTTCGGAAAGGCTAGCAAATAGGTGTGGGTGTTCTTCTCGAAGGGTATCTTCACGTTCCCAGGTGGCTTCCTCTTCGGTGTGGTGACTCCACTGTACTTTGCAGAACTTGATGGTTTTGGTGCATGTAGTTCTTTCTGCTGTCTCGAGTATCTTGATGGGTTTCTCCTCATAGGTCAAGTCACTTTCTAGTTGAACTTCTTCGAGGGGTACCGTATCGTTCAACGGTGTTTCTGCCATCTCTGGATGGCATTTCTTTAGCTGGCTCACGTGGAACCCTTTATGTACAGCCGAAAGGATTTCGGGTAGTTCCAGTTCATAGGCTACTTCTCCTTTGCGGGATAGGACTTTGAATGGCCCTATAAATCTAGGTGCTAGCTTACCCTTGATGCCAAACCTCTTAACACCACGGAGGGGTGACACTCTAAGATAAGCTCTGTCTCCAACTTCATAGATGATTTCTCTACGCTTGCTATCCGAGTAGCTCTTCTGACGGGATTGGGCGATCTTCAGTCTATCCTTGATCAATTTAACCTTTTCTTCAGCTTCTTGAATGATATCGGGTCCGAAGAAACTTCGCTCTCCTACACCACTCCATAGTAGGGGTGTAGTACATTTCTTGCCGTACAAGGCTTCAAATGGTGCCATCTCAATACTAGCTTGATAACTGTTGTTGTAGGAAAACTCTGCGTAAGGCAGGTTGTCGTCCCAACTAGACCCATAGTCCAGGGCACACGCTCTCAGCATATCCTCCAAAATTTGATTTACTCTCTCCGTTTGTCCATCTGTTTGCGGATGGAACGCTGTGCTGAATTCTAGTCTAGTTCCAAGTGATTCATGAAGTTGTTTCCAAAAGTGAGAGGTAAATTGGGTTCCTCTATCGGACACGATGCTTTTGGGAACACCATGGAGGGTTACTATCCTCTTCATGTAGATGTCAGCTAATTTTGCACTTGTGTAAGTGGTCTTTACCGGTATGAAATGAGCTACCTTGGTCAAACGATCGACTATAACCCAGATTGAGTCGTATCCCGACTTCGTGCGGGGTAACCCAGTTATGAAGTCCATACCAATTTGATCCCATTTCCAATCCGACACCTTCAGTGGTTGAAGTAGTCCGGCTGGTTTTTGATGTTCAGCTTTCACTCTACTGCACACATCACATTTGGTCGTATATTCAGCTATGTCTCCCTTCATATTGCTCCACCAAAATCTTTCTTTCAAGTCTAGGTACATCTTGGTATTTCCAGGATGAATCGAGTATGGGGTTTCATGGGCTTCTTGGAATATTAATCTTCTAATATCAGGATCATCAGGTACACAGACACGTTTTCCAAACCAGATAGTTCCTTGCTCATCTTCGCTAAAGCCTTTAGCTTTGTCTTTCCTCATGTTTTCTTTGATCTTCTCAATCTCTTTATCTCCTTTCTATGCTTGGCGTATTCTGTCCATCAGGGTTGGTTGCACTACTAGCGATGCTACGTGACCTTGCGGCACTACTTCTAAGCTGAGGTCTCTCAGATCCCTACATAGGTCTTCTGGCAACACTTCTGTTGATAGGCAGTTCACATAGGCCTTACGGCTTAGGGCATCAGCTACTACATTTGCTTTACCGGGATGGTATTGCAAACTTAAGTCGTAATCTTTGATGAGTTCTAACCATCTTCTTTGTCTCATGTTGAGGTCCTTCTGAGTAAAGATGTACTTCAAACTTTTGTGGTCGGTGAAGACTTCACATCTCTTTCCCAGCAAATAGTGTCTCCATATCTTCAAGGCGTGAACAACTGAAGCTAACTCAAGGTCATGAGTTGGATAGTTGAGCTCATGTTTCTTGAGTTGTCTAGAGGCATAGGCTGCTACTCTGCCATCTTGCATCAACACGCTTCCTAAACCTTGACGGGAAGCGTCGCAATACACTTGAAATTCCTTTTCTATATCTGGTAAGCACAGAACAGGTGCAGACACCAATCTCCTTTTCAACTCTTGAAAACTGCTTTCACAAGCTTCAGTCCATTCGAACTTCTTTTCTTTCTTCAACAACTCGGTCATTGGTTTAACTATCTTTGAAAAATTCTCAATGAACCTCCGGTAGTATCCGGCCAGTCCTAGGAAACTACGAATTTCTCCAACATTCTTGGGTGGTTCCCATTCAGTTACTGCGGTCACCTTGGCTGGGTCGACTGCAATTCCCTCCTTGGATATAATGTGTCCGAGGAATCCTACTTCATTGAGCCAAAACTCACATTTGTTGAATTTAGCATATAACTTGTGCTCTCTGAGTTTCTCCAGTATTGCACGTAAATGCTTTTCATGTTCTTCCTTGCTTTTTGAGTAGACCAGTATGTCGTCAATGAAGACAACAACAAACTTATCTAGAAATTCCATGAACACTTTGTTCATCATGCTCATGAAGTATGACGGTGCATTGGTTAAACCAAAGGGCATCACCGTATATTCATACGAGCCATATCTAGTGACGAAGGCTGTCTTGGGAATGTCATGTTCTCTAATCTTGAGCTAAAAGTATCCAGATCTAAGGTCGATCTTAAAGAATACGCTAGCTCCTTCCAACTGATCAAACAAATCATTGATTCTTGGTAGCGGATATTTGTTCTTGATGGTCACTTCGTTCAACGAACGATAGTCCATAACTAAACGTTGACTCTTATCTTTCTTCTCAACAAACAGAACTGGTGCTCCCCATGACGAGGAACTCTCTCTAATGAATCCTTTTCCTAACTGTTCTGCTAGCTATTTCTTGAGTTCTTTCAACTCATCAGTGGACATAGGGTAAGGTCTCTTTGCTATTGGCCCTGTGCCAGGTAGCAGGTCAATGAGAAACTCTACATCTCTATCAGGTGGCATTCCTGGTAACTCATCCGGGAACACATCGGGGTACTCGTTCACTATGTGCACTGCATCTAGGCTAACCCCCTTAAGATGGTTTAGCCTAATATCATTAAAATCCAGTTGAGATTTGTATCTAATTCTTCTCCCTTCCGGGGTGGTGAGTGTAATTGCTCTGTTCACACAGTCTATGACTCCTCCATAGGTAGTCATCCAATCCATGCCCAAGATTACATCTAAACCCTGGGAGTCTAGAATTACTAAATGAGTTGGGAATTTATATTTACCAATTTCCATAATCAGATCCCTGCAACCAGCTTTGGCTATCAACTCTCCACCAGGGGAACTCACTTTAATGGTTTTTCCTATGTTTGTAGTTGGGTACCCATTTTTGTTTGCAAAAGTCCTTGATATGAATGAATGCGATGCTCCAGTATCAAATAGAACTAATGCTGTAAATGAGTTGAGAGGAAACATACCCATCACTGCATCAGGTTCATTCATCACCTCCTCCACATTGAGGTGGTTCACTTGGCCCTTCTGAAATGGATTGGGCTTGGCAAGTTCAACGGTCTTGTTCTTCGGGCAGCTGGAGAAATAGTGACCAGGCTTCTTGCACTTGAAGCAGGTAACACCCGAGAGATCCTTCTTGGGTTCAGTGTTGTGCCGATGCTGACCATTGTGTCCGCTGTGATGTCCACTGGAGCTATTTCCCTTGAATCCTCCGTTGTGCTTATGACCACTGAAGTGATTACCGTTTCCTTTGTTGAAACGATTTCCATGCTTGTGGAAGTTGCCATGACCACTGCTCTCGAATGAGTGGTGCTTCTTGTGGAATGGTTCCACATGGTTCTTGTTGTTACTGAACTTCCTTTTACGGTTCTCCTCTTTCTTGATGTTGTTGTCCAGAGTGATGGCCTGATCAAGTAGAGACTGATAGTTTGGAGCATAGGCCACAGACAGGGGTATTTTGAGTTCTCCCTTAAGCCCACTGAGGAATTTTTCCTTCCTCTTTGCATCAGTATCAATATCTTCAGGTGCATACCTGGACAGAGCACAGAAGTCATCCATGTATTCTTTCAGAGTTCTTCCACCCTGACGCAGACCACGGAATTCTTCCTTCTTCACAGTTATAGTGCCCGAGGATATGTGGGCGGTGCGAAAGCCTTCTCTGAATGTGTTCCAATCCAGATCATCTATTGGATGGGTAACCTGATATGTCTTCCACCATATTGCCGCGGGTCCCTCCAGTAAGTGAGCTGTGAAGCGCACCTTTTCAGCATCAGTGCACTCGCAGGTGGTCAGATCCTTGTTGACCGAACGCAGCCAGTCATCAGCTACAATTGGCTCCGTAGCAGATGAGAATTTGTTGGGTCTCAGCCTCAGAAACCTTGCCAATCTATCCACCTGGGGTGGGGGTGGCGGTGGTGGTGGCGGAGGGTTATTATTGTTGTTGGTATTGTTGTTTGCATTCGTCTGGAAGAACTGGGTCATCATTTGCATCAGCTGGGCCTGAGCTGCCACTAGTTGCTGAATTGCCGTATTGGTGTCATTGTTGTTGTTTCCATCGTTGTCATTGCTGTTTGGTGCACGTCGTGGCGGCATCTGGGGTAAGGTATAGCATAGATAAGTATTAGACAGATAAAGCTAAAGAAGTAAAGATCCTACCCATGCACAATACAACAAGCCAACCACAAACAATAAACAAGCATACAACCATTGATTTTTAAAAGCTTTAAACTTTGGAGCGTACGATTTGACAAGTTTAGAAGTAAGTACTAAGAGTTTGATAAAGTAAACGATCGACGGTACTGTCATACCAACACGGTAAGACAATACAAACGTGCTATCGTAAACGATACAAAAGATGATGGTGGTCAACTAGCCTCTCTTAACCCTCTTGAGGCATGAGAGGGGTAGAGGGTCTCGACGTTCTGTCTTCTTGAGCTCTCTCAGCGCCTTGGCCTCCCATTCCTCATAGGATAGACCATCACTAGGGGAATACACAATTCTCTCCTCAGGATCCTCTTCTTCCTCGGATTCCTCTTCCTTCTTACTTGCTTCTAACTCTGCAAGCTTCATCTTTAGCTTCTCATTTTCAGATTTCAGCTCATTGTTAGCTTCCTCAATTTGCTTCTTCTCATCTCCCAATTTCTGCAAGTTGTCATACTGTAGCAGTAAGGTCTTCTCCAGAAGATGGGACCAGATGTCATCTTGGAGAATTTTCCCGCCCAACTGCAAGGGTCCTTCAACAATCTTGAGCTTGTTCTCCAGTTGAGTCTTCTTCTCATCCAACATTATGAGAGCTGATTCAGTCTCCATGATCTTCTTGGTGGTGAGATCCATGAGATCTCTGAACTGGTCCTGGTTGATAATCTGCTTCTTCAGCATGTCTTCTAGATTGACTGTGCAGCGCTCCCTCTCAGTGAGGTAGCCTCTCAGAAGGGAGTGGAACTCCTGGCCTCGGCGATCCACAACATGTCCTCCAACAGATCGCTCTCCAATCATCCCATAAGCTGAGGGACGTGGGATGTGAGCTCTGTACTTGTGGCAGATGCAGGCGATGGCGCCCTACATGGCAATCTCCACCGAATACCTCCAGTCCACATATGCTTCGGTGTACTCCATCGTGGACTCTCCTTCTTCATCAAGTCTTCCTTGGATAGTAGTTTGGATTAACCACTTCTCCATACCATACTCCTTGTACTGCATCTTCCCACAGAAAACCGGTGGTGGTATCTGAAGCTGGGTGGCGAGGTCTAGTATCACCTCCGAGAAAAGGTAATCTCCCTCGCCAGCTACCACTCTCTCATCGTAGGTGTCCATCTACAACATTTTGAAAAGAAGAGGGAATGATCAGAACAAGAAGAGAAATACAAGTAAGAATGAAATGGTTAGGACAATAAGATCATGATTATTTGTTTAGCATTTTGAAATAAAACTTGGGTCCTAAGGTTTTCCAATCCTAGGGTCTCGATCCTACAGGCAACACTATGCTCTGATACCATTTTGTGACGCCCCACCTTTGGATTAAGGCGGAACACCTGTGTTATGTGCTATTCCCTGGATCAATGATAGCACCACAGAACAAAATATAGTATTCATCACATAGTATCGAGATTACACGCAGATCCAGATACATAAGTCTCACGATTATTACAAGTCTTTGGTCTTATAGACCGATAAGGGAAAAACAGAGTTCAACTAAAGCACAACGGAATTATAATAGTAGCGAGCCTCCATCTTCAGCATGCGCCATAGGCAGTCATGTTGGTATGTAGACTCGAAATCCTAACACTTCACTCCTCATCGGAAGAACCTGCACATTTGATTATGCAGCCCCAAGTATGGGGGTCAGTACAATGATGTACTGGCAAATGACACTTATTTGGTGGTGGTTGTGAAAGATCTAGCTACATGCTATTTGGCCGGTGGATCTCTGGGCTAGATTTGCATAAAGCCAATTTTGTCCTATTTTAAGTCAAGATTTTAAAATCAAAGATTTTATTTTGAAGGGTTGAAATAACCCCAAAATACTACATAGTTGCAAGTTATGTAGCACTGGGCGCAATTCAACAAAGTTGGAACCTCAGGCACCACCACCCCTCGGAGTGTATGGACCTTAGTTCCAACCTAGGGTTTCTAGACAAAATTTTAATAATTCAGAATCGGTGATGAGATTATTCCGTACATTCCATGTCTAGAGACTCAATTGTCCATAACCGAGGACACGGCTAATCGATTAGATTTAAACACCTTGCAAGGGTTGTGCACTTTCACCTTACGATTCATTTTATGCCCATACATAAAATGAAATGAGACCTTTTAGAAGGAGAGGACAACTAACTTGGCAAGCACCGCTCCCAACCTATAATTTGACTACCACCACTTCTTTGCCGACAAGTTGCACTCCCACATTCTAATCAGTCAAGACAGAGCCCATAATGTCATAAGGCTGCACTGGAAGTACACTAAGCATGGAAGACATAGCCATCTCTTTGTTCCTGGGTGGCCATCCCGAGCGGCATTCTGTTCCCACATCCTCTTATGAGGCTTGCGTCCCAGAACCCACCTACCTCGCCTCATCTTATCAAACCATTCCACCCAGGTGTTTCATTTTAGTTGAAGTTCTTAACTTTTCACAAAACACTTTTCAAGTGATCTTAGCATGGCATCAAAATTAACAAAGTATTTAGCATCCTATCAGGTGGGGTTCGAGGGATTTGCTACACACTACTAGGATCTAAGCATTTGTTAAAACAGTGGAGTAAAACGCATATCATGCATACTACAAGAGGTGGATATACTAATACATAAGTAAAGTGGGTAGGGATCATGTGTGTCACTTGCCTTGGTAGCAGCTTGCACACTCACAACAGTTACAATAGTAGCCTTGCTCCTCCTCAAAATCTATTCAATCCAAACAGTCAAGCAATCAATATTCTATTTCTAATGACATCATAGACATGTATGCATGTATGCATGTATGCAAATGACATTTTAATTTCACACACTAAGTGAGTGTGTGATGTGTTGTATAGGATGGAACCTGAGGCTTTTGAAAACAAGTGTGGTGTTGGAAAGGTTTTTATTAAATAAATAACAAGGTATTTACAAAAGTGCATTTGATGCATTAAGATAGCACTTTGGGAAAAAGTTCGGGTTGGTACTATCCTGCAAAATAAACTTGAGCTACCACTGGTTAGGTGACAGTAACTTAAAGCTACTGCAAGTGGTTTCGCTCGAAAATAGTTTTTAGAAAACACTTGGTGAAGAAAAAGGTGATTTGAACAAATTTAATAGTAGCAAGTTTGTGCACATCTTAACTTTGAAAGTTTTTGTTTCTGGAGTGTTCTAAATGTTCCAAGGATTCCATAGACTACAAATTTGTAGCATTTGGACTCACAGAACAAAAGTTACGAATTTATTATGAATCCAAGGGCTTGATTCAGATCTGCCAATGGATTCAAAATGAACCCATAAAATAATAGGTTTTATTGAATCATTGGATTCTACACATCCTAAGGATTCTAACGGTATAAAATTTGTTATTTTTGGACCTACAGATTAAAAGTTATGATTTTTCAAAGATTTGGATCAAATCAGGTTTCAAACTTCTATTTGATTTTCGTTTAAACCAGAAGCTTACACGTGGCTGATTCTGATTCATAGATACCCCTTCGGTTGGATCACGTTTGATAGCCGTCGGATTTAAAGGGATCTGGATGCACCAGATTGTCCAGTACCCCTTCAGTTAAGTGACATGTTCTTAGACACCGGATCACGATCCGATGGTCGAGATGAGGAGGGAGGGGAGGAGCTCACCTAGGGTTCACTGAAGTCTACCGGCGGCGTGGTCTGTGCACGGGAATCGAACTCCGGCGAGGTTCTAGGCTTCCTTGGATGATGGCGAGGACGGGACGGGATGCGGATTGGCAAGACGTGCTCGGAAGTTTGACCGGCGGCGCCGATTGCTTCCTGGAACGGCGTCGAGGAGTGGCCGGAAAAGCTCCGGGCAACGGTGAGCTTCGGCTATGGTCGGCGACATCAATTCTTTGCGGTTTTGGACAGAAGAAAACCATGAAGAGGTTCGCTAGATAAAGGAGAAGAGGATAGGAGAGGATGGAGAGGCTCGGGCTCACTGGTTCTGGCGGAATCGAAGAAATCCGGTGATGATGTCTGCAGACTCCGGCGTGAAATCTCCGCAGCCTGGCGGCGAGTTGAGCGAGGGAAAGGAGGGGGAAAGGCAGAGGAGGTCAAGGCCTTTTTATACGCGTGGTCGGGTCGTCGATTAAGGCAGGGAGTAAAGGAATTGAAGGGGGAGGGAGGAGTTACTGGAAACGGTCACCGGCGGGAGTTTCGGTTCAAGCTTGAAGACGACCTCGTGCTGACGTGGGGGTCCCACCAGTCAGCGGGAAAAAGGAGGGAGACAGGGTACCGGTTCGGAAATGGTTGCTGGGCTGCGGGCTCGTTTCGCTACTGGGCCGAAATTCGTCCCCGGGGTCCAATTTCATTTTTATTTTGTTTCCTTCTTTTCTCTTTTCTGTTTTCCCCTTCTTCTTTTATTCTGATTTCAGTTTTGAGTTTTGAAGAGTTTCTCCTATTCAGATTTGAAGGAAATCAGAGCTGACCAATTATGGTCCTTTAAAAGTGTGTTTAGAAGCTAGAAACCAGAGGTTTTGTAATAAGATGGAAGAAGAAATGATTTGTGAAAATTTTGATCATAGAATCCAAATGATTGGGAAAATAAGATTATTATCTTCCCACTATTTGGTTTTCAAAAGGATTTACTAAAGGGGAAATATAAGATAGTTCCATAACAATGGAGTTCATTTTTAAAATACTTTCTTTCTGAAAACCTTTTGTATCTAAAATTTGGGGAAAAAGGGCATTTGAACAATATTCTTTGAAGGATAAAGTTCAAAACTTTGGAAAAGACTTTGGTATGCAATATGCCATGAATGCATGATGAAATTTTAAATCTTGAAAAATCTGGGTCGTGACATTTTCTTAACTTCAAATCCTCGCAGATGAGAAAGCTACACTGGAGGCCCACCACCAGGACTGTACGCCCTCAGTGGATGTGGCCAAGCAATTGGATGACCGGGATGCCACCCACAAAGTTGAGGTTGAGCAATTGAAGGGCCGGATTGCTGAGCTTCTGGAGGAGAAGGAACAGAGGAAGGGCCAACTTAAGAAAGCCCAGGAGCTGCTTGTCACCTCCGAAACTGATGCCTCCAATGCCCACTCCAAACTGACTAGCTTGAAGGAGCAGGCAACCAAATGGGAAGTTACAGTTGCCCAGCTCAATGCCGAACTCGCCAGTAAGCTTCAAATCTTTTTCCCTTTTCCTGCCCGACATACCATGACCTTATCCGGCACAACCTGTGCGCCGGCATATACTCCTTTTGCTAACATACTTTCTATTTTTCAGACATGTTTCCTGCTTCCGTCGAAGATGTTGAGAAGGCTTTGCAGTTGGACCGAGTTAACCGGGGTGTTCGGGTTGACTCGCCCAACTGGGACATGTCAGAACAGCTGGTGGCCCTGCAATCTTGGAAGAACGCCATGACTTCCTACACCGAAGACCTCTTTCTTGGCACCCAGGAGGCTTATTCTGCCCTCTGGCCGGGATAAAGGACGCCCACTGATCCTGTTGATCTCGGCAATGATCTGCAGCTTTCCAAGGTTCGCCTCTGAGAATGGCGGGATTCTGGCGCAAGGGTGGGAGATGATGAAGCTCTCAGCTACTTCCTCTCCTGGTACAAAAAAGCTGACTTAGAAACTTTGCGCACTGTGCGCGAAGGATCCATCTGGACCACGGATCCGGAACATATCCGGCGTCGGCAAGAATTAGCCCACAGCTATGTGGACTATGCCGACACTGAAGCCTTTGTCCGGGATATCCGCGAGCCGGAGAAGAAGGAGGATGCCAAGGATGCTGCTGACGCTGAGGGCTCCAACTCCAGCCAAGATGAAGAAGAAACTGAAGAAGCCGACACCAACGTTCCGGGACAGGGATCTGTCCCGGCCGGAGGTGATGGCTCCATTCCATCTGCTGGGTCTGGCACTCCTGAAGCCGACATCTCCACTGCTACAGCTCCACCAGCTGGCGGCTCTACTTCTGCCGCTGCTCCTTGACTTTGTAGCATCAAAAACTTTAAGCTTTATCAGATCCCCGGAATGCCGGGTGCAATTGTAAGATATACATTTGATTTCCCTTTGGTTTGCTACCTGAACAAGTTTTAACTTGGTTTGCTTGTTTATCAATGTCGGATCATCATTTGGCTAAGTCACCGAGTTTATTTTCCTGTTTCCCTAACTCCACAACCTTGGCTACTTGTCTACCTCTTTGGGCTTTTGACTTATGAGTCTCAAGGTTGCTTCATTAAACATACAGTACTTCAACTTTGAAACTTAGACTTCAAATCATCCGACATTTCAAGTTTTATCTTTAGCAATAACATAAATGTTAGTTCGCTTGCTCTATATTTCCTTAGCCGTTTTCCATGTGTAGACAATCTCCGGCATCTACTCTTGCTAGCCATGAAGCCGGGTTTCGGATAGCAGCTAAGTCGAAGAGCGGCCTTTGATGCCAACACACTACTAGGCCGACATAGGAAACATTCAAATCAAGCCAGCCGACATATAAACAAAAACTAAAAAAACACAAGGATATATCTCGGAGGCAGTGCCCGCTCTCTTCGGGATGCCGACATTTCATTCATTAGTCTTGTGCCGGCATAAAACGCCGGCACACAAAGCAAATATGGAAATACATACATTATGCTACTCAGGAGTAAAAGGGATGGAGTAGGGCTATGTTCCATGGTCGCTTGGTTTCTTCTCTGGACCTGTCCACCTTATCCTTTTTGGGGGCCTGCGCATCTATAAGATAATAGGCATCATTGTGCAGAGCTCTGCTCACAATGAATGGCCCCTCCCATGGAGGAGTCAACTTATGCCGGCCCTCTGTGCCTTGCCTTAACCGGAGTACTAGATCTCCCTCTTGGAATCTCCTTGGATTCACCTTCTGCACATGATAGCGTCTAAAGTTTTGCTGATATACTGTT
Organism: Dactylis glomerata; assembly: GCA_007115705.1. NCBI lineage: Eukaryota > Viridiplantae > Streptophyta > Magnoliopsida > Poales > Poaceae > Dactylis > Dactylis glomerata. The sequence continues at coordinate 2,727,328 of QXEO01000685.1, read as the reverse complement.
GTTCTTGATAGTGTTATTTCTTTTGCTTCTTCTAGCAGATCAACATCATTTTCCCTGGCTTCTTTAGCCTCTTCCTCAGTATATAGCACCACTCTTGGTGCATTATGTATCACATCTGTTGGAAGCACAGCTTCTGCTCCATACACAAGAAAAAATGGTGTATAGCCTGTTGACCTATTCGGAGTTGTCCTTAAACTCCAAAGCACTACTGGCAATTCATCTAGCCAACATCCCGGAGTTTTCTCCAGTGGCTCTATCAGCCGGGGTTTTATGCCGGATAACACTAGTCCATTCGACCTCTCTACTTGGCCATTGGTACAAGGGTGAGCGACCGACGCAATGTCCAGCCGGATTCCCACCTCCTCACAAAATCTGGCAAATGGCCCTTGGGCAAAGTTCAACCCATTGTCAGTGATGATGCCATGGGGAACACCATATCTCAAGATTATATCTTTTAAGAATTTCACTGCTGTGTGACCATCACACTTGCTTATGGGCTTTACTTCAATCCATTTGGTGAACTTATCCACCATGACCAGGATATCGGTCATCTTTCCCCTTGCCGGCTTAAAAGCCCCGACCATGTCCAGGCCCCAAACAGCAAAGGGCCAGGTTATCAGGATAGTCTTCAATGCTGATGCCGGCTGATGAATTTGGTGAGCATATCTTTGACATCCATTGCACTTCCAGACCAAGTCTTCTGCATCTTGTAGTGCCGTCGGCCAGTAAAACCCATGCCGGAATACCTTTGCCACCAATGCTCTGGATGAAGCGTGATGACCACACTCCCCCTGATGAATTTCCCGGAGCATCTCCAGGCCTTCCACAGATTTAACACATCTCTGCAATACTCCGGTGGCACTTCTTTTGTGTATTTCCTTGTTTATGATGGTATATCCTTTGGATCTCCTTGTAACCCGGCGCGTCTATGTTTCATCTGCCGGCACTCGAACATCCACCAGGAAATCCATGATAGGACATGCCCATGAGGGCACTTCCCTGACAATGAACACTGCCTGATCTATCTCCATCATTTTGACCGACACATAATCGATCTCCATGGGCTGCGAAGTCCCCGGGACTGAGGGATCAGTCCCCGGGTATGCCAGAGTAGTCCCCGGGTATACCGGCACAACCTCTTGGTATATCTTACCCTTGCCTTTATTTCTGCTCCAGAAAACTGCACTTACTGTATATGTCAGCCCAGTCCCCGGGACTGAGGGAGCAGTCCCCGGGTTATCTGACCTGACTCCGGCATCTATCTCCATCAGAACTGCATCCTCCGAGCTTGGCTGGACATAAATGGACGATGACTCCGGTGAGGGCTTGATCGATGGTTTGCTCAGATGCTCCAGCGATATGCCACGCGGGATTGAATCTCTGGAAGATCCCAGCTTGGACAATGTATCGGCTGCTTCGTTCTGAGCCCGGGGAACATGCCGGAATTCACAACCTTCGAAGTAACCACTCAACTGCTGCACGAGAAAATGGTAGGATCCCATGTTTGCATGTTTGCATCATGCGCATCCCATATGCCGGAACACTGCTGAATCACCAAGTCAGAATCACCGAAACACATAATCCAGCGAATTCCTATGTCCTTAGACACCTTTAAGCCATGCACAAGTGCCTCATATTCCGCCACATTATTTGATGCTACAAAATGAATCTGCAGAACACATTTCAATTGGTCATTCTTGGGTGAGCTGAGAACTATGCCAGCACCCAGGCCGTGTATTGTCTTGGAACCATTGAAATGCATCCTCCAATAGTTTGCATCTGGCAATGGTGGCTCATACTGTAGCTCGGCCCAATCAATGAAGAAATCAGCCAACACCCGGGACTTGATTGTATCCCTCTTATCATACCGAGGTGTATATGGTGACAACTCTATTGCCCACTTGGCTATCCTGCCACTGGCATCTTTGTTATCTATGATTTCCAAAATAGGGGCCTCAGCCACTACCCGGATTGGGTGCTCCTGAAAATAATGCTTGAGCTTCTTGGCCGCCATATAGACCCCATAAGTCATCTTCTGATAGTGTGGGTAGTTTTGCTTCGAGGTGGAAAGGACTTCACTCAATTAATATACCGGCCGCTGCATGGTTTTGCCTCCTTCCTCTCGCTCTACTACCACCACTGCACTGACAACTCTATTGGTTGCCGCTATATAGAGTAACATCGGCTCCCTAGGCATCGGGGATGCCAACACCAGTGCTGTTGACAACATCTGCTTCAGTTCCTTGAAAGCTGCATCTGCTTGCGTTGTCTAGACAAATGTGTCAGACTTCTTCATCAGTTGATATAACGGCAAAGCTTTCTCCCCCAGCCGGCTTATGAAATGGCTCAGAGATGCGAGGCACCCAGTGAACTTCTAGACTTCCTTCAAATCTGTCGATGACTTCATTCTTTCTATGGCACGAATCTTGCCGGGATTCACCTCAATACCCCGGCTGGAAACCAGGAAACCAAGCAATTTGCCTGCTGGCACACCGAAGGTACATTTAGCCAGATTCAACTTCATCCAGAATCTCCTCAAGTTTGCAAAGGTTTCCCGAAGGTCATCTATGAGAGTCTTGCTCTCCTTGGTTTTTATGACGACATCATTGACATATACCTGCACATTTTTATCTATTTGGTCATGCAGACACTTTTGCATACATCTCTGGTAAGTTGCGCCGGCATTTCTTACACTGAACGGCATAGTGAGATAGCAATAAGCCCCGTACAGGGTAATAAAGGATGTCTTTATTTGATCCGGCTCATACAAAGGGATCTGGTGGAAACCAGAATATGCATCTATGAATGATAACAGTTCACATCCAGCTGTGGAATCAATCACTTGATCGATCCGAGGGAGCGGGAATGGATCTTTAGGACATGCCTTGTTCAAGTTGGTGTAATCTACACACATCCGCCATACTTTTATTACGGCGGGATCATCCTTCTTCTTTTCCACCAAAACTGGATTAGACACCCAATCCAGATGTAGTACTTCCTTGATAAAGCCGGAGCCCAGGAGCCTGGCCAGTTCTTCCCATATTGCCTTCCTCCTATCATCCGCATTCCGCTGGAGCGGTTGCTTCACCGGTTTAGCATCCAGTCTTACATGTAGTGCGTGCTCAGCCAGCTCCCTCGGCACACCTTGCAGGTCTGAAGTAGACCATGCAAAGATATCTCGATTCTCATGGAGGAAGCTGATGAGCTCGCTTTCCTATTTGGGGTCCAAACCTGCCCCGATGAGGGCATAGCGCTCCGGGAAAACCTCATCCAGAGGCACTTTCTTGACTTCCTTGGCCACTTGAAAAGAAGTACCTGTCATGTCCGGCAAAGGCGTACCGGTTATGACTGTCTCTGCTATCTCCACTGCTCGCTTGAGCCTTTTCTTTTCCTCGGCAATGATCAGAGTCTCGGCCAGATTAGATCCGGCAGTGGCACATGCCATCGAGCACTTATAATCACCAATGATGGTGATCACTCCCTTGGGCCCCGGTATCTTCATCTTTAAATACGCCACATGCATAGAGGCCATGAACTTTGCTAGTGCCGGCCTACCCAGCAAAGCATGGTAGGGGCTTTCCAGATCCACCACCTCAAACATGAGGTTCTCTACCCTGCAGTTATCCCGGTTGCCAAACATGACATCCATCCGGATCTTGCCCACTGGCGCACATGAAAGTCCCGGCACAATGCCGTGGAATGTGGTCTTGCTCGGCTCCAGCATATTCTCCTTGATACCCAGCTTTTGCATCGTATCTCGATACATGATGTTGATGCTACTTCCATTGTCAATGAGGACCTTGCTGAATCTCACGTTATTAGCCAGCCCGACAAATGTCGGATCCATCACCAGTGCATACCCACCGGGGTTCGGCATGATCCTGGGATGATCTGCCCTGTCCCAGCCAATGGCCTGGTCAGACCAGTACATCAGTTTTGGAACTGCCGACATAATGGCATTCACCTCCAAACACCGCTGGTACAAGCTCTGCTTGTCCGTTCTTTCAGTCTCAAAGACCATGTAGCTTTGATCATGCTTCTTGTACTCATTCCGGCCTGCTGCTGGGCCTCCGGCATAGTATTCTGGGTTATAGTTCTGATCTACTTGATTTACACCAGCATTTCTGGCATTACTCTGATTCCCGGGATTAACTGGCATGGGCAGGACTGCAACCATATTTGCACCTGTCAACGGCGATGGAGCTACTGGGATAGGTGGTCTAGCTGGCCCAAAAGGACCTGCACGACCGGCCAATATGTCGTCCAGCCAAGAACAGTTTCTGGTCAAATGATTCACCGGCTTACCCGGCTGGAATGTGTGAAACACACAAGGCTTGTCCATGGCCAACCCCACCGTATACTTTGGCCACTGCTTCTTCTGACCGGCAGCTCCGCCGGCATTCTTATTGATCCAGACATTCTTTTTCTGGAAGGGCTGCACTTACTGCTATGGTTGTTGCTGCTGTTGCCACTGAGGCTGCTGATAGCCCTCATATCTCGGATGTTGGCTACTGCCGGCGCCCCCTTGCTCTTCCTCCACGGCTGCTACTTGTGCCGTGCCATACCGATAATCCGGTCGCTCGTCTCTCCTCTTATTCTGGTTATCCGGGTGATAAAACTGCCCCGGTCTCCCGGTGTTGCTATTGTTCCGCTGGGTCTGCCCCTATCCTTGTGAATCAAGGGTGGGCTGCATGGGATCTCCCAGAGCATAACTATCAACAATCTTGATTGTTTTGGCCAACTTGGCCGGCATTTCCCTCTGGAGCTTTTGCCACAACATGGTTCCATGCTGGCACCCATGAGCGAACCACATGATGGCCTTCTGTTCCACAACTCCTTTGCAGGAATTGCGCAAGGTGCACCACCTGGTCAGGTAGTCACGATCAGTCTCATATTCTCCTTGCCGACAGCTAGCTAGTTGCTGTAGTTGGTTGGGTCTCTTATAAGTACTGGTGAAGTTTGACACAAACTGCTCTTCGAAATCAACCCAGCCGTTGATACTTCCGGCCGGTAAATTATTCAGCCATATCCTGGCCGGTCCTTCAAGCATCTGCGGCACATATCGTACTGCCCATCTGAGGTTTCCTCCGCCGATGTTCACCGTAGTGGAGTAATCCTCCAACCAATCTTCCGGCTTTGTACTGCTGTTATATGTCCTCGCCCCACGCGCGAGCTGGAAACAGTAAGGCACCGGCTCACCCATTATCCGGGGTCCAAAGCACATAGGACCCGGAGCTCCTTGCCTCTCCACCAACTCTGACTGGTGAATCCTGTCCAGCTTGAAGCGCGCATCATTTGCCGCCAAGGACCTAGGTCCGAGCCGGGACGCAATTGGGCCCATGATCATCTTTTGTTGTTGTTGTTTTGGCTGACATCGCTCATTCTACTGGCCTTGCTGATACTGCTGGCCTTGCTGATACTGCTACTGATATCCTGTCCTTGCCAGGGCAGAATTTCCATCATCTTCACGGTGTCTCGGTTGACCCGTACCTTGCTGCTGCACCGCATGTCCGGCGCCCTGCTGCTGACGCCGGGCTGCACTGTTACTTTGGCCCCCACCGGCCGAAACTGCTCCTTGCCCGGCCGGCACATTCTGTCTGGCTTTCTTGCTGCCGACATTCTTATCAGCTTGGCCGGCACTCTTCTGCACCACCGCCTGCTTTTTGGCGATTGCCGGATCATACACCTGGATCTGCTTGTCCCGACGGCCAGAGGTCACACTTCCGGCACGCCGGGCGCTTGGATGCGGGGACGAAGCTTGGCCCTTCGACCTCGCACTGGCACCTCCTACCGACACAATGTACTGGGATGCCCTAGCACCTGGGTTTGCCTTCTTGAAGGCCTCTTGCTGCTTGGTAGCTTCAGACAAAAGATGGTTAAGCCGGGCCTACTGCTCACACAGCGCTTCGCCGGATAAACTAGATAAGTCTTTTGCTACCTCTGCTGCTGCTCTAAGGTTCTTCACTGGGGAGCTATAAATTACCTTAGGCACAGTACTAGTTGCAGTATGACCCTTATCACTAGCACCTTTTTCTAGCTCAGTATTAAGATCTCTACCTCTAGTTCTAACCTCATCTATCCGGCTAGGCCGGGTTACCACAGGAGTAAAACCATGGGCTGCCTCATACTCACGAAGTTGCCGGTTAAACCATTCACGCTCCTGATGCATGGCCAGGGCCTCATCGACGAGGGCCTGATGAGATCCCTCCAGGACCTCCCTTGTCTGCTTTGGATCATCACCGGATCGCACCGGCTCAAGAAGCCGATCGATGATGGTAAGAAGCACCTGGCCTCTAGCCGGCACACCGGAAGTGCCGGCCAGTTTCTCAACACGCTCCAATGAAGGACGTGCCAACCTCTTGGCCTTCGGCGGCTCCGAGGGAGTATCCGCTGCTGCTACTGCTGCTACTGCTTTGCCGGCACCATCTGCCGGTGGCACTGATGTGCCGGCCATCATCACCTCGGCCGACTCTACTGAGCGAGCACTACGCCCAGCGTGAGCCAGCCGATGCGATGGAGGATCCGCCGCCACCAGCACCTCTTCCCTGCAAACTCTCACAATCCCCACGTACACCTCGTGGGAACCGAAAGACATGATCCAGCCATCCCTGGGGAACGACCAGCAGCCGAAACATCCGGCATTGTCACTGATGAAGCTGAGCGAGCCTAGCCTCTGGACGAGGCCAGAGACCACGCACACTCCCGAAGCTGCTATCACGGTCCCTGTCCGAATAAACACTCCGCCCAGCATATCGATCTGCCCCACGGTGGGCGCCAAATGTTATCGTGGTGAAACAACATATGCCATGGGATGGCTTAAATGGGGGCCGAACTAGATGCTGGAGGATTCGGGAGAGGGGAACGAGCTAAAAAGCATGACAGAAAGGAACACAGATCTACCCAGGTTTGGGGCTCTCATAAGGAGATAACACCCCTACTCCTGCTCTACTGGTTATATATTTGGATCGATGGAGTATACAACAATGGTGCTCCCAAGCTCTCTGCTAGAGGAGGGAGCTGAACTCCTAAATGTAGGAACGCTCAGTGACCAACCCCTCACTAGGGCTGCCTATGCCACCTTATATAGTGGTGGCCAGGGTTACAACGGTCACCTAAGACCAGAGACACCAACTACACTCCAAATAGGGCAGGCTGACGAAGGCAGTGACCCTTGACTTTCTCCCTGATTGCTCTCGATGGGACTCACCCTTGCAGTACCTTGTACTTCTTGGACTGTGACCTTACCACTCTGAGGTAAGGGCTGTACTTGTGCACAGTAAGGGTAGGTAAACCACCACTGTGTGCCCTGTCAACATGATCTTCCTCCATACTTGGCAGAATCTCTCCTTGATTATAGGGACATGACCCCTTAGTTGACTTATGTATCCCGGATATGACCGTTGGCCTTATCCTGGACCTATATGCCGGACCAATGACCTATCAAGGTCGGGTAATTCGGCCTCCCTGCTCCTGCACAACATATCAAATAAGTTAGGCCAGCATATCTATGCATATGCCTGCACTCCTCAATAAGTATCCCGGTTATTCTGGCATATCTAAATTGACGCCGGGATACACTTATATGCCGGTCTGGCCGACGGTCCTGTATTCCGGCCAGACCTCATCTAGGTCAACCGACATAAAGTCAACCTTATTCCTTGTATCTTCCTAGTCTCTTGACCCTACCGGGGGTCATCCCCCCGACAGAAGGTAAAATAAATAAAGTAAAGCAAAACAATAACAAAGTAAAGGATGTGCGTGCAAAAAACTCCCCTCGCAGAAGTCTTCTACTTCCTTCCCAGCAACGGTGCCAGAAAATAGCTGGTGCCTAGTTGACGAGGGAGATTATTCTTCTTTGTTCCCCGGCAACGGCGCCAGAAAATAGTTGTTGGTCCTTGTGCATGGTGAATGACCCGCCCATTGGGAACCCCAAGAGGAAGGTGTGATGAGTATAGCAGCTAGTTTCCCTCAGTTCAGAAACCAAGGTTTAATCGTTCTTGGAGAGGAGAGACAAACGACTGAAGGTGATGCTTGCTAGTTTGCAATAGCTTCGGACAATTTATATATGGCACCTCGTCCAAGCTTTGCTTGCTAGCTGCAATGTGGAACCTGCACACAACACAACCAAGTACTTTGCTCCCAACTTGCGATGAGGTTGTCAATCTCACCGGTTTGCTTGAAACAAAGGTTATGAGTGTATCAAGTGGAAAACAGTAGAAGTATGCGAGTAAAGTAAATAGTGCGAGTAAAGTAAACAGGTGATAGCAATATGATGGAAATTGGACCGGGGTCCACAGTTCACTACTGGTGTCTCTCCATAAGATAAATAACACATGCTGGGTAAACAAATTACAGTTGGGCAATTGATAGAATAAAGATAAACGTGATATGTCAAGAAGATCACTATGAGATTTACTCTGGGCATTACAACAAAATATATAGACCGCCATCCAACTGCATCGATGACTAATAATCCACTCACGGGGATATCGTCTGAACACCCCATGAGTATTAAGTTGCAAAAAATAGATAATTGCATTAAGCAAATTGTGTAATGTAAACAAAGCATACGCCCTTGAGCATATGAATGTTGTTTTCTCCCTAGTAGCAACAGCACATCTACAACCTTAGAGGTTTCTGTCACTCCCCCAGGTTAAATAGAGGCATGAACCCACTATCGAGCATAAATACCCCCTCTTGGAGTCACTAGCAACTACTCGGCCAAGATAGCTACTAACAACGGAGAGCATGCAAGATCATAAACAACATAGAGATAACATAAGATATATTTCAGTATAGCAATTCAATCATAACACCAATATTCATCGGATCCCAACAAACCAAACATGTAGAATTACATAACGGTGATCTCAATCATGTAGGACAGCTCATGAGATCTAAACATGAAGCACATGGTGGAGAAGACAACCATCTAGCTACTGCTATGGACCCATAGTCCAAGGTAGACTACTCACTCATCGCTCCGAAGGCAAGCATGGCGATAAAGAAGACCTTCAGTGGTGATTCCCCTCTCTGGCAGGGTGCCGGGAAGAGCTTCTGGACCCTCCCGATCTTCGGGTCGATGGCGGCAGTGGATAGCGATGTGTTCTAGAAAAGTGACCGGGTACTTAGGTTTTTTCCATCGGGGGGTCTTTATAGGCGAAGGGGCGATGTCAGAGGTAGAGCCAGGTGGCCTCACACCATGGCGGCGTGGCCAGGGCCTGGGCCACGCCAGCCTGGCGTGAGGGGCCCCTGTGGCTCCCCTCGTACTCTCCTTCGGATCTCTGGAAGCTCCCAGACAAAATAAGACTTTAGGAACTTGTTTCATCCAATTCCGAGAATATTTCCTGTGTATCACTTCTGAAACACAAAAATAGCAGAAAACATGGAACTGGCACTGTGGCAACTTGTTAGTAGGTTAGTTACAGAAAATGCATAAAAGTGCCACGAAGTGTAACAAAACATTAGGCAAATGGTGTAAAAACAAGCATGGAGCATCAAAAATTATAGATACGTTGGAGACATATCAGAGCCCGTTGCAGACAACGGGCCGTGGCCTGATGACATGGTCGTGGCCAAGGCGGGTGAAGAGAAACCGGGCGGACTGCGGCTCAAGGGCGATGCACGCGGCGATGGACTGCATGGCCCATCACTGTGGCATGCAGGGGGCACGCTGAGATCGACATAGTCCGGAGAAGGTTCGTCATCGTTGGCACATAGAGGAGATGCCGGGGCGATGCTGAAGTCCAGTGAGCTGAAAGGAAACACTTTCTCCACAAAAGTAACATGCCATGAAAAAATAATGCACCGAGACACTAGATCATAGCAGCGATAACCTTTGCGTCCTTTTGGATAGCCAAGAAAGACACAAGGAGTAGAGCGAGGTGCGAGTTTGTGAGGTGCTGTAGCGGTCAGATTAGGATAGCATAGCAACCAAAAACTCGAAGTGACCGAAAATCGGGAGCACAACCATGAAGAAGCTCATAGGGAGTAGTGAGGACGTTAGCTTTGCATGGACGGCGATTCAGTAGGTAGGTGGAGGTGGCGAGGGCCTCAGCCCACCATGGGTATGGCATGGACACGTGTATGAGGAGTGTACAGACACCGTCATTGAGTGTATGAAGAATACGCTCAGCCTTGCCATTTTGTTGGGAGGTGTATGGGAAGGTGAGGCGAAGGAGAGTGCAATGGGTGGTGAAGAGGGTGTGATTCGCAGCATTGTCAAATTCACGTCCATTGTCAGTCTGAAAAGCTTTGATGGAGGATGAAAATTGCGTGCGAACATAGGCATAGAACGCAACAAGAAGATGATGGACTTCAGACTTTTTATGAAGAGGTAATGTCCAAGTAAAGTGCGTAAAATCATCCAAGATAACAAGATAATATTGATAACCTGAGATGCTTAATATAGGACTAGTCCATAAATCACAATGACAAAGCTCAAAAGCAGCAGATATTTTGGTGGTAGAGGAAGAAAAATGGAGTCTAGTGTGTTTGCCCAAACGACAAGCATCGCAGTGCATGGGTAAACTTTTATTACAACTAAATTTGAAATATTTGGAGGCGTTTGCCAATGCTTCAACGCTGGGGTGTCCAAGCAGCTGATGCCACAGAGTTGCAGAGACGGTTGTGAGAAAACATTGGGACGGCTGCACGAAGGGGTAGAGGTTGCCGGTGGAGTTACATCAGTGAATTACCCGTCCCATTGCCAAATCCTTGATAGAAAAGCCAAAAGGGTCAAATTCAATGGAAACAAAATTATCACATGTAAAAGCGCGGACAGACACTAGATTTTTGATGAGTTTAGGAGAAACAAGAATGTTGAGAAGAGAGAGAGGATGAGTGGATGTGCAAAAATGAATGGAACCAGTGCCAGTGATAGGGAGAGAAGATCCATCACTGACAATGATATGAGAGGGGAAATTGGAGGTACGAGAAGAAAGGTGTATACCAGAATCGGAGCCCATGTGAGAGGAAGCACTGCTGTCAAAAACCCACTTGTCATCCTGTCCAGATTGCGCTTGGAGTGCCATCTGGTTCAGCGCGGCGATGAGGGCGAACTGGTCCCACTGCGTCAGAGGAGCAGCAGAAGGAGTGGTTGGTGCAGCCGGCATGGCATGGACGGCGAGACCGTGCTGCACGGTCGGGGTGGGTGGACGGGTACCAGGGGTGGAACCGAGGATGTCAGGGCCGGCCTAGGCCTGGAACTTACCAACAAGAGCCGGTGTAGACAGGCCTGGAGCAGGCGGACGTGCGCCCGTGGAGGGAGGAGCAAACATAGCCGGTGCAGCAGCCCCCTTCTTCTTTTTCTTCATGCCCTGTCCTGGAGCGGTGGAAGGGCCGGCGTGGGAGGCACCCGCACCATAGAAGCCTGCTGGTGTCAAGTTGAACTAGGGGGGGCAGGGTTGGTGTAGGCCAGCATGGGAGCACCGGCGGCCTAGAACGCGAGATGAGCCTGGGCAAGGAGAGCGTTGTGGGCCGCAACATGAGCACGACGACCGAGGCACTACTCCTCCAGGAGCAAGAAGGAGTGGAGCTTGATGAAGGTGGGTAGACGACCACGCGTCATGTGCGGGACGGCGTGCTGCAGCTGTTCGTTGAGGCCGCGGAGAACGTTGTGGACGAGGTCACAATCTCGGACGCGAGAGCCAAGGTCGCCGAGCGTTGAGGCAGCAATTTATGGAGGATCATGAAAGTGAGATCTTCAGGGAAGAAAGAGAAGAGATTGACAATATTCTTCTTCGTCAACCATCGCTGATTAAACACAATTTACCTATGCAGGATTTGGGTACCACCTTGCCACCTAAGAAAGATTCTGTTTTTGAATTAAAGCCATTACCTGATTATCTTAAATATGCTTATATTGATGATAAGAAAATATATCCTGTTATTATTAGCTCTAAAATTTTAGGATAGAAAGAAGAAAGGTTATTGGAAATATTGAGGAAACACTGAGGAGTTATGGGATATACTCTTGATGATTTAAAAGGAATTTCTCCTACTATATGTCAGCATGCTATTAACATGGAGCTAGATGCAAAGCCAGTTGTTGAACATCAATGCCGTTTAATTCCTAAGATGAAGGAAGTGGTAAGAAATGAGGTATTTAAGCTCCTTGATGCTGGTATTATTTATCCTATTGCTGATAGTAGATGGGTTAGTCCTGTTCATTGTGTTCCTAAGAAAGGAGGTATCACTGTTGTGCCTAATGAGAATAACGAGCTTATGCCTCAAAGGGTAGTAGTTGGTTATAGGATGTGCATTGATTTTAGAAAGGTAAACAAAGTTACTAAGTGTCATGGGAATTTGGAGACAGTAGCCATGGGGTGGCTTAACGGAGGGGCTCGACGGTGTGCCGCATCGGGTCCGGCTCGAGATTGTGCTACGGGACACACGGTTTACCCAGGTTTAGGGCCCTCCTCGATGGAGGTAAAACCCCTACTTCCTGCCTGCTTTGTATTATCTCGATAGTGATTACAGTGCTCCTCGAGCTGTTTAGGCGAGAGGAGGAAGAAGAAGATCGGATCTCCCTAGTCTAAGGGCCCAGACCCCCATATATAGGCGGGGGTCTGGTTACATGGTAGGTGGCGGCTCGTCCGGCAGCCGGCTCCTCCATGTCTGCGTCCTCGGCATGATCCTCTGGCCCCGCTCTACCGGTCACGCTTTATAAAGTGCCTTTCCCCTTTGGACCGGCATCTGGGAGGCATCTTCCCTCCTTTTGCCTCGGATCCTTTTGTGGGGAAGGCTCCTTGGTCGCTGATTGGTTGAGCCCAGTCGTGGCGGGCGTCACTCCCATCCTTTGCCTCTGTCGATCTTGTCGGGGCCAGGCCACTTTCGGTGAAGCCACCATTGGAGGAATCTTGTCTTCATCGCCCGGCTCCAGCTCTCCTCGGTGGAATCGCCAGCCGGCTGCTGGCGCAGCCGGCCCTTCGGGCGGAGCCGGTCTTCTCATCCTAGAACCGTGGAGACTCCTAGGACGCCAGCCGGCAGATAGCCCAACCCTTGGCATGCCCCATAAGTCATCCCCATGACACTAGCCCCCAAAACTGGCGAAGTCTCATGGGTTAGCATGGGGCTTCGGCGGGTTCTCTTCCTTGCCAATGTCCCGCACGTTGTTGTTGGAGTTCCAGGATTCTCCCCCCGGCTCGGCGGTCACCGGTTTTGTGTCCAGGTCTTGCGGAGGCCTCCGGCCGTCTCGGGACGTGCCGGCTCCCAGATGGAGTTGGCATGCGACTGCATGCGGTTCCCAGCTGGCGGCCAGCTCCTCGGGCCCTATACCGCTTCGGGTTTTGAGCCCACACCAATGTCATAGGCATAGTGCTGCAGTGTAATGTCCCATCGTTTGGACTTCGTGGTCGCTGTAATGATTTCTTGATGCGTCACATGGTGCAGCGCTGCTGGCATCAGCGAGTTGTCCCATCGACATGCCATGCGTCTAAGCGGTTCCACCTCGCGCGCATTAAACCGGCTTGGCCTTCCACTCCTTGGCCTCCTTTAAAGCCTCGGGGCTCTCGAAGGTTGTCTCCCCATTCTATCATCGCGCAACTCCCCTCCGAGTAGTTCCTTGCCGAGTGGTTCTTCTCCGAGCGGTTCCTCTAGCACCTCCAATTCGTCTCCGCCGCCCCGATGTCGTCGACCGGAGCCCTCGGCGGAGCTGGGGCCGAAACCCCCAGGGGATCGGGCAGGCACAAGCGTGGCTGCCCGTTCGGAAGCGGGGGCAGGAGGGAAGTCCCGGTGGTGACACCGCCGGTGGCTCGCAGACGCGGCCGCCCGCCGGGCAGCCGTAACAAGAAAACCTTGGCGGCGCTCGCGGCTGCGGCTGCCGCGGAGCCTGCCAGGGCGGCTTCCGCCACCGTCGTCACGGCGAGCTCCACCAGGGCAGTTGCCCTAGCCACTGCTCCTACCATGGCCCCCGCGGGCGTGGCCTCCGTCGCCGGCCTCTCCCCGGTCTCCTTGGAGGCAGCGGCCGCCCTCGTCGGCGCCGCGATTGCGGTTGGTGCCGCTCCCCCGGGCCTCGCCAGCATGGGCATCGGCGGTTCATCCGGCGCGGCTACTGCCTCAGCGAGTGCGCCTCGATGCCCGCCGCCGCGGCAGTGGCTCTCCTATGCCCCAGCACATGGATTCACCACCTCCATGGTGCATCTGCAGGCCGGGTGCCAGTATCGTCTGCCTCTCCTCGCCAGCTTCGTTGGCACCATGGGGAAAGACCCTCTGACAAGCATCATGGTGGAGGAAGGCAGTGGCAGCCAGCCCTTGTACCTCGTCGAGATCCTCCACGATGAACAGGGGAAGAGCTACCTCACCGACGGCTGGACGAGGTTCCTCGATGATTACGACCTGAAGTGCAGCTGGTCACTCATCCTGACCCACCACACCGGGTCACCTGTCCTCTGCGTCCGCGTTGTCCACACCTCCGGCTACGCCTGCACCTACTCCTCCTGGCTGTGAATGGCGAGCGTACCCAGTGCTCCTCCCCTGACGGTGGCTCCGCCGGCCAAAGACCACGGGAGCTTGAGGTGGAGGGCGCGCCTTTTGCTGCATCGGCCCTTACTGTGGCCTTCTTTTATGTAATTGCCAACTTTTGTAATTAAGAACTCTTAGCTTTCAGTGAACTATGTTCCTTTCTGTATGATTGCTTGTCTCATTTGGCTTGAGTGTCTTCTATTTCTTCGGAGCGCGATGTCGATTTTCGTAGCTAGAACCTCTCCTGCGCTAGAACCGTCGCTGTGCGAGCTCGTAGGTAGGGGATAAGATAGCCACCAATTTGCTTGGATGCCCTCGGCGAGGCCTTTTGGCTTCAGCATGGAGGGAGAAGCGCCTTTACAGGCCGGCTCCAAGAGACACGAGGTGGCACCGGCTTGAGGGGACGAAAACAGACGCTAAGATCTGCGCCGGCTCGGGTGAGTTCAGAGCCGGCATGTCTCCCCTTCTCGAGCCTTCGCATGACTCTTACCGCGGCTGTAGTAAACCTCCAGATCTCTAGCTCTTGGCCATTTCTTTATGAATGCTAGGTTTCGATTTCGATGCTCCTTTGCTAATCATGTCGCAACACCAACTGACCGAATAGCCAGCGAGGGACTGGAGATGACCCGCTTCTGAGGGCCAATTCCCCTTCCCCCTAGCCCCCGAGTTTTGGGGCAGCTGGAATGATAGCTGGCTCAAAACTAGCTTATCCGCATTCGATGCCAACATCGAGAGAGGCAGCCCTTAGCTTCGAACCTCTTTGACGTGGCCGCTCAGCCTAAACGCCAAAAAACTATGATCATCGATCATTTGCTGGCCTGCCTTAGCCCGGCTCCCTCAACTTTTTCCTTAATCCCCCCACCCTTTGGCCCTTCTACCCCCAATCGGCAGCCTGGTGCCGGTTGGTCTCCCTTGGGCCGGTAGCCGAATGCCGGCCTACGGTGGGAGCGCGCCGCAGGGTGAGAAGTAGTACTTCAGTTTATCGGGTGCCCGACTCGGGCTAACCTACGCACGGTCAACAAACACTGTCTTCAATGTTTAGTCGAGTTATCGTTTATCGTGTATGGTTTTCCTTTGTACGTGGCCTGCCAGCTCCTATCCACCCGGCTGCGTGGAGCTGGGAGATAAAGGTTACGCTCGAGACCTACTTCATACGTAGTACTCATCTGGCTGACAAGGGATCGATCGTTTTTGGGGCAGCCGGCTATGGCTCGGTGCCCAAAGCCGGCTACTGGTCAAGTGAATAACGCAGGATGCGAAACATACATGGAGTATTTCCCTCGGAGCTGGCCATAACTAGCCGCTTCATTGTCCTTTATTCATTGACAAGTTTTTCAGGGTACAAGCTTTTGCCTCAGCAGAAGAAAGGTCTTAGGAGGTTGACATTCTAGGGACGCTCCGTCTCCTTGTCAGAATTATCTGCCTTGTTCTTCCTGGGCCCTTGTACGTCGATGAGGTAATATGCCCTATTGCCTAGCACCCGGCTCATGATGAACAGTCCCTCCCAGGGAGGGGACAGCTTATGCATGCCTTTGGTGTTTTGGACCAGTCGGAGTATGAGATCTCCTTTGTGGAACACGAGCGGACGGATCTTTCGGCTGTGGTATCATCATAGCTGCTGCTGATAGAGCGCTGATCTGGCCAGAGCCTGCTCTCATGCCTCCTCAAGGAGGTCGACGCCATCTTCACAAGCTTCTTTTGCTTGCTTCTCCGTGTACTGGACAACTCTGGGCGCATCGAACTTGATGTCAGTGGGCAACACCGCTTCTACTCCATAGACCAGGAAGAAAGGAGTGAAGCCGACAGAGCGATTGGGAGTGGTGCGCAGGCTCTGATGACCCACAAGTATAGGGGGTATATCGTAGTACTTTCGATAAATAAGAGTGTCGAACCCAACGAGGAGCAGAAGGTGTTGATGAGCAGTTTTGATCAAGGAATCACTGTAAATACTAGCAAACAGGTTTTCAGGAGTATTTGGTAATACGAGTAAATAAAGTGCGAGTAAATAAAAGACAGTAGTAACAATTGCAGCAAGTGTCCCAATCCTTTGTTCAGCAAAGGACAAGCCGGTTGTGTTCTTATAATAACCAAACATTCTCGAGGACACACGGGAGGTTTCTGTCAAGAGCTTTCGCTTCATAGAGCCAATAGTATTTATTGATTTGATAAGTGTTATGGGGGTGAACCTGTGCTAGCGCACTACCCTTACTAGGATAAATACACACTTGTGATTATACCCCTTGCAAGCATCCGCAAATACAAGTAAGTAATTAAGATAAATCTAACCACAGCCTTAAACTCTAGGATCCTACGCTCCCTGGTGCAATGGTTTCCCAACGGAGGTTTAGGTTTCTGTCACTCCGGCAACCCCACAGTCGGTGACCAAATACACAATGCATCTCACTAGGCCCATAAATGGTGAAGTATCATGTAGTCGACGTTCACATGACACCACTAGTGAAATAGCACCACAACAATATCAAACTATTAAATATTTCTCAACAATAATTCACTACTAACATCTTGACTTCTCCCATGTCCTCAAGAACTAAATGAACTACTCACAAGACATCATATGGATCATGATCAGAGGTGAAATAATGGTAAATAACAATCTGGACATAAACCTTAATTCAACAGTTCCACTCAATAGCATCAACTACAAGAGTAATCAACACCGGGAAAGTTTCCCCTATGAATATAACAAGATCCAACTCAAGATGTTACAGCGGGATGGCAAGGTGATGGTGGAGATGAAGGTGCTAGTGATGATGATGATGATCCCGATGAAGTCCGGTGCGATGATGATGACGATGGCGACGATCTCCCCTCTCCGGGAAGGAATTTCCCCGGCAGATTTCTCTCTGCCGGAGAGCTTTCTCTCTCTGGTGTTCTCCGCCCCGCAGAGGCGGCTGTGTCTAACTCTGAACACCCCCCTGACTTAGGTTTTTGGGGACGATGATGTACGCGAAGGGGCGAGACCAGAGGTGGGCCAGGGCCCCCTCACATAGGGCTGGCGCGGCCAGGGGGGTGGCCGCGCCGCCCTAGCGTGTGGGCCAGCCCTGGCCCCTCTCGACTCCTTCTTCTGGCTCCGTGAGTCTTCTGGGAAATTATAATTTCTGGGTATTTTTCTGGAATTTTCCTGATCTTCAAAATATGGTCTTCTGATGGTCCTTTTTCCAGCAGAATCCTGACTCCGGCAACATCTCCTCCGATGATCATCAAACATGTGAAAACAAAGGAAATAACATAAGTATCATGTCTAAATATGAAATATATCAATGAATAACAGTAAATTATGATACAAGATAGTGATGCAAATTGGACGTATCAACCCCCCCAAGCTTAGACCTCGCTTGTCCCCAAGCGAAAACTAAACTCGGTAAACATGACCACAGGTTTATGGAGTGAAGTATCGATAATCAAAATACGAACAAGAAGCATCACATTTACTAAGGCACAAATTATAATAGACAGCAACTTCCCTTTATAAGATGTAAACTTTCAATAGGTAAAAGGGAATCACATATAAGAATACACAAGGTAAATTATAATTGGCAATGGCAAACCTTAGTTCTTGGTCAAGGAATGGAGAACAAACTATTCTCTCTTTTAAACGGAGCCTTTCAAAACGGAGCTAATATAGCAAAGACTATATGCTCAACAAAGTAAACTTTTGCATTCAAAGAAAGCTTTCAAAGATGTATTCCTTCAGACAAAAGCATTATACAAAAACAAGAAAGATAATAAACATGATTAAACGGATCAACATATGGATGAGTGAAACATAACAACTCAAATGCTTGCTTGAGATAGAGGGAAATAGGTTGACTCAACATAAAAGTAAAAGATAGGCCCTTCGCAGAGGGAAGCAGGGATTAAACATGTGCTAGAGCTTTTTATTTGTAAAACAGAGGTAAAAATTGTTTTGAGAGGTGGTTGCTTTTGTCAACGACTAGCAACGGAGTTCTTGATATCTTCCATACTAAACAAGTGAGAGCGGTTCTGAGATGTTTAATTAGTTGGCACTTTGGTGCTCTTTTAAAGCTTTGCACTCCTCCCCACCTTTTTTCTTTCTCAAACCATGGCTAACCGATTCCATCGGGTGCCGACCAACTTTCACAATCCATTGGAGGAGTGCCTTTTTCTTTCCTTTTTAGAATTAAGATTATAATGGTCTGACCAGCTCCCTTGCAAAATTAATGACGAGCAGATGAAGCTGCCTAGTCGAGGGGTACTTAATTTAGTATGGAAGATAACAAACCCATCCACTACGTCCTCATGAGCTAAAAACAGTGGCACAAAATGAGAAGTATTTGAAAGTTTCGGAAAGGTAGCACATGAAAATTTACTTGGAATGGCTTAAAATACCATGCATAGGAATTTATAGTGGACTCTTTGGAAGTGACTTGGCTTTTGGGAATTGGATGCACGAGAAGTATTTCCTCTCAGTACAGGTTTTTGGCTAGCAAGGTTGGGTAGCAAGCATAAGAGTTGCATGAAACAAACAAACATACATATAATAAGAACAATCATGCAAACTCCCTTGAAAGTACAACGACTTTAACTTTAAGAATAACAATGCTTATAAGCCAAACATAAGGAAAACTGAAGTGATGTAACTACAAGCACTTCTTTATTCTTTTCTACTCAAACTTCAAGGTAAAGTTGCTACTGACCAAGCTAGGTTTGCCAAAACCAACTAAATCTACTCATGTTCCCAATGTGATACCAATACCAATCAACAAGACTAGTCACATAAGAGAGATTGCAGACTAACATAAAGTGTGCGAAAAGTGAACGATTAAACTTCTCATTAATATTTCATTACCGCAACTCACACCAAGGGATACATAGATAACTAACTAAGGAGGATACTTCCAACTACAAACTATTTTATATGATAACTTCTCTATTCATGATAAGACTCTACTTGAAAAGTAAATAAACAGAAGGTAATGATGTGATACCGCGGCACTCCCCCAAGCTTGGAACAAACCAAGGGGATGCCTATACCGATGACGAATTACTCCTTTGGCGGTGGTGGTGGATAATCTCGAATAAGCTTCTCAATCAAGTTCTTCAGGTCATCAATCTTGTATTCGAGATTACGAATCATCTCAGAATTGTGCTCAATACGGTTCATGAACCTGTCGGCAAGAGAATCCCAGCTCTTGGAATTATTTCCCCATCCTTCTTCACTCTTGGAGCTTCCTGTCCCTGCATTGTTCGAACGATCTATATCCCAGCCAGAGGGTAATCGTGCTTTGGGCACCTTTTGGAACTGATGTTCATGAATTAGAGTATGGAAGGGACTTTGGCTTGGCGGAGATGCCCGTGGAGCTAAAGTGTGATATGGCACACCTCCTCCGGTCTTTATGCGAGCACTCTTCTTGAACTTGTCATGATTTGTCACCACCCCTATGCTGGCAATCACGGTGCTTGGCCTTGGACCTTGATCTTCCTCCTCATCTTCTCTTTCAACCTCTTCTTTCTGCCGGAAATCTTTGATGCCATCTTCTGGAGGTGTCTTCTCCTTATCACCGCTTGAAGAGGCCATGACTCCCCCAAGCTTGAGATCAACTCCTGACAAAAACAGCTCGAAACGAAACACGACGAGAAAACGATATACAGACCTCGGGGACTCCGGGGGGTTAAATAGGTGAAAATTATACATCGAAACAAAGTCACAGGAGGAAACCGGGACGGAAAAGAGTTCCGAGGCGTTCTCACACGGGGGTGGCGCGGCCAGGGGTGGGCCCGCGCCACCCGTGTGTGAGACCCACACGGACTTCTTTTCCTCCCCGTTTTTGTCTCGTGATTTTTCATATTTATTAAAAACAGCAAAAATATTAAAGGAAGAACTTTTCGCGAAACTTTTCTGACTAGAACTGTTACCTATTCGAAAACGAACTCTGCAGGTTCCTGCAGTTTGTCTTGGATGTAATCTTCCGGAGAAATTGTTTCAATAACATCAACATCTTCATTATAAGAATCTCCAGAAATATAATGTTTGAGTCTTTGCCCATTCACCACTTGTGTAGAATCATCTTTCAATGAAGCAATCTTAATAGCACCTGAGTGGTACACTTCCATAATAACATATGGTCCTTCCCATTTAGAAAGTAATTTACCTGCAAAAAATCTGAGACGAGACCTATACAATAGAACTTTCTCACCAACATGGAACTCTCTCTTAAGAATTCTCTTATCATGCCATTGCTTGACTTTCTCTTTGAAAAGTCTGGCATTCTCATACGCTTCGTTTCTCCACTCATCTAGAGAACTCAAATCTAACAACCTCTTCTTACCGGCTAGTTTAAAATCTCTATTTAACTCTCTCACTGCCCAAAAAGCTTTGTGTTCTAATTCTAAGGGCAAGTGACACGCTTTTCCGTAAACCATCTTATAAGGAGACATACCCATGGGATTCTTATAAGCAGTCCTATAAGCCCATAAAGCGTCATTTAACTTACTAGCCCAATTTTTCCTAGATCTACTAATAGTCTTCTGCAAGATAGACTTAATCTCTCTATTTGAAAGCTCTACCTGCCCACTAGTTTGGGGATGATAAGCAGAAGCAATTCTATGATTGACATCATACTTAGCAAGAGTCTTTCTAAAACTACCGTGAATAAAATGAGAACCTCCGTCGGTCATAAGATATCTAGGCACTCCGAACCTAGGAAAAATAACATCCTTAAGCATTTTTAACGAAGTCTCACCATCGGCACTCTTTGTAGGTATGGCTTCTACCCATTTAGTAACATAATCAACAGCAACAAGTATATGGGTATAGCCTTTTGAAGGAGGAAAAGGACCCATAAAGTCAAATCCCCAACAATCAAACGGTTCAATAACTAGAGTGTAATTCATAGGCATTTCATTGCGTCTAGAAATATTACCAACTCTTTGACATTCATCGCAAGATAAAATGTACCTTCTGGCATCCTTAAAGAGGGTTGGCCAATAAAAACCTGATTGCAGAACTTTCTGTGCGGTTCTATCTCCAGCATGATGCCCTCCATAAGCACTACTATGGCATTTTCTTAATATCTCTTGTTGCTCATATTCCGGTACGCATCTTCTCATAATACCATCAACTCCTTCTTTATATAAATGTGGGTCATCCCAAAAATAATGCCTCAAATCATAGAAGAATTTTCTTCTTTGCTGAGCTGTAAAGGTCGGAGGCAAATACTTGGAAACAATAAAGTTAGCATAATCAGCATACCAAGGAAGGTCTCGTGAAGTTACATTAATTGCAGCCAACTGTTCATTTGGAAAACTATCATTAACAGGAATAGGATCAAAAGAAATATTTTCCAATCTAGACAAGTTGTCAGCCACAGGATTTTCAGCACCTTTCCTATCTACGATATGCAAATCAAACTCTTGTAAAAGCAACACCCATCTAATAAGCCTAGGCTTAGCATCCTTCTTAGTCATAAGATATCTAATAGCAGCGTGATCAGTATGAATAGTGACTTTAGAATCAACAATATAAGATCTAAACTTATTACAAGCAAAAACAACAGCAAGAAACTCTTTCTCAGTAGTAGCATAATTCTTCTGAGCAGCATCAAGAGTCTTACTAGCATAATGAATAACATTCAACTTATTATCTGTGCCCTGTCCAAGAACAGCACCAACAGCAAAATCACTAGCATCACACATAATTTCAAAAGGTAAATTCCAATCAGGTGGTTGAACAATAGGAGCAGTAGTTAAAGCCTTCTTAAGAGTTTCAAAAGCTTCCTTACAATCATCATCAAAGACAAACGGTACATCCTTTTGAAGAAGATTGGTAAGAGGCTTTGAAATCTTAGAGAAATCTTTAATAAACCTCCTATAGAAACCAGCATGACCAAGAATACTACGAATACCTTTAACATCTCTTGGACATGGCATTTTCTCAATTGCCTCCACTTTTGCTCTGTCAACTTCAATACCTCTTTCAGAGATTTTATGTCCAAGGACAATTCCTTCATTCACCATAAAGTGGCATTTCTCCCAATTAAGAACAAGGTTAGTTTCTTCGCACCTCTGCAAAACTTTATCAAGGTTGTGCAAACAATTATCAAAGGAAGTTCCATAGATGGAGAAATCGTCCATGAAGACCTCCACAATTTCTTCACAAAAACCAAGAAAAATAGCAGACATACATCTTTGAAAAGTAGCAGGAGCATTGCATAAACCAAAAGGCATACGTCTATAAGCATAAGTTCCATAAGGACAAGTAAAAGTGGTTTTCTCTTGATCATCCTTCTTAACAGCAATTTGAGAGAAACCAGAATAACCATCAAGGAAACAAAAATGAGTCTTCTTAGACAACCTTTCTAGCATTTGATCAATAAACGGTAAAGGGTAATGATCTTTCTTAGTAACTTTGTTTACCTTCCTATAATCAATGCACATTCTATAACCAACAACTACCCTTTGAGGAATAAGCTCGTTATTCTCATTAGGTACAACAGTCATTCCTCCTTTCTTAGGAACACAATGAACAGGACTAACCCATCTACTATCAGCAATAGGATAAATGATACCAGCATCAAGGAGTTTTAATACCTCGTTTCTTACCACATCCTTCATCTTAGGAATTAGGCGACGTTGATGCTCTACAACTGGCTTTGCGTCTTTCTCCATATTAATGGCATGCTGACATAAAGTAGGAGACATCCCTTTTAAATCATCAAGAGTATATCCCATAGCTCCTCGGTGTTTCCTCAATATCTCCAATAATCTTTCTTCTTCCTTTCCTAAAAGTTTAGAACTAATAATAACAGGATATATTTTCTTATCATCAATATAAGCATATTTGAGGTCATCAGGTAAAGGTTTTAATTCAAACACAGGATCTTCTCTAGGCGGCAAAGTGGTACCAAGATCCTCCACAGGTAGATTATGCTTGAGTAATGGTGGTTGACGAAGAAGAATATCGTCAATCTCTTCTCTTTCCTTGCTAAAAACATCACTTTCGTGATCTTCCATGAATTGCTACAAGGCATTATTAGGGGCAAGAGCAATAGAAGCAAGCTGCTCAACTCGAAAATTTTCATTAGGCGTATCATTTTCATAAGAAGTCTTAGCAAACTTGGAAAAATTAAACTCATAAGACTCTCCATTAAACTTAGTAAAATTTTTCTCTTTCTTACAATCTATTATGGCGCCACAAGTGTTCAAAAAGGGTCTACCAAAAATAATAGGACAAGTTTCACTAGCCTCCTTACCAAGTACTAGAAAATCAGTAGGGTACTTAGTCTTACCGCATAGAACTTTCACATCTCGAACAATACCAAGAGGCCAAACGGTCTCTCTGTTAGCAAGCTGAACAACCACATCAATATCTTCAAGTTCACAAGCGCCAATCTCGTGCATAATTTCTTTATAAAGCTCTAAGGGAATAGCACTTGCACTAGCACCAATATCACATAAGCCATAATAGCAATGATCTCCAATCCTGACAGAAATAACAGGAACACTTGCTTTCCTGTGCTTTTTAGGATGCGAGAGAATGTTAAAAGCATCTTCACAAAAAAGAATATATTCATCTCCTACATCTTTAGTAACAAGATCTTTCAATATAGCAACAGGAGATTTAATAGTAATTTGCTCATCAGGCTCTGCAGCTTTCTTAGTACTTTTATTAGACACACTTACCAAAGTAGAATACTTTTTTACCTTAGCAGGGAAAGGTGTCTTCTCAATATAAGGTTCAGGAATGATGCTATCAACCGTGCAAACTTCTGTAGCTGCATCAGGTATATGACTAATAGAATCTTTATAAGGCGCATGATATTTGTTCCAATCTTTCTTTGGAACATCAATATAAGAGGCAAAAGCCTTAAGACAATTAGCAAGTATTTGGGAATCAAGACCATAAGCAGCGCTAACACTATGAAAGTCATCGGTTCCCATAAAAGATTTAATGCATTCATAATCATAGTTTATACCTGACTTCCTACCTTTGTCGTTTTCCCAACCTTCAGCATTCTCTTTTATACGGTCAAGAAGTTTCCACTTGGCGTCTTCTTTCATATGAGTAAATGATCCAAAACAAGAAGCATCCAAATAATCCTTATCAGGAAGAGTAAGCCGCGCACAAAAATTATCAATAACAATATTATTGGGGAGCTCATGAATGGGTCATTTGAGCATTAGTAACTTCAATCTCCCCCACGCTTGGGCAATACTCTCTCCATCATGAGGCCAAAAATTATATATCTTGTTACGGTCCTTATGAATTTCACTTGGAGGGTAAAACTTGGAATAAAAGAGAGGCACAATGTCCTCCCATGCCATAGATGGACCATCTTGGAGTAGTCGATACCACTCTTCAGCTCTGCCTTTCAATGATATAGAGAATAATTTCTTCTTGACTTGGCTTGGTGAAATACCTGCACACCTGAACAACTCGCATAATTCATGTATAAACAATAAGTGATCACCCGGATGGACAGTTCCATCTCCTGAATAGCAGTTATCCATAATACGCCCAACAATTTTCATAGGTATTTTAAAAGGATCAATTTCAGCAGGCGGTGGCGGTGGTGGTTCCTCCGCATGTGCAGCAGCAGCAGTAGCAGTAGATGTGTTTCCAAATAGGAAACCAAATGGAGAATTCTCCATAGCAGAATAAAAATAAAAGACAAAATAAAACAATACTCACAGTGACGGTTACCTTTTCCAATTCCACTCTTCAATAGCGCTACACTCCCCGGCAACGGCGCCAAAAAATAGTCTTGATGACCCACAAGTATAGGGGGTATATCGTAGTACTTTCGATAAATAAGAGTGTCGAACCCAACGAGGAGCAGAAGGTGTTGATGAGCAGTTTTGATCAAGGAATCACTGTAAATACTAGCAAACAGGTTTTCAAGAGTATTTGGTAATACGAGTAAATAAAGTGCGAGTAAATAAAAGACAGTAGTAACAATTGCAGCAAGTGGCCCAATCCTTTGTTCAACAAAGGACAAGCCGGTTGTGTTCTTATAATAACCAAACGTTCTCGAGGACACACGGGAGGTTTCTGTCAAGAGCTTTCGCTTCATAGAGCCAATAGTATTTATTGATTTGATAAGTGTTATGGGGGTGAACCTGTGCTAGCGCACTACCCTTACTAGGATAAATACACACTTGTGATTATACCCCTTGCAAGCATCCGCAAATACAAGTAATTAAGATAAATCTAACCACAACCTTAAACTCTAGGATCCTACGCTCCCTGGTGCAATGGTTTCCCAACGGAGGTTTAGGTTTCTGTCACTCCGGCAACCCCACAGTCGGTGACCAAATACAAAATGCATCTCACTAGGCCCATATATGGTGAAGTATCATGTAGTCGACGTTCACATGACACCACTAGTGAAATAGCACCACAACAATATCAAACCATTAAATATTTCTCAACAATAATTCACTACTAACATCTTGACTTCTCCCATGTCCTCAAGAACTAAACGAACTACTCACAAGACATCATATGGATCATGATCAGAGGTGAAATAATGGTAAACTAGCTGGGTGGCCCGCGCATTTGCGCGGCTAGTCAGCATGAATATGGTTGAAATATTTCTTTCCCAAAAAAATTCCATGGACTCGACAACTATTCAATTTAGTTCATTACCACAGATCATCATGTGACCAAGCGACTCAAAATGGTCATTCATGCTAAAATAAAGGATAAATCAATCCATTATCAGTCTTCGCAATTACCATAAATAAGAACCAAGGCCAATCATTGAAAAATGTGGCAACCTCATCACCGAATTCTAATATGGGCTCACCATTATTGTACTTTCGGAGCCTGCCTTACATTTCCTCTAAAAATTATAGTTATGGTTGTATACTCACTGGAACTCATAACATATGTTCTAGTAATTCTCCAGTCATATTTTATTCTCCCCGATCGTATATATGTTGCTTTTCAGTACATTTTATTTTCTTGGGCAAGTGAAAGTACGTCTATACAATTGACATGACATGTTAGAATTATCTATCATTGCTTCCCACAAAATTTCTATGTCTATTTTTCTTATTCGGTGTCCTTCATGCATTGAAACTCATGTGGTTTTTAAAACATTTATGTTCAATGGTCTAACAGTCAATGCATGTCAATAATGTTAGGCATGCTAGATTTAGGAACACAAATTGATTATTTTACTCACAATTTTTATTATATACTTTGTTTCATATTTAATTGACATATATGCATGTCAAACAAATTATCTAATAATATTATCAGTTGATGATTCTTCGTGAAGAAGTTATAAAATAAATTGTAGTTTCTATTTTTGGGTTTTGCATATAAATAAACTTTTACCATTTATATATGATGATCTGCCTAGCACTTCCATAATGATTGACAGTTTGACACCCATGCACAGCTCCGTCGTTAGTTATCCCTGCTGCCGCTTGTCGCTGGCAATCAAATTAATCTAGAGAATATCACTCTATTGTCGTCGGAGGGCATACCTGTGTTCGCCACTCGATCCAAACCACCTCGTATATTGACTTTAGATACTGTTGCTTCTCGCCAGATTGATATTGCCGTACGGACTCGTCGGATACCTTGAGCTTGAGGTATGGACTCGGGTCAGCTTGTTTGTTCATCAACTTTTCTTCAGCTTTTACATGGATGGAGCGTGTTCTTCTGTCCATAGATCTAGCATTCTCTTTGACTCGGTTCATGGCGTAGTCCATATCTTCTCTTACTAATTACTATTAGTCGTCAAGTCATCAGACATGATACTCCTACATGACATCAGATAAGCCCCTGGCTAGGCAGATGATCGAGTATGCATATCCTCTAAAAAATAGATGCAATAAAATTGATATGTGCTCCTCCAAGTGATCTGCTCAACTCTTCGTCAATGTTTTGCATGTCAAATCTGCCGTCGATGAGACGTATGCAAAACCTGTCATGCGTGGAGTACTGGAGTACAACCGCTAGTTAGCTGGCCGGCCGAAAAATTGACACACCGTCTCGAGGAGGTTGCCTTGCCTGCAGCACGTCCCCTTGACACACCGTCTCGAGGAGGTTGCCTTATCGTGACTGGCGGCGCGGCGCCGTCTTCTCTAAGCTGAGCTGAACCATTGGCCGTCTCGGTCTTGGCAGGATATGCCTAGCGATTGCCGCCGCGGGCGCACCGCTATTACTCCTCCGTATTGCGTAGGAGTAGCTTTTTTAAGCAGAGATGAGAGTTGTTGTTGAGAGAAAACAGGATCCCATCAATTTATTATCTTTTCTAGCTGGAGTTCTTATCGTACACGTACGATTGCACACGGTGCGTGTGCGATTTTCTTACCAGCCCACGTGCGTGGATTCACAAATCTCAACCGTTAGAATTATATGACTATAGATTAACAAATCTCTACCGTTGGTTGTTAGTTGTTTTAATAATATAATAGATAACAATCTGGACATAAACCTTAATTCAACAGTTCCACTCAATAGCATCAACTACAAGAGTAATCAACACCGGGAAAGTTTCCCCTATGAATATAACAAGATCCAACTCAAGATGTTACAGCGGGATGGCAAGGTGATGGTGGAGATGAAGGTGCTGGTGATGATGATGATGATGATGATGATCCCGATGAAGTCCGGTGCGATGATGATGACGATGGCGACGATCTCCCCTCTCCGGGAAGGAATTTCCCCGGCAGATTTCTCTCTGCCGGAGAGCTTTCTCTCTCTGGTGTTCTCCACCCCGCAGAGGCGGCTGTGTCTAACTCTGAACACCCCCCCTGACTTAGGTTTTTGGGGACGATGATGTACGCGAAGGGGCGAGACCAGAGGTGGGCCAGGGCCCCCTCACACAGGGCTGGCGCGGCCAGGGGGGTGGCCGCGCCGCCCTAGCGTGTGGGCCAGCCCTGGCCCCTCTCGACTCCTTCTTCTAGCTCCGTGAGTCTTCTGGGAAATTATAATTTCTGGGTATTTTTCTGGAATTTTCCTGATCTTCAAAATATGGTCTTCTGATGGTCCTTTTTCCAGCAGAATCCTGACTCCGGCAACATCTCCTCCGATGATCATCAAACATGTGAAAACAAAGGAAATAACATAAGTATCATGTCTAAATATGAAATATATCAATGAATAACAGTAAATTATGATACAAGATAGTGATGCAAATTGGACGTATCAGGCTCCTAAGCACCAAAGGTAGCTCTTCGACCCAACAGCCGGCCGAGCGCTCGAGGGGCTCGACTAGTCTTGGTTTGATGCCGGCTAGGATCAACCCATTTGCCTTCTCCACTTGCCCATTGGATTGGGGATGCGCCACCGATGCCAAGTCCAGCCGGATGCCCTTCTGGCCATAGTACTTAGCGAAGACTCCCTTTGCGAAAGTTGTTCTGCGTTCTTCTGGGTCGTCGGCCAATAGAAGCCATGGCAGAAAGCCTTAGCCACCAGGGCTCTGGAAGATGCGTGATGCCCGCACTCCCCCTGATGTATCTCCTTCAGCAGCTCCAGCCCTTCTTCCGGCTCGATGCACTTCTGGAAGATTCCAAACACACAGCGCTTGTACAGCTTGCTGTTGATGATGGTGTATGCTCATGCTCGACGCTGAATTTGCCTAGCTTCCACTTCGTCTTACAGCAAGTCCCCAGTGAGGAGGTAGTTGGAGAATGGCTCTGCCCAGGATGGTATCTCCCGTATGTGGAAGACACTGGTGACCAGGGGATCAGCAGCCCCCGGGTCCGTCATCGTGCCGTCTTCGTCTGAGTGGCCGGCTGTGAGGGCTGGCCTGGAGTCAGCAGCCCCCGATTCCTTCATCGAGCCGGCCGCACTGGGCTGGCCGGCTGCTTCCTTCAGCCCTAAGACGGCAGCCCCCGGGTCCGGTGGTGGCACCTGAGCCGGGGCAGGGTCTCCAGGTACGTAGATGGAGGGAGATTCTGGCGAGGGCTTGATGGACGGCTTGCGGATGATCTCCAGTGACACCCCAGCTGGGATATCCTGCTTGGTGGAGCCGATCTTGGATAGCCGGTCTGCCTCGTCGTTGTTTGCTCTGGGGACGTGGTGGAACTCGCAGCCCTCGAAGAATCTGCTGAGCTGCTGCACGTAGAAGCGGTAGGAGGCCATGTTGGCGTCCTTGGCGTCCCATTCCCCTGAGACTTGGTGCACCACCAGGTCGGAGTCTCCAAAGCAGAGGATCCTCTGGATGCCAATCTCCTTGGCTAGCTTGAGCCCATGCACTAGGGCTTCGTACTCAGCGATGTTGTTCGACGCGCGGAAGTGCATCTACAGCACGTACTGTAGCTTGTCTCCCTTGGGAGAGGTGAGGACGACGCCAGCTCCCAAGCCCCCGAGCATCTTGGAGCTGTCGAAGTGCATGCGCCAGTGGGTCGAGTCCGGAGCTAGTGACAGGTACTGGTGCTCTCCCCAGTAGGCGAAGAAGTCCGCTATGATCCGCGACTTTATCATCGTCCTAGACTTGTACTGAATGGTATGAGTGGCGAGCTCAATCGCCCACTTAGCCACTCTGCCTGATGCATCCTTGCACCCTATGACCTCCGAGAGCAGAGTAGTGCTCACCACCGTGATAGGATGCTCCTCAAAGTAATGCTTAAGCTTCTTGGCCGCCATGTACACACCATATGTGACCTTCTGGTAGTGTGGGTAGTTTTGCTTGGAGAGAGTGTGCACCTCACTCAGATAGTACACCGGGCGCTGAATCGGCAACTCCTTGCCTTCCTCAGTGCGTTCCACCACAATCACAATGCTGATGACTCACGGAGTAGCTGCGATGTAGAGCAGCATTGGCTCTCGCAGAGCCGGCATGGCCAAGATTGGCACGGTAGACAAGGCTCGCTTGAGGTTGTTGAAGGCATCTTTGGTGTGCTGGGACCAAACGAAGTGGTCCGTCTTCTTCATCAGCTGGTACAGCGGCATGGCCTTCTCCCCGAGCCGGCAGACGAACCGGCTGAGCGAGGCCAAGCAACCAGCAAACTTCTGCACATCCCTGAGCTGGGTGGGCGTCTCTAGGGCCTCGATGGCTTTTATCTTCGAGGGGTTAGCCTCGATCCCTAGCTAGGAAACGATATAACCTAGGAGCTGTCCAGCCGGCACGCCAAAGGTGCACTTCTCTGGATTGAGTTTCATGCGATAGCGCCGCAGGTTGGCAAAGGTCTCCTTGAGGTCGTCTAGGAGCGTGCCGTTCTGCTTGGTCTTCACCACCACGTCGTCCACATAAGCGTGCACATTTCTCCCAATCTGCCCTTGCAGACATTGTTGCATGGTTCGCTGGTAAGTGGCTCCAGCGTTCTTCAGGCCGAATGGCATGGTGACGTAGCAGTAAGCTCCGTATGGGGTGATGAAAGATGTCTTGATCTGATCTGGCTGGTAGAGCGGGATCTGGTGATAGCCTGAATAGGCATCTAGGAAGGACAGCAGGACGCAACCGGCTGTGGAGTCGATCACCTGGTCGATGTGCAGTTGCGCGAAGGGGTCCTTGGGGCAAGCCTTGTTGAGGCTGGTGTAGTCGATACACATGTTCCAAGTGTTGTTCTTCTTTAGAACTAAGACTGGGTTTGCCAACCAGTCAGGGTAAAACACTTCCATGATGAAGCCGGCTGCAAGGAGCCGGGCAATCTTCTCACCAATGGCTTTTTGCTTCTCTTCTGTAAAGCACCGCAGCGGTTGCTTGACCGGCTTGGTATCCGGCCTGATGTTGAGTGAGTGCTCAGCCAGCTCCCTCGGCACACCTGGCATGTCCTTTGGAGACCATGCGAAGATGTCCCAATTCTCACGAAGGAAGCTGGTGAGCTCGCTTTCCTATTTAGCGGAGAAGCCAGAGCCGATGATGACGTACTTGGAGGGATCACTTTCATCCAGCCGGATCCTCTTGGTGTCATCAGCTGGCTTGAACTGCTCCACCGGTGACTGGCGAACCGGCACATCTTGCTGGGCAAGCTCCACGCGATGCAGAAGCTGCCGCTTCTCCTCGGTGATGACCAGTGTCTCCGCCAGCTGCAAACTCTCCTTGGCGCAGGCCAGAGACTTCTTGAAGCTTCCCGTGACTGTGATCACACCCTTGGGTCCTAGGAGCTTCATCTTTAGATAAGCATAATGTGGCACCGCCATGAACTTTGCCAGGGCTGGACAGCCAAGCAGCGCATGGTAGGGACTGCTGATGTCCACCACCTCGAACCAAATGGGCTTGCAGCGGCTGTTTCCTTTCTTCTCGAAGAGAACCTCCAGCTGCACCCTGCTCAAAGGGGTGCACGAATGCTCAGGCACGATGCCATGGAAGGTGAGCTGGCTCGGTTTCAGCTGAGCAAGCAGGATGCCCAACTTCTCCAGAGAACTTCGGTAGAGAAGGTTGATGCTGCTGCCGCCGTCGATGAGTACGCGGGAGAACCGGCACATGTGCGTATCAGAACACACAACAGGGTCTAGGACCAGAGCGTATTCTCTAGGGCTAGGCATCAGCCGTGGGTGGTCCTCTTGCCCCTAGGTGACGGCTGCCTCAGACCAGTGCATGAACTGGGGTTCTGCAGGCATAACAATGTTCACCTCCGCCTCATGCCAAAGGTTGTTCCTTTTATCCTTGCCAGGGGTGGTGAAGATGTGATATTGCTCAACATCCACCGGGAAGTTGTCGTCATCTTGATCTGACTCATCGGCAGCCGGCTCGCGCTGCTGGTCCTCCTGACCTTCAGCCGGCTGCGCTTGCGAAGCTCCAGGGAGCTGCTGAGCGCGCTGCTCAAGCTCTCTCATGAACTGGCACTGACGCGTGGAGTGGGTCGCTTCCCTGCCGTGGGTGCTGTGGAACTTGCACGGCTGGCCGAGCATAGCCTCGAGGGTGTACTTGCCCTTCTTGCGCCCCTGACCGCCGCCAGCAGCCCCCGGCCTCCTTGGTCAGATGCCACTCGCTTTGAGCTAGCAGATCCCTTGGGGAGCGCCTCCATGTGGTCGAGCCACAGGTGGATGTGTAGAGCCAGCGGGCGGGCCTGAGACTCCGGCCCCGGTGCTGGCACCGGGACCTGGTGTGGCCTGCCAGCTCCACCAACCTGCTGGGCACGGCGACCTCGAGCGTTGCAGCTCAGAGCACAACCGCCCTGTCCGCGCCCTCCGTGGCCTTGGCTTGCCGATGGCGACCGCTGGATCTGTCCAGGGCCCATGGCGGCGGAGCCGCGCCACGGGTCATGAACAAGCTCCGCCGGTGCATCTCCATGCACGTCGTAGAACTTGCTGAGCATGGTGCTCGCTCAGCGCTGAGCGTCCTCCTCTTCAGCCACCTTGTGGAGAAGAACGAGGTACGTCCGCTCCAGGGCCTCGGTGACCCGGGCGGGGTTGATGATGCGACTGAGGGGTGCGCACAAGTCCACCATGGAAACATCCGAGGCATCTCTCTCTGGGAGTGGAGCATCCTGTTCCTGCGGAGGAGGGCGTTCCAGCGGGAGGCGCGCGGGGTGCAGCGAGTCGCTGCCCTCCTCGTCTCCCAGGGCCATCACCTCAACCATGGCACCAAGATCGCAGCTTTCGCCGCAGCTCGAGCCTCCTTCAGTGAGAGGGTCGAGGACGTCGATCATCTCCTCCGAGAATGGCTTGGCAACGTAGAAGCGGTGGCTGCTGACATCGAGGAAGGAGCCGCTATTGCCGAAGCCATCCTCAAAATAGGCGAGGTTGTCGCTGATGAAGTCAAGGGTGCCCAACCTCCAGACGAGGCCAGAGGCGACCCTTTCACCGAGAGCCGATGAGGGTCCCAGCTGAAACTTGACTCCGGCCGCCGCCGCGCGTTGCCCCACGGTGGGTGCCAACTGTCATGGGAATTTGGAGACAGTAGCCATGGGGTGGCTTAACAGAGGGGCTCGACGGTGTGCGGCGTTGGGTCTGGCTCGAGTTTGTGCTACGGGACACACGGTTTACCCAGGTTCAGGGCCCTCCTCGATGGAGGTAAAACCCCTACTTCCTGCCTGCTTTGTATTATCTCGACAGTGGTTACAGTGCTCCTCGAGCTGTTCGGGCGAGAGAAGGAAGAAGAAGATCGGATCTCCCTAGTCTAAGAGTCCAGACCCCCTTATATAGGTGGGGGTCTGGTTACAAGGTAGGTGGCGGCTCATCCGGCTGCCGGCTCCTCCGTGGCTGCGTCCTCAGCGTGATCCTCTGGCCCCGCTCTGACGATCTCGTTTTATAAAGTGCCTTTCCCCTTTGGACCAGCATCTGGGAGGCATCTTCCCTCCTTTTGCCTCGGATCCTTTCGCGGGGAAGGCTCCTGGGTCGCTGATTGGTTGAGCCCAGTCGTGGTGGGCATCACTCCCGTCCTTTGCCTCCGTTGATCTTGTCGGGGCCAGGCCACTTTCGGTGAAGCCACCATTGGAGGAATCTTGTCTTCATTGGCCAGCTCCAGCTCTCCTCGGTGGAGTCACCAGCCGGCTGCTGGCACAGCCGGCCCTTCGGGTGGAGCCGGTCTTCTCGTCCTAGAACCGTGGAGACTCCTGGGACGCCAACCGGCAGATAGCCCGGCCGTTGGCATACCCCATAAGTCATCCCCACGACACTAAGAAATATCATTATCCTTTACTGCTTATAGATCAAATGCTAGAGAGGTTATCTAAGAAAACTCATTTTTTTTTCTTGATGGTTATTCTGGTTTCTCTCAGATTGCTGTTAAAAAGCAAGATCAAGAGAAAACCACTTTTACTTGCCAATATGGAACTTATGCTTATAGACGTATGCCTTTTGGTTTGTATAATGCTCCTGCTACTTTCCAAAGATGCATGTTTGCTATTTTTCATGGTTTTTGTGAAGAAATTGTGGAGGTCTTCATGGACGATTTCTCCATCTATGGAACTTCTTTTGATAACTGTTTGCACAATCTTGACAAAGTTTTGCAGAGATGTGAAGAAACTAATCCTGTTCTTAATTGGGAAAAATGCCACTTTATGATAAATGAAGGAATTATTTTTGGACATAAAATCTCTGAAAGAGGTATTGAAGTTGACAGAGCAAAGGTTGAAGCAATCGATAAAATGCCCTGTCCTAGGGATATTAAAGGTATTCGTAGTATTCTTGGTCATGCTGGTTTCTATAGGAGGTTTATTAAAGATTTCTCTAAGATTTCGAAGCCTGTTACTAATCTTCTTCAAAAAGATATTCCATTTGTTTTTGATGATGATTGTAAGGAAGCTTTTGAAACTCTTAAGAAGGCTTTAACTACTGCTCCTATTGTTCAATCACCTGATTGGAATTTTACCCTCTGAGATTATGTGTGATGCTAGCGATTTTGCTGTACGTGCTGTTCTTGGACAACATGTAGATAAGAAGTTTAATGTTATTCATTATGCTAGTAAGACTTTTGATGCTGCTCAGAAGAATTATGCTACTACTGAGAAAGAGTTGCTTGCTGTTGTTTTTGCATGTGATAAATTTAGAACATATATCGTAGATTCAAAAGTTACTATTCATACTAATCACGCTGCTGTTAGATATCTTATGTCAAAGAAGGATGCAAAGCCTGGGCTTATTAGATGGGTGTTGCTTTTACAAGAGTTTGATTTTCATATTGTAGATAAGAAAGGTGCTGAAAATCCTGTTGCTGATAATTTGTCTAGGTCGGAAAATATTTCTTTTGATCCTATTTCTGTTAATGATAGTTTTCCAAATGAACTGTTGGCTTCAATAAAGATAACCTCACGAGAGATACCTTGGTATGCTGATTATGCTAACTTTATTGTTTCCAAGTATTTGCCTCCAACCTTTATAGCTCAGCAAAGAAGGAAATTCTTTTATGACATGAGGAATTACTTTTGGGATGTCCCACACTTATATAAAGAAGGAGTGGATGGTATTATGTGAAGATGTGTTCCAGAATATGAACAGCAAGAGATATTGAGAAAATGCCATGGAAGTCCCTATGGTGTGCATCATGGTGGAGACAGAACTGCACAAAAAGTTCTACAATCAGGTTTTTATTGGCCTACCATTTTTAAAGATGCTAGAAAATTTGTTTTATCTTGTGATGAATGCCAACGAGTTGGTAATATGTCTAGACGCAATGAAATGCCTATGAGTTATTCTCTTGTTATTGAACCATTTGATTGTTGGGGATTTGACTTTATGGGTCCTTTTCCTCCTTCAGAAGGTTATACTCATATACTCGTAGCTGTTGACCATGTTACTAAATGGGTAGAAGCCATACCTGCAAAGGGTGCCGATGGTGAGACCTTGTTAAAAATGCTTAAGGATGTTATTTTTCCTAGGTTTGGTGTGCCTAGATATCTTATGACTGACGGAGGTTCTCATTTTATTCATGGCGGTTCTAGGAAAACTCTTGCTAGATATGACGTTAATCATAGGATTGCTTCTGCTTATCATCCCCAAACTAGTGGGCAAGTAGAGCTGTCAAATAGGGAGATCAAGTCTATCTTGCAGAATACTGTTAATAGATCTAGGAAAAATTGGCTACCAAGTTGAACGATGATTTATGGGCTTATAGAACTGCTTATAAGAACCCCATGGGCATGTATCCTTACAAAATGGTTTACGAAAAAGCTTGTCACTTGCCTTTAGAATTAGAACACAAAGTTTTTTGGGCAGTGAGAGAGCTTAATAGAGATTTTAAACTCACCGATAAGAAAAGGTTGCTTGATTTGTGTTCTTTAGATGAGTGGAGAAACGAAGCTGACGAGAATGCCAAACTTTTCAAAGAGAAAGTCAATCAATGGCATGATAGGAGAATTCTTAAGAGAGAGTTTCATGTTGGTGAGAAAGTTCTATTGTATAGGTCTCGTCTCAGATTTTTTGCAGGCAAATTACTCTCGAAATGGGAAGGACCCTTTGTTATTGAAGAGGTGTATCACTCAGGTGTGGTAAAAATTGCTTCTCTTCAAGATAATACTATGCAAGTGGTGAATGGGCAAAGACTCAAACATTATATTTCTAGAGATTCTTATAATGAAGATGTCGATGTTATTCAAATGATTACTCTGAAAGAATTCATCAAAGAGCATATGCAGAAACTGCAAAGTCCATTTCCAAATAGGTAACAGTTCTAGTCAGAAAAGGTTTGCGATAAGTTCTTCTATCTATATTTTTATTGTTTTTATTAAATATTAAAAATCACAAGAAGAAAACGGGTAGGAAACGAAGTTCGGTGGCTCCTCACCACCTGGTGGTGCGGGCCCCCTCCTGGCAGCGCCACCCTGTGGTGAGTCCACCCTGGAACTCGTTTCTGTCCCGGTTTCCTACTATGACTTCATTTTGATGTTTAATTTTCGCCTATATAACCCCTCGGATTGCCCGAGGTTTGTATATCATGTTCTCATCGTGTTTTTGTTCAGATCAGTTTCTGTTAGGGGTTGTCTCAGTTTTAGAGTCACCATGTCTTTGTCTGGTTCATCCGAGGAGAACTCTCTTGCGGACATCATTAATCCATACATGAGGGAGCTGAAGATGCATCCAAAGGAGTTGTCACTCAAGGACGGGAAGTTGCAGATAGATGATGTCGAGGGCTCAACAGGAGAAGGGAGTCTCGAAGCCAGGATGGAAGCGCTGGAGCAAGAAGTCTTTAAATACAATAAGATGGCAGAACGCGAGGTGGACATCATCCATAGGATAAATCAAGAACTCATCGCCAAGCACAAGAAGGAGACCGCAGAGCTATGGGATGACATCTTGTCACTCCATGAGACCACAAAAAAAATTACAAGCAAAACTCTACGACTTGCAGAACCAAAACTGTGAGTATGAAGCTAGGTTCAAATAAATGAGTGCTGCTGCCAGTTTTAGGATATTGGAGACCAAGACATCTTTCCTTGGTGGGGAACCTCTACGTTGGAAGTTTGAAGCTTTAAACAGTGGGAGAGCTTCCCACTACAATTTTTATAAATTTTAAGGTTTAACGAGCTATACAAGATAGAGGAGCTTCATGAACCTCTAAAACAAAAAAAGTAAAAAATACAGAGAGCTAATTACAAACAAAATGAAGAGTCTAAACTTGAGATGGAAACCATTCTTTGAAGGTCTCTGCATGCTTCTTCTTAATCCTATATTTCAGAAGAGATATTTCTTGTCTGAAAGTGACTCGCCAAGATTGAAGATCATGTCTCTGATTATTGAAGATGGCATTATTCCTGGTAATCCAAATGCTCCAGGCTGAGATCATAATTATGTCCATGGAAAAGGGCAAATTAAGCTTGCTTCTCATGTCAATAATGGTCTCGAATGTTGACAGATTTCTATTTCTTGCTGGACAAATTTCATCCCAGCATGCAGCAGAGAAAGGACATGCCCAAAATAGATGAGCTAATGTTTCTTCATGATTATAGTTGTCCATAGTGCAAGCATATAATTGTAATTGGAAATTCTTCATTCCCAAAAGGTTCCTTGTGTTAAGTCTATCATGAAGTAACAAGCAGAAAAAGAACTTGTGTTTTGCTTGACATGATGAATCCCAAATCCATGAAAAGTGGGGTGGGGCTGGCTGATATCCCATCATCACCTTGTAAGCTTTCTGAGAGGAGAATTGGCCATTTCCCCAAATATAGCTCTAAGAATCCATTCCCCCTGTTGGATCCTGTTTTGTACCTGATTGCAAATGTTCTCAAGCTCAACAAATTCAACATATGCCTGCTGAGATAAAGGGAGATTAAATGCATCCTAAAGGAAATCTTGATGCAAAAAATTATGTACTAAATCATTAGTCCCATTTGCAAAGGTAACTAAATGTGGAAATTTATGATGGAGACAGTCATTTTCCCAAAGGTCAGTCCAAAACAGAGCTGATTTACCATCACCTATATTGCATCTAGCCATTGCCTTATAGGTGTCAATCAGCTTCAGATGAGCCTTCCACCAGAAAGATCCCTCAAGTCTTCTTCTAGGCAAGTTACCATTGTTGTAGTAAGAATTCCAGACAAGGCTTACCCAAGGAATGTCATGTTTGTTATAGAACTTGTGGAGATTTTTCAGCAGCAAGGCTTTGTTTTGCACTTGCAGATCAAGAACACCTAAACCTCCCTCGTTTTTGGGCCTACAAATCTTTTTCCAGGCTAGGAGAGCATTTCCTTTTGCTTGAACTTTAGAGTCTTTTTTCCTCCAAAGATAGTGTCTCGTGTATTTAACAATCTGCTCTATAATTGTAATAGGAATATCCAGGCAACACATTTGGAAAATCAACATTGAGGTTAGTATAGATTTCACAAGCTCCAATTTTCCCCCATAGTTCAGGAAATTTGCGATCCCATAGTGTCTTTTCTGCACCTTGCCTACCATTGGCATAAAGTATTCAAGATTTGGCTTAGTCAGACTTAAGGGTAATCCCAGATAAGTGAATGGAAAGCTTCCTGTTTGGCAACAAAGAGTATTTGCAAAGTGAGCAAGCCTGACATAGTCCATGTTTATTGGAATCAAGCTTGATTTGTGATAATTCACCTTCAGTCCAGTTGACATGGCAAAGGTCTGGACAAGGAGGACAGTTTATTGGATCCTGAAGATTTCCTTGTTGAAGGGCCTTGTTGAGAATGGCTTGAAGAAGATCTACAGCCAAGACAAATAACAAGGGAGATAAAGGATCACCTTGTCTCACTCCTCTTTTGCAGTAGAATTTTTTCCCTGGCACACCATTTAAAAGGACAGATGATGTTCCAGATGAAAGAATCATCTTGATCCAATGAATCCATTTTGTACCAAAGCCTCTTGCTTTTAGAATTTCCAATATGGAGTCATGCTTAATTTTATCAAAAGCTTTTTCAAAATCCAACTTCAGGACAATAATCTCTTCATTTGAGTGATGACACTAGAAAAGATATTCAAAAGACCAGCCAAGACAGTCTTGAATAGACCTTTTCTTTAGAAAATCATATTGATTTTTATGAACCAACTTTAGGATTATCTTTTGGAGCCTGTTGGCTAAAAGCTTTGTAAGAATTTTGAGCACACTATTAAGCAGGGAGATTGGCCTGAAGTCACTTGGAGAAGTAGGATTCTCAACTTTTGGAATTAGAGTTATGAAGGAAGAGTTAATGCTTTCCAAAGAAACTCTCTCCTCATAGAAATCTTGAATAATATTTGTAACATCTTTCCCAATAATATGCCAGCAGTTCTTAATAAATTCATTGTTAAAGCCATCTGGTCCAGGGGATTTTTCATTTGGCAAATCTTTGACAACATCCTCAATTTCCTTTTGAGAGAAAGGTTCCTTCAAAACTTTCATAGAATCATGATCAAGACATGTGCCCAATATTTCTATCAAATTGAACTACATTGAAGTATTATCTATATTTCCCATTCTCTCTTTGAAGGCTTTCCACAAAATATCTACTTTTCCATCATGATCAGAAATTTTAGCATCATCAGAATTTTTCAAAATTGCAATGTGATTGTGCCTAAAATTGATTGTTGCCTTAGTGTGGAAGAATTTTGTATTAGCATCTCCTAGTCTAACCCACTTGATTTTCCCCCTCTGTTTCTAGTAAG
Source organism: Dactylis glomerata (assembly GCA_007115705.1). NCBI lineage: Eukaryota > Viridiplantae > Streptophyta > Magnoliopsida > Poales > Poaceae > Dactylis > Dactylis glomerata. The sequence goes on along the minus strand of QXEO01000685.1, from coordinate 2,687,442 downwards.
ATTTCTGATTTTGAAGCAGAGTTATGACATGGGCTTTAAGGATTTCTCTTAGATTCCACTCAGAACTCTGACCTCTTCAAAGACATCCAGCAACTCTATTACAGAGTTGACCTTATCAATCTGATGCTTAAGGCATGGAAGCTCTTTTGCCCATAGTTTGATAGCTCTTCTTAAATTCTTGAATTTAGCATTCACCCTTTTTGCACTATCAGAGTAGTTTGTAAGAATGTTCCAAGTATTCTCCACAATTTGTTTGAAAGAACTATGATGCAGCCAATAATTTTCAAACCAGAAAATCCTTGACTTAGGAATTTTTGTCTCAATTGCCACCACACAAGGGATATGATCTGAAGTAGGTTTCACTAATGGATAAACAAGGGTTGAAGGGTAAGAGACTGTCCAAGAGCTGGAAGTAAAAAACCAATCCAGTCTTTCCAGTAAAGGATCCTGTTGCATGTTACTCCATGTAAATTTCCTTCCTTTCAAAGGCAATTCAATGATGCCAAGATTGCTAATTGCCTCATTAAAAAGCAGCATATCATTTATATCACCTCCCTCTTTGTTTCTGTCAAATGGATTTCTCATAAAATTGAAATCCCCCATGATAATCCAATCCATGTCATCAGGCATGTCAATATTTGCAAACCAGTCAAGAAACTGAGCTTTTTTATCTGAATGGCTTGGCCCATAATTATTAGTTAAAATCCACTCATTTGAGGAAAGGTTTGAGGAGAATTTAACAGAAATTGAGAATTCATTTTGAAAATCGATATGGCCATTGAACAGAGAACCATTCCAGATAATTATGATTCCACCCGAAGCCCCTACTAAAGGGAGGTATTCAAATTTGTTGAATTTTTTATGATAGAATTTCCTTATATAATCAATGTTGAATTGTTCTCTCTTTGTCTCCCAAAGACAGATGATATCACAAGCAGAATCCTCTATTTTCCCAGCTACGGCTAACCACTTTTTATCAGAATTGATACCTCTCAGATTCCAATTTAGAATTTTCCATGTTCTGTTGTGACTCATTTTAACCAGATAGAGATAGCAACATAATTTCTGAAATTAGCAATAATTCTAGAGCATTTCCCAAAGGCAAGGGAAGACAGAGGCAAGCATAAATATTGCTGATAAACAAGGACACACATAAATCCTTCACAATCATCCATATATAGGGATTCAGATTATTACAATACTTGTACTGGCCAAAGGTGTACATACACCTGCAAAAGGAACTAGAAGACTGATTCATTGATTAACTCTTGGAATTCTTCTTCTTGGTTTGCTGTGAAGCTGAACTAGCAGCACCAATATCTTTCCCTTTCCCCCCTGATCATCAGGAGCTGCATTAGGGCCCTCCTTTCTTCTAGGCTTCTTTGAAGCAACAGATTCACCATCAGGCTTTCCTTTCCCCTTTTCATGTAGCTTGTTCTTTTTCATCAGCTTCTTGTCCAAAGCATCATCAGTCACCTTGCAGAATGAGATAGCAAGATTTTTAACTATCTTCTTTTTTAGCCCAGGTGGCGCACAATTACATGTAAGACAATTCTTATCAGAGCAGTTATCATGGTTTCTAAATCCATCATTAAGTTTTAAAATTCTAGAACTCCTTCTCACCTCCGATTCAACTAGGTGGACATTGTTTCTTCTTTTTCTAGTAGGAGCAGAAGGAGGTAAAACATCAGGAGCAATCTCCTCCTCTGGAACCTCAAAAATTGTGCACATTGGCTTTGATTGAACAGAGCATTTTGCAGGTATGAGAAAAGTAATATTTGGTTCATTGTTATCAGTCTCAGAAATAATTTCCCAAAGCAAAGATTTGAGGAAATTCTTGGTCCAGTCAAATTTCTCAGGCATCATTAACATAATGGTTATGAAGTTGAACCAACTTATAGGGATTTGTGTAGAAAAACCTTCTTGATTTGCATTAGAGGACAAGTGTGGAGCAAAGTATTTTTCCCAAAGCATCAAACCTTGCTCAGAAAACTTCTCAGTCAAGTGCTTCTCATTTTTCACAGGGAAGAAGTGGGTCAGAGCCACCACCACCAAAGGAGTAATTTGTCATTGGTATAGGCATCCCCTTGGTTTGTTCCAAGCTTGGGGGAGTGCCGCGGTATCACATCATTATCTTTTACCCATTTACTTTTCAAGTAGAGTCATATCATGAATAGGGAAGTTATCTTATAGAATAGTATGCAGTGTGGAAGTATCCTCCTTTAGTTGGTTATCTATGTATCCCTTGGTGTGAGTTGCGGTTGAGAAATATTAATGAGAAGTTTTATCATTTACTATCCGCACACTTTATTTTAGTTTGCAATCTTTCTTATATGATTAGTCTTGTTGATTAGTATTGGTATCACTTTGGGAGCATAAGTAAATCTAGTTGGTTTTGGCAAACTTAGCTTGGTCAGTAGCAACATTACCTTGAGGTTTGAGTAGAAAAAGAAGGAAGAGTTAGTAGATACATCATTATAGTTTTCCTTCATGATTGGCTTATAAGCATTAATATTCTCAAGTTAAAATCGTTTGTGTTTTCAAGGAAAATTTGCATGATTGTTTTCTATCATATGTATGTTTGTTTGTTTCATGCAATTCTTATGCTTGCTACCCAGCCTTGCTAGCCAAAGACCTGTACTGAGAGGGAATACTTCTCGTGCATCCAATCCCCTAAAACCAAGTTACTTCCAAAGAGTCCACTATAAATTCCTATGCATGGTATGTCAAGCCATTCCGAGTAAATTTTCGTATGCTACCTTTCAAAAACCTTCAAAAACTTCTCGTTTTGTGCCACTGTTTTTAGCTCATGAGGACATATAGTGGTTGGGTTTGTTATCTTCCATACTAAATTGAGTACCCCTCGACTTGCATGCTTCATCTGCTCATCACTAATTTTGCAAGGGAGCTGGTCAGACCATTGTAATCTAAAAAAAAGAGAAAATAAAAGAAAAAAGGCACTCCTCCATGGTATGTGAAAGTTGGTGGGCACCCGATGGAATCGGTTAGCCATGGTTTGAGAAAGGAAAAGTGGGGAGGATTGCCAAGCTATAAAAGAGCACAATTGTGCCAATTAATCAACATCTCGGAACCGCTCTCACTTGTTTAGTATGGAAGATATCAAGAACTCTGTTGCTAGTCATTGACAAAAGCAACCACCTCTCAAAACAACTTTTACCTCTGTTTTACAAATGAAAAGCTCTAGCACATGTTTAATCACTTCTTCCCTCTGCGAAGGGCCTATCTTTTACTTTTATGTTGAGTCAACCTATTCCCTTCTATCTCAAGCAAGCATTTGAGTTGTTATGTTTCATTCATCCATATGTTGATCTATTCAATCATGTTTACTATCTTCCTTTATTTAGTACGATGCTTTTATCTGAAGGAATATATCTTTGAAAGCTTTCTATGATTGTAAAGAGTTTGTTTTGTTGAGCATATGGTTTTTGATATATTAGCGCTGTTATAAAAGGCCCCGTTTAAAAATAAGTATAGTTTGTTCATTGTTCTCTGACCAAGAACAAAGGTTTGCCATCACCAATCATGATTTACCTTGTGCATCTTTATTTGTGATTCCCTTTTGCTTATTGCAAGTCTATATTATATGAAGGGAAGTTGCTGTCTATTATAACTTGTGCCTTGGTAAATGTGATGCTTCTTGTCCGTATTTTGTTTATCGACACTTCACTCCATAAACATGTGGTCATGGTTACCGAGTTCAGTTTTCGCTTGGGGACAAGCGAGGTCTAAGCTTGGGGGGATTGATACGTCCATTTTGCATCACTATTTTATATCATAATTTACTATTATTCATTGATATATTTCATATTTAGGGATGATACTTATGGTGTTTCCTCTATTTTTACATGTTTGATGATCATTGGAGAACTTGCTGCCAGAGTCAGGATTCTGCTGGAAAAAGGACCGTTAAGATACCATATTTCTGAAGATCAACAATTCCAGAGAAATACCCAAAAAATCATATATTACAAGAAGATGAAAGTAGCCAGAAGGAGGAAGCGAGAGGAGCAGCAGGGTGGGCTCACCACCAGGTGGCGCGGGCCCACCACTAGCCGCGCCGCCGTATGGTGAGGCTACCCTGGCCCACTACAGCCATTGCCCCCTCACATATATTGTCATCCTCGAAAACCTAAGTCAAGGGGGGATCAGAGATAGACAGCGCTGCCTCTGCGCGGCGGAAAACACCGAGAGAGAAAAGCTCTTCGGTAGGGAGAAATCTACCGGGGAAATTCCTTCCTGGAGAGGGGAGATCATCGCCATTGTCATCACCATCATGCTAGACTTCATCGGGATCATCATCACCATCATCATCATCAGCACCTTCATCTCCACCATCACCACGCCATCCCGCTGTAACATCTTGGGTTGAATCTTGTCCAATTCTTAGGGGAAACTTTCCCGGTGTTAATTACTCTTGTAGTTGATGCTATTGAGTGGAACCATTGAATTAAGGTTTATTTTCAGATTATTATTTACCATTATTTCACCTCTGGTCATGATCCATATGATGTCTTGTGAGTAGTTCGTTTAGTTCTTGAGGACATGGGAGAAGTTGAGATGTTAGTAGTGAAACTATGTTGAGTAATATTTAATGGTTTGATATTTATATGTTGTGGTGTTATTCTACTAGTGGTGTCATGTGAACGTCGACTACATGATACTTCACCATTTATGGGCCTAGTGGAATGCATTGTGTATTTAGCTACTAATTGTGGGGTTGCCGGAGCAACAGAAACCTAAACCCTCGTTAGGAAACCATTGCACCAGGGAGCGTAGGATCTCAGAGTTTAAGGCTGTGGTTAGAATTATCTTAATTACTTTCTTGTATTTGTGGATGCTTGCAGGGGGTATAATTACAAGTGTGTATTAGTCCTAGTAAGGGTAGTATGCTAGCACATGTTCACCCCCATAACACCTATCAAACCAATGAAGATTACTTAGCAGCATGAAGCGAATGCTCTCGACAGAAACTCCCGTGTGTACTCAGGAACGTTTGGTAATCATAAGTTACACAACCGGCTTGTCCTTTGCATTAGAAAGGATTGGGCCACTTGCAGCAATTGCTATTATTGTCTTTTATTTACTTGTACTTTATTTACTTGCATTACCAAATACCCTTGAAAACCCATTTGCTAGTATTTACAGTGAATCTTTGATCAAAACCGCTTGTCAACACCTTCTGCTCCTCGTTGGGTTCGACACTCTTATTTATCAAAAGTACTACAATACACCCCCTATACTTGTGGGTCATCACGGGCGTGAACGTGGCGTCATACCACAAGACGATGGCGAAGTCGTTGAGCACCCAGTCGGAGGTGCCCTAGGTGGAGGAGCCATCGATGTGATCCTGGAGCCCAAACTTGGAGAGGGCGGTGAGGAATTGATGACTCCAGACGCCGTAGTTCTCCTTCTCGTAATCCAGCGCGATGAGGACGTGGTAACAGATGTGGAGAGCCTGCAGCTGAGGGGTGGGGAGAGTTTGAGTTGCGACGGGGATACCGAACTGGTCAAAGGCATCATCGTCGGAGTCTGAGGAGGAGCCGGAGAGGTAGCCGATCGAGCTCATGGTGGCGAGGGAGAGGGGGTGGCGGCGGAAGCTGTTGATTGGATCTAGGAATCTGATACCATGAAGGAGCCTAAACTACGATCGACAGGAGGAGGAGAGGAAACTCAGTTTGGGGCAACTGATTTCATTGATAGGAATCGTTGCTATAAATAGCCTACAACAGCTCATGTCTTGCACAAGAAGATAGCAAGATCAGTCCATAATTAGTTAGAGATCTAAACAATAACTAGGCTACCAAAACAATAACTAAGTTATCTGTTAACAGTTAACCAAACCACAAACAAAACCAACAAAATCGAAGCCAACCGGAGTCACAAATGGCTGTCTTGTTGTTATAGATTTTGCACATCGTCGGTATCATCAAGGAGCTTTAGCCGGCTACCTCACTGTTGGAGAGTGGACCCCAGGGAAGAATTGTGGAGGTTGTCTCAAGAATCAGCGGATGCTCGTCCTTGCCGTCGAAGCTCTTCTGCCTATTGACTTGCCCTCGTTGTTACATGTAGAGGACACCGGGACCAGTACGAACTCCATGTGGGCAGTCCATTCGCCGGGCTTGTAAAACCAGACCATCGACCTCCCTCAAAGTCCTCGACCACTGGCGAGGCGACCTGCTCGACCAGGATGATCCCCTCTGGCTGCCACTTCCTGGCCCTTTAGCCACCAGCCCAGCCGCACGTGTGACGACACGGGCTCGCGATGCACCAACAAGGGCGCATGCCCGACATGCCACACTGCACGATCGACTCCCGCATCGTCCGGACCTTCGTCACCTCCCATCCACCTCCTCTTCCTCTTCGTCCAGGTCGCCTTCCCGGATCACAGATTCCACAAGACCCAACACTTGTCGTTGTTCCAGCACGTTTACAGTTCAATCCGATTATAAATTGATCCACATGTACGTTAAATACTGGTGGAGGCCGGCGGCAAGGCGAGCCTAATTAGGTACTCGTATTCCATCTTGGTGACCGAGATGAGATCAATGCCCTTGCCCATGCCGACATAGGCGGCTATCGGCTAGAAATCCATCTTGCGACCGCTTATATTCGTTCCGCCGAGGGCGTGCAAGAGGTAGATTCAAAGCTAGGTACATGAAAAATTGACTTAGCTGGAGACGACGGTCGCTTATCTTCCCCGTCGTCAGCCGACGCCCGGGCCGCTGATCCCATTTGCGAGCATGCGTGACTCCCTGGGGCGATCCCCTCATCTAACTCCTGTCCTCCGTTGATTGCGGCGCACGTCAATGCCGCTGGTTGCCCTGCATGTTGTGCTCCTACTGGCTGCTTTTATTCAATCATTGCCCATCTACTACCATACTACGGTGTGCCCCATGAGATTGGGACGGCGCAGCTGCAGATCAACCAGCGCTTATAGTATTGACGTGAGCCATAACCAATCTGGAGAGCAACGAACAAATCGGCCGCCTAGGGTTTTCGTGCCAATGGTACAATGTATGGAAGGGTTGTTCTCCCAATGGGACGAAATACTTACCAGTAGCAGTCCTTATAATTTCGATGAAAGGTGGAATCCCCAAAATCTGAGGAGAAACCCTTTTGCTTTTATTATTAGGTATAGATATAGATATAGAAGTATAGAAAAATAAATAGATATAGATAATCAGATACGTTAAAGGGTGTGGACGCTTCCGACCCGTTAGCGTTTCCAACTTTGCATGGACATTCGGTGCTAGGAGTATGTTCTCCTAGATGTACCATCTAGTATATACTTTCAGTTTCTTCAACTGAAATTTATTGTCTCCTGTTGTGGATTTGTTGTATATCTTCAACTAAAATTCATTGTCTCCCGTTGTGGATTTGTTGTATACCAATTAGTACCATCAACCTAAGCATCAATAGAGAGCTACAAGATTTAAGCATAGTACTTAAAAGAAGTGTGTTTATGCTATTTCTTTTATTTAAAATATCAAGTATAAACTTTTGTTTTCACATTGATAGTTGGAGATCCATAAAATGTACTCTTGGCTCCTAAACTACTGATCTATGCAGCTGGAGAAGATGAAGCTTGCGCTGAATCATGCTCGGTTCCTTTCCTCTCCACAACTTCTATTGGGTTTGAACTTTCATATCTCTCTTCCGGCATCAAATGGTGTAAAGTGAATCAGGTTCCATGTTTGTATCGAGAGATTTTAGAATTATTAAATTTTCTTATGTCAGTTGTTGTTTGGCCGTGGGGGTACCACAGCCGGCAGGACAACTTGCCAATATATGGTGCCGTGTGATGTACACTACCACATGTGTGCAATTCGGGAGAGGAGGAGGAGGAGGAGGAGGGGGGGGGGCGTCGCCCCCTAGCCCAGGACTTCTAAAATTTTACTGAATGAAAAGGGTCTTAGATGCAAAAAAAAGTAGAGTCATTTGCTGCTGAAGCTACCAAGCATCTCGCCCTTCTTTGCCACCGCCAATATTACCATCGACTACGCCATATTCATCTATGTGATAAAACCCACGACTTATTGGGGAACCGACCTCTACAACGCCCAGACGTTCCCCATATTCTCTTTGCACTTGTTCATGTCCAATGGATCCTTGTCTGATATCACCAAAGGACCAGCGGTTCTAGCTTGACACGAGCGCATATACAAAGCTGGGTAATGTAAGCCTAAATACCTTCTTTGCACTCTCCTATGGGCTCAGCTTCGCCACCATTGCAGCAACCATTACTCACGTCGCCATCTTCTATAGGAAGTAAGTTTACTCAACTCTAAACATGAATAACATACACAACTATGATTACATGGGGTTTTTGAACCAAGATACACAGTTCACATATGCAATCCGGCACCACTGTGTAAGGAAATTTACCAAAGGTTCCAAGCTTTGGAGCACGGGGAGCCTGGCATCCACAGAAATCTGATGAGGAAGTATGATGACAGACCAGCGTGGTGGTTCTACCCGCTGACGGTATTGTCAATGACAGTGTCCCTCATCCTCTACACCGTCCACAATTTGTATCGAGAGATTTTAGAATTATTAATTTTTCTTATGTTAGTTGTTGTTTGGCCGTGGTGGTGCACATGCACCATAGCCCGTAGGACAACTTGCGAATAGATGATGGCGCGGGGGGGGGGGGGGGGTCCCCTGACTCTTAGATTTACTAAATTTTAAAAATTAGCGTCTTAGATGCAATAAAAAGTAGAGTCATTTGCTGGCGGGGCTACCAAGCACCTCACCTTCTTTACCACTGCCAATATAACCATCGGCTATGCCATATTCATCTACGTGATAAAACCCTGGACTTACTAGGGAGCAGACCTCTACAACGCGAAGACGTCCCACATATTCTCTTCGCACTTGCTAATGTCCAATGGATCCATGTAATATCACCAAAGGACCAGCCCCAGCTTGACACGAACGCATACACAAAGCTGGGAAATGTAAGCCTAAGTACCTTCTTTGCACTCTCCTATGGGCTCAGCTTCTCCACCATTGTAGTAACCATTACCCACGTCACCATCTTCTACAAGAAGTATGTTACTCAACTCTGACATCAATAACAGACACAACTGTGATTACATGGGGTTTTTGAACCAAGATACACAATTCACAAATGCAATCTAGCACCAATGTGCTGGAGATTTTAACCAAAGGTTCCGAGCTTTGGAGCACGGGGAGCCTAATATCCACACAAACTTGATGAGGAATTATGACGACATACCAGAATGGTGGTTCTACTCGCTGACAGTATTGTCAATGATAGTGTCTCTCATCCTCAGCACCATCCTCAATGACTAGGTGCAGCTCCCATGGTGGGGCCTCCTCTTTGCATGTCGCATGACCTTCATCTTCACCCTCCCCAAGCATAATTTACTACGCCAAAAAGCCTACCAGTGACACGTACATTTTTCGCACTGCTGACACTATATGCGTTCGTCACCTATTACCTATATACTTTCACTGGTAATAGAAACCATTGACGAGCCGTCATCTATAGTTCTCACCAGTGATGTCCAAATATATTTCCATCCGCCGATGGTAGTTTCTTAATGTGGCGAGAGGCGCTAGGCAACGACATTCTAGTGATGCAAACAATGGGTGGGCACGTCAGTCATGCTACCGATCTCACGAGCAGAAACTGAACTACACTCCAGATCTAATACATATGTGGCATGTGGGCGTAACATGCGGCCATCATTTCATGTTTAAGCACCATAATTACGTGTTTTTAGAGCCGTACAAGTTCAAGCGGAATACATTATTAATAAATTTATACTACCGCGGTGTTGAATTGAAGCCCCGTCATTCGTGAACTACCAGCGACACGACTTCTCTTCAACAGATTGTCATTAGTAACTTACCATCTACGGATATACTTTTTGCTCCAAGATGTCATCATTAGTAGTTTTTGATGATGCGCTCGTCTATTTATATCACTAACAGTTCATATTTTTGCGCATGTCGGTGCTTAATTTTTCACATGTAATGTTTTTTGCCATATTTATACAATCCAGGCTGGTAATACATATAAATGTATGGTAAACATATATATATATATATATATATATATATATACACGTTCGTGATCACAATTAGTGGATAGCATGCATATGTAATCATGATAGTCATTACATCAAGAAGTTGCACAATTGTTTTATTTTAGCACTTCATCAAGATCATATGCCTGAATAATTATGACAGAACAAGGATCCTCATTTTCCCATGGATTCACTATCGCAAGAAAAATAAACAAGGATCCCAGTCTTCCCATTGATTCAGTGTTGCTACAAAAATAAACCTTTCTGGTCTTCCCATGGATTAAGTGTTGCAAATAAATTAGAGCAAGGATTCTCGTCTTCCCATGGATTTAGTGTTGCAAGCAAAGTAGAGCAAGGATCCTCGGTCTTTCCATGGATTCACTTTTTCAAGAAAAATATTACAAGGGTCCTCATCTTCACATAGCTGTGATGACACTACAACAAGTGTGTCAATTCGTTGAGACTCCAAGTACATAGTGATGCAACAAGAGATATTTTCCCCACAAGGGTGACTCAGAGTTTATATCAAACTCTTGGGGAACAAAGGCGAAGCTTCTTCCAACCTCGTCTAGAAACCTACAAAGCAAAGTCTATGTCTCTCACCCCCCAACTCCACCATGTGGTTGTCAAGCACAAGGCTTTGGTATTAGTAAAGTAAAATAGGAACATAAATAAAATACTATAAAGAAAACTAAAACTAGAAAGTAAACTAAAACAAGTAAATAAAGATGTTTTTGGGTTTTTGGTTGTAATTGCAAGAAGTAAAGATATTTTTGTATTTTCGAAATTAATTAATGCAAAAAATGTAAATTCAAGTAAAAGCAAGTAAAAGTTGTTTCTTATGATAAAAAGTGGACTGGGGTTCATGGGTTCACTTGTCTACTCTCTCATAAAGGTGTGGTGACATTAAAAACATGATAGATAACTAATATTGACGAGATTTTATTATGTGTCTTGATTAGCATTGATATGTGTACCATGTCCTAACATAAAGATGATACTACATATCTTACTTATACTCCACTAGAAAGGGATACACTCCATGCAATCTAGATTTAAGAATTAACAAAACATAGCTTTAGGTACTTTGTCATGATTTTTGAACAACAAATATGCTACCTTGAATGAAACATATCACTATAGATCAAGCTTATGATCCATAGATTAAAAAAGACTTCTTAGTTGTCACTAAGAATTATATAGCACATGCATTTAGTTTATCCCTAGTGAGGTAACAAAAGAATTGGTAAAGACCATAGTAGATATGAGGCGTGGTGTAACAACTCATTACTACCACCATGTTTCTCCATCTAATACACACCAACGAGGGTTAATCTCATCAATGTCCTTGGATGAAGGACTTTGGATTAGGGGAAAAGCGACAATGGAGATTCTGGGAGCGAGATGGCACATGATGTACCCAGGTTCACGTCCCCGTGGTTGATACGTGTATTTTGCATCATTATATTTGCATCATATAAGACTAGTTTATAATGTTATTTGCATCAATCATTCATTATTCATGAATTTGTAGATGATTTACGGGACTTTCTTACAAAGTCTCCCCCATGGTATTTAATTTATGGGAGACAGAAAATCTCCTATTTTCATGTTTTGATGTTTCAGGGATCTTCTAGACCTCAATTTGATCGTGGATTTTTTACAGCGCTAATATTTTATCACGAGAAGAATCTAGAGAGGTGGTGGCACACGAGTGGAGCCACGAGGCTCAAATGAGCATAGGTGGCGCGGCCCACCAGGATGACTACGCCACCTAGGCCCATTTGGCCCTCGTGGTTTCCTCGCCTCTGTATTCTTATGGTCGCCTTCATTTTGCTGAAAAAGAGATGCCCTATTTTTCCCATAATTTCCTGAGACAGCGGTGGAGGTGAAACCCTTCTTCCACCTCTGGAAGGGCTGATCTGCTGCAGCCGTCGGAAGGAAATTGCCGCCATCGACCCCTCCTTGGCATAGGGGGGACCATCTCCATCACATCCACAACACCATCTTCATCATCCCCAACATCAGCACCATCTCCACCTCAAGATTTGATGTCATCCCCCTCATAGTTTGTGGTAGATTGAACCCTGAATATTGCTTAAGTATTGAGTGCATGTTTGTGCTTGGCAACTTGTCATTATTTTGTGGTAAAGTTATACTTTCAGATTGTGTTGTATCTCATATGCCACTGATCATGATCATGTTTGACACTTGTGAGTAGTTCTCGTTGTTCCTGGTGGCATAGGATGAATTGGCTATGATTTCTATATAGTATGCATGAAATATTTAGTTAAGTTTTGATACTTTATGTGATTCTATGATGGTAATGTGCGAACATCGACTACATATTACTTCACCTATATGGGCTCATAGGATTGCACCTTAGAGTAATAATGAGAATGAGAAAGGAGGGAGAGACAGAAACCTTTTTCTTAGAGTAATGGAAAATTTATGTCTTAATGTATCCCTAAGGTTCATGAAAGTGACCTTAGTAACAACCATTCGGGGTTTGTAGCATAGTGTTTTATGACTACACCTATTTTTGGCTCCGTCTGATGAGAATAAAACTTGACAAGATACTCGTTCATATTTGCTTAGAAATCTGTATGCCGAATAAATCCATGCTGCCCCTAGGAATTTTTTTTGCTTATTGATTACACTTGAGCTTGTCCTCTTGCTGCATAGAGGATTGGGCTTTCTCTAAAAAGAGCATTTACTTTATTGCAATTATACTTTTCATATTGTTTTCCCTGCACAATTATGTAACAAAAACCCAAAAACACCTTTATTTATTATTTCCTGTTAAACTTGCTAACCAACACCTTCAGCTCATCATGGTTTTGACAACCTTTTCTATATTAAAGGTGATACGTCCATAACACATCTACAATTTTTGATGGCTTTATGCTAATATTATGCTATTGACCCTTGTTTTATATAAAGTTTATGATTTATTTGGACTAACCTACTAATAGTTGCAAAAGTGCACAATGTTCTTGTTTTACACTTTGATGTGTAGGAATTACCAAGAATACAAGAGGAAACCTTGTTGGAGTCAAATCGGGACTTTTCCAGAAATATGTCCCAGAATTGTTTTCGAAGATGGTCACGTTTGGGTCGAAGACGACGTCAAACAGAAAACTACCCAATTACAAAGTTGTTGGAAATTTTGCGAGGAACGTTCTAGACATAAAATGTAACTGATTCCGAGTCCGGACAGGCGCGATAAGCCCGATCCACTGCAACCCTAGATTGGGTGATAGAAATCTGAGAAGCTATATAAAGGGAGGAAACCTAACTCATGGGGGACTCCTCCCCCCGCAAATTGCAGCCGCCAAAAGCCATGTTTTTGCCTCCCCCATGGATCCCATCTCCATGGGGGAGGGCTCCCGAGAAGCCATGAAGGTAGGGGGCTAAGGGGCGGCTCTCCCCCATGAAGCCGGCAGTAGGGAAGGAGCTCCCTGTGCCGCTGCCTTGCACCTCTCGTCGCCTAATGTCTACACACGCTTCTATCCTTGTAGACAGTGTTGGGACTCCAAGTGCAGAGGTTTGTAGAATAGCAGCAAGTTTCCCTTAAGTGGATCACCCAAGGTTTATCAAACTCAGGGAGGAGGAGGTCAAAGCTATCCCTCTCAAGCAACCTACAATTATGGTACAAGAAGTCTCTTGTGTCCCCAACACACCCAATACACTTGTGAGATGTATAGGTGCACTAGTTCGGTGAAGAGATAGTGAAATACAAGTGATATGGATGGTTATAAGTAGTAAATGCAATCTGAAATAAATATTGCTGCGAGTAAACATGTAACAAAACTGAATGTAAACGGTGTTTCAATGCTTCGAAACAAGGCCTAGAGATCACACTTTCACTAGTGGACACTCTCAACAAACATAATATAATTGAACACATAAATAACTATCTTCACTATGCCGCTCTAAACTATTCTCCAATGGATAACGAACACTAATCATGTGTAGGTCTATGAAGCACTCCTCAAAGTTTGCATGTCCCCAAACTAGGTTGCCCCACACTATCACCTTGAGCGCACTAAATGGTTCCAACAAACACCAACAATTCATAGAGACACTAACCAAAGAGACACACATAATGTGCACACTGTCACCTTCACATCATGGTACAAGGTGTCTCCAGAGATTACAATAATAAAGCATGGGAGTAGCATAATATATGAAGAATAGCATCTACCAATTCAACTAGATACAAAGCTCACGATCACATATAGATCACATCATGGGAGAGAGAGAGATGAACCACATAGCTACCGGTAGAGCCCTCAGCCCCGGGGGAGAACTACTCCTCCTCATCATGGGAGACAACAACATTGATGGAGATAGCGGTGAAGTCGATGGAGACGGCGGTGGAGGCGATGGCATCGATGGAGATGGCTTCGGGGGCACTTCCCCGTCCCGGCAAGGTGCTAGAACATAGACTTCTATCCCCCAAAATTGGTCATTGACGGCGGCGGCGTGCTACTCCAAGTTGATGTGGGAGCAAACTGTCCTTGTGCGTGGTGATGACCAGCCCGTTGGGAACCCCAAGAGGAAGGTATGATGAGTGTAGCGGCTAGTTTTCCCTCAGTTAAGAAACCAAGGTTTATCGATCAGGAGAAGAGAGACGATGACGACTGAAGGTGTTTGTGGAACCTGCACACACACAAACAAATACTTTGTTCCCAACTTGCGATGAGGTTGTCAATCTCACCGGTTTGCTTGAAACAAAGGTTATGAGTGTATCGAGTGGAAAACAATAGTAAAATGCGAGTAAAGTAAACAGTGCGGGAAAAGTAAACAGGTGATTGCAATATGATTAAAATAGGACCGGGGTCCACAGTTCACTAGTGGTGTCTCTCCATAGATAAATAACATGCTGGGTAAACAAATTACAGTTGGGCAATTGATAGAATAAAGATAACGTGATATGTCAAGAAGATCACTATGAGATTCACTCTGGGCATTACAACAAAATACATAGACCGCCATCCAACTGCATCTATGACTAATAATCCACCCCCGGGGATATCATCCGAACACCCTAGAAGTATTAAGTTGCGAACAACAGATAATTGCATTAAGCAAAGTGTGTAATGTAAACAAAGCATATGCCCTTGAGCATATGAATGTTGTTTTCTCCCTAGTAGCAACAGCACATCTACCACCTTAGAGGTTTTTGTCACTCCCCCAGGTGAAATAGAGGCATGAACCCACTATCGAGCATAAATACCCCCTCTTGGAGTCACTAGCAACTACTCGGCCAAGATAGCCACTAACAACGGAGAGCATGCAAGATCATAAACAACATAGAGATAACAAAAGATATAATTCAGTACAGCAACTTATTCATAAACACCAATATTCATCGGATCCCAACAAACCAACATCATAGTATTACATAACGGTGATCTCAATCATGTAGGGCAGCTCATGAGATCTAAACATGAAGCACATGGTGGACAAGACAACCATCTAGCTACTGCTATGGACCCATAGTCCAAGGTAGACTACTCACTCATCGCTCCGGAGGCAAGCATGGCGATGAAGAAGACCTCCGGTGGCGATTCCCCTCTCCGGCAGGGTGCCGAGAAGAGCTTCTGGACCCTCCCGATCTTCGGGTCGACGGCGGCGGCGGATCGCGATGTATTCTGGAAAACTGATCGGGCCCTTAGGTTTTTCTCGTCAGGGGGTATATATAGGCGAAAGGACGATGTCAGAGGGGGTCCCACGCCCCCTCACACGGGGCTGGCGCGGCCAGGGGGGTGGTCGCGCTGCCCCTGTGTCTGGTGCCCACGTGGCCCCTCTCCGTCAGGTCTTCGGATGTTTGGGAGCTCCCCGGTGAAATATGACTTCAGGAACTTGTTTCGTCCAATTCCGAGAATATTTCATGTGTATCACTTCTGAAACACAAAAACAGCAGAAAACAGGAAACTGGCACTGTGGCACTTCGTTAATAGGTTAGTTCCGGAAAATGCATAAAAATGCCACTAAGTGTAACGAAACAATAGGCAATTGGTGTAAAACAAAGCATGGAGCATCAAAAATTATAGATACGTTTGAGACGTATCAAGCATCCCCAAGCTTAACTCCTGTTCGTCCTCGAGTAGGTAAGTGATAACAAAAGAATAATTTTTTAGGTGACATGCACCTACACAATCTTGATCATATATGTAAGCATTGGTGAGCTGGGATCAATAGAACTTAAAACATGGGCATGAAAGATATAATCATGACAATAAGAACTTAGCAACCATGTTGTAAACATGCAAATGAACACAAACAAAAGATCATGATAATGAAACAATGAAAGTCAAACGTGTGTTCAAATCATAAGGAAAACATGCAAGTGGTTTTCAGCTTGTCCTTCAAAGAGAGCAAAACATAAATGCATAGGACACCTCAAAGTTTAAGAGGGCGACTAGATACAAATAATTTAAGAACAAGTGAAACCAATCAATATGAGTCAATCAATGAACCTTGGGACAATGCATATCACACTAAGAATGACAACTATGCTCTCTTAATGGTGCATAAAGAAAGAAGGTGGTGACTCAACATAAAAGTAAAAGAAAAGGCCCTTCGCAGAGGGAAGCAGTGATTGCAAGTTTTATAACCTTCAAAAATTATGGTACTTACCGGCTTTGAGCTCTCATTGCCCCCATCATAAGCATCTTGAATGGTTAAAGTTAATGCGAGAATAGTTATGGTGCATATGCTTGACAAATCATAAGTTGAAAACCTCGTGTCCCGTGAATACAAGTACCCAAACCATGCTAGTTTACTTAGAGTCCCAAGCAAGGCTCTTGTCATTGTAAGTATATGCATATCATTGAGAACCGCCAATGGGGTACCTCCGTGCCCGATGACATGGAACAAGCCCACACCAAAATGACAGGACAAGCAGACAATGAACACCTCGGCATCTCTTTTATTTGCTATATTGTTTAGCTTTTTATTGTGAGATGCGTCGTCGAATGTTCACCATGGGTATGCTGCAAATTTCCACCATGAATTATGCATGGCTTAGATTGGCGGCCCGGTGTTTCCCTAACACATATAAAAACTCCATGATCCTCACAAGATTCCCAATTCATTTCACATAACGGGCATCCATAAACAAAAGATCACGATATCAACTCAAATAGGAAGTGCAATGTTGAAAGCTTGCCCCATGACGGCATGGTTGGGCTAGAATCCAACTTACAACTTGCAAGCATAACAACTCAACATAAAAGACCATAATGTCAAATTTTTAGAACAGGAAAAAGTAAAGTGTGCCTTCTGGTTCGTGAGAGCTTTACTGACCGAATTTCGCATAACACTGGTAAGAGTTTAATTTGAAGAGAAAATAAAAGCAAGTCAAATTTACTTGGAATAGCAAATTGCTAGTAGGTATGTATGGTGGACACAATGGAAAACTTTGGCTTTTAGGAGTTGGATGCACGAGTAGAGCTCATACTCAGTACAAGGTGAGGGCTAGCAAAAGACTGGGAGCGACCAACTAAGAGAGCAGTAATGGCCATAATCATGCAAAGCGACAAAGCGACATTAAAAGAAGCATATGATGGCATCAAAAGTCAAAAACTAAATGATCATGAAGGCTATTGGCAACTTTGTAAGAGTCTAACATGTGTGAGCATGCGCCAAGTCAACCCAAATAAAGCATCAAGGAGAAAACCAAAATAATGCTTCCATACAATAAAAACAACGCATGATTTTTTCAAAGGCTCATTAAGCAATCTCAGTTATTTGAGACAAGTCATGCTACAGCAAAACCACTAAGCATACTATCAAAAAGACATCAAGCATGACATGAAAAAGCCTAAGCCGCAGTCTACACAAGCTCCTTCTTGTACCACTATTTTGCACAAAGCTTTTTCTCTTTTCCAACACCATTTGAAATTTTTATAAACACCTCTTTTGATGAAAACCAATAAAGTTCAGAGGCAAAAAATACACCTTGATGAAAAGATATGACAAGATCTGAACGCATATCAAGGCGAAAACGAAAACCAAAAGCAGTAGCAGAAAAACTAGAATGCTCGATTAATAAGAGTGAAAACTAGAGCATTCTTTGCAAATGAAAACAAGTACATCTCGTCCAAAGGAAATTTGTTGGGGTCCAACCATTTATTGCAGCAAACAAACAAACTAAACAAACTAAGAAAACTAAAACAACTGACGCTCCAAGAAAAACACATAGTGCATGAAGCAATAAAAATATAGTGTTTTGAAAGGTGACCTGATTTTTGCCGATGAAGAAGGGGTGCCTCGGGGGCATCCCCAAGCTTTGATGCTTGTACTTCTTGGATATTTCTTGGGGTGATGCATGGGCATCCCCAAGCTTGAGCTTTTGTCCATTCTTCAACTCATCTCATCATTCTCCAATCCCTACACTTGAAAACTTCCTTCATACAAAACTAAACACAATTCTATTAGCAACATTAGTGTAAGCATAAAATATATTCAACCTCTTTTAGCTTCAGGTTTCAACCCAAAACTACCACATATAAAGTATATACTACTGTAGCAACTTCCACAAGAGTTCCATGATAAAAAAGAACTCAAAAGAAAGCGATAAAGTGGCAAAAACAAATATTGGCAGAAATCTGTCAAAACTGGACAGCTGATAATGGACGAATTTTTGAGGGATTTTTGTTGCTCAAATCAAAAAGTGTTCAACTAAGAAAAGTTTGGATATAACCTGGGGCATAATCACAAGAAATCGCAGGTCCAAAAGATATACAGAGAATTTTCACGAATTTTTACGGTGCAGCACCGAAAACAGTTTCAGGACAGCAATAACCCCAAATCTTTACCTCACTCCAATTAGAGGCTTCTCTTGGCACAAAAACGAAATAAACAAGATAAGGAGCGGTCATTACAGTAGTAATGACTTCCAAGACTCAAATAAAAGAAAAATTACTGAAAAGTAAACAATGGGTTATCTCCCAAGAGTGCTTTTCTTTAACGCCTTTGAGCTAGGCGCAGAAAATTGCGAATCAAGTACCTTCAGAAGAAGCATTAAGATCAACAGCAGAGGTCTTGTCAATAAGGCATTGTATTTCATCCACATAAGTTTTTGAAGACCCTTTGTGATCATTCTTTGGCACACTACTTTCATCAAAAAGATTTTCAGGACAAATCCAGTCAAAATTATTTTCAAAAGCTTCACTCAATCCCAAAAGCTTGCAAGGAATAGGTATTTCGGGCTCTTTATCATCTGTACTAATAACATTTATAGGAGAACCGAGTTTATTAAAACGTTTAAGAACCTTCCTAGCTTCAACAACGACATCCTTAAATTCTAGGCGCAGAGTTTCCAAGATAAAAGCTTTCTTTTCGGGATCCTCAATTTCATGAAGCTTAAGGAACATGTATTGCATAGAAGAATTAAGAGTAGCAAACCTAGCTTCTAACATGTGAACTAAATGAGCAGAAGCAACTTCATAACTAGGAGCTAACTCAACCAAAGACTTTTCCTCATCTTCATCATGCATACTAATGTGATTAAAGAACTCCTCAATGTTACTTTTGCCAATAATCGAACCACTCCCTACAGAGAGGTCCTCCAGAACGAACTTAGGGAACAACATGATAAACTAAAGTAAAGTAAAAACAACTACCAAGGATTCTAATTTTTTTTGGGTTTTTGATATAAAAAGCAATGCAGGTAAAATAAAATAAAGTAAAGCAAAACAAATAACAAAGTAAAGAATGTGTGTGCGAAGAACTCCCCTCGCAGAAGTCTTCTCTCTTCCCCGGCAACGGCGCCAGAAAATAAGCTGCTACTCCAAGTTGATGTGGGAGCAAACTGTCCTTATGCGTGGTGATGACCAGCCCATTGGGAACCCCAAGAGGAAGGTATGATGAGTGTAGCGGCTAGTTTTCCCTCAGTTAAGAAACCAAGGTTTATCGATCAGGAGAAGAGAGACGATGACGACTGAAGGTGTTTGTGGAACCTGCACACACACAAACAAATACTTTGTTCCCAACTTGCGATGAGGTTGTCAATCTCACCGGTTTGCTTGAAACAAAGGTTATGAGTGTATCGAGTGGAAAACAATAGTAAAATGCGAGTAAAGTAAACAGTGAGGGAAAAGTAAACAGGTGATTGCAATATGATTAAAATAGGACCGGGGTCCACAGTTCACTAGTGGTGTCTCTCCATAGATAAATAACATGCTGGGTAAACAAATTACAGTTGGGCAATTGATAGAATAAAGATAACGTGATATGTCAAGAAGATCACTATGAGATTCACTCTGGGCATTTGTGACGCCCCAAAATCGGCACCTTGCGAATTATAGCAATCACGCCACAATTCGCACGATGTCGCTTTGGAAACGCACCACCAAGCAAAATATGCACATCGCAACATACACATTATGCGGGTGGAATCAAAGTAGTAACGTTACACAAGTTCACGATGGAACCCACAAAGAAAATAATACGACCGCGAAGACTCCACGAGTCAAGATCCAAATATACATACAAAGATCCAAATCATACATAAAGCAAAATAGTATCCGAGTACGGATAAAAAGATACAGATGGGCCTAAGAGGCCTGAAGATAAACGATGGCGTCCATAACCCTGCCCAGGCCAAGCCGGAAGGGTAACCTTGCTAACGTCGTCGCTTCCATGTACCTGTCTTCAAACCTGCTCCGGCGAGAAATCCGAGACGAGCAGCAATAAGTACAAAAGTACTTAGCAAGACTTCAAGACGTATAAAGCGTAGTCAACAAGCGGTCTTTGTACGTGAGGTACGCAGACAACTCGAGAGACTCAAAAGGACGTCAGCTGTATGGTGGGGTTAAGCGGCAGCGAGCAAGCACTAAAGAACCTATAGAGACACTCTACAACTTCCGTCTAATCAGAATAAGATAAGAGAGCGCATAAAGTAAAGAACTAGAATACTACAACAAACATAACCCAGCCGATGAATCACCTTGTTGTGACCACACAAAGAAGCAATATCAAAGGCACTCACATGGTTGACAATTTTATAACAATTTAATGTTGTAGTAGAACTATTTACTACGCCACTTTTTATTATTAATTAGGTGCAAGTTGTTCTATGATCGAGTAGAACGGCTCCAAGTCGTCCATAACCGCGGACACGGCTTTTCGAAAAGATTTACCCTGCAGGGGTGCACCAATGTACCCATATACGCTCGATCAATCCAACCTAGACAAGGGCGGGATATCACGACAAGACTGTTGCTAGTTCTATGAGAGAGTTTAGGGGGGCCACCCTACTAAGCTACCCGTAACGAAGTCGGCCGAGCTCCGAAGACGGACTCAGAAGTTTGCGAGGACGGAGAAGACTGGAAGAGAGCCCATCGGAGGGGTCCGCCAGCTTCACAAAGCGTGCCGCAAGCAAATAAACCCGTCAACCATCGGAGGCGACGCAACCACACCCATCGGAGGGGGGGCTTAGAGACTCCGCCACCATCAAAGGTGACTCCACCCAAATCCAGATCCAAATGTAAATACGGTGTTGTGGCCCCCGGTAAACTAACTCGAGAAAAAGTAGTAAGTCAAGGGAGATCCCACGGCATCTCCACGAGTGGTTAGTGCGCTCAGCTTAGAACAGTTCATGCGAACTCGGGGTCCTAGGGGACACAAGTGAGCCGTCGTAAAACGGGCAAAATGACTCACCGATGCCTCTGCTTTAATCAAGTGTAGTTGTAACATAAATAAATCATGTTTATCTCCAACATCTTAATAACCAACTTAACTCCAATTCATAACCATCTCATATATCAAGTAGATCATGTGATAAACTTCCCAACAACCCGATAAGATAACATAACTTTAAACAATCTAAGCATGCCTACGACTCGCAAGGCCAAGTCAAACAACAAGCAAAAGGCAATAGGCGGGAGGTGGCGGAGATATAGTTTTGCTTTGGGGAAACAGGTGGATAGGAGACGTGACTTGAATAAAGCATCGGAACACAAGGCTAGCATAAAGAATAAGAGAAAGCATAAACACAAATAGGTAATAAGTACCCCTATAGGTTGGTAAGGGGCGGGAGAGCTTGCCTGGCAAGATTGTCGAGAAACACCCGGAGAACTTGTCGTTGCTCACCACACCACGAAGCGTCCTATCCGAGAAGAAGCAAATTGCTACAACAAACAATGGATGCACACTTACTACTACGACAAAAGAATCGGCATGATCATATGAAGTATGTATGCATGACATGGCAATTAGGGTGCAATGCAACTTATTCAAAATTAATCGGAATTGGAATCCCGGCACACACACATATACGGTTCAAGTTGTTTTACTACTCGGCAAATTTAAATATTAATTAGCATAGCAAAGACAAGGCAAGGGTGATCTACAAAAATTAAATGAAGCGGGAAAGATTATAAGCATTTCCCAAAATACTTCATATATTATTTAATAGGTGATATGCAAACTACCACGTGGCTACATGATGCGAGATGCAAACAGTAATATGAATGGCATATTTAGATTCTACACATTTTTCTGATAAACTTTCATATAAAATACATTTTATTCCGAGTTACGGTTTAAAAGATATGAACTTGGCAAGATTCAAATATCTCCTGCCAATTTCCGAAAATAAAACAGAAACAGAGAGGGCTGGACCTGAGCCCTATGGCGATGGATAAAAGCTGTTGCACGCCAGCGACGGGTTTCTCCGGGCGGATCTGGGCTGCAGCCCATAAGTGGCGCCTGATCTGAACAAAAACAAGAGAAAATAAAAAAAAGGGGTTGGCTTGAAGCCTGAAAGAGGATTCGAACTCGAAACCTGCAGATTGAGAACAAGAAACAGACCAGCCAGACTAGGCGTTGGATGTTGCAGATTATAGAGACGCGCTGAACTTGAATGGATTTGTTGGCGTGGATTGCATGACCGACTGGACGGGGAAACTCGGGCAGGAGCTTGACCATGGCGTTCAGCTGGGTCGAGCACCGACCTGACGGAGGAGGGCAATCGAGGATGCACGAGTAGGCAAGGAGCTGCGGCTTGCCACAGCGAACTGAATGAGGCGGCGCCGAGACCAACGGAGCACGAGAACATCACCGGCGACAAGGACCTGCGAAGAGGGGTGGCGGCAAGGTCAACGCCGGTAGCATGACTGAGAGGAAGAAGGAGCACTTGGAGTGGTCTGAAAGATCCGCACGCTCACCAGGAACATGCAGGCGAGGTCGGGGAAGCCAGAAGAGGTCAGCGACGGCCGGAAATGAGGCCGGAGCGCGGCGGCCGGAGTTGAAGTTGAGGACGAAGGCGTCGCGTACGGAGCCTCCCAGCTCGTTTTCTTGGTATAGGAGAACCGGTCCTTCGAGGCGCATCTTCTGGCGGCTTCGGAGCGGCTGCAGATGGATTGGAACGGCGTGGCGACGCCGAACATGGTGCGGCCTACGATGGTTCTGGAGCAAGGCGAGGCACAGCGGCCGGCGGTAGCAGGGACGCGGAGACGCGGTCGTGGCCGTCGGTGGAAGGTGGCTTGGTTGGGGACGAGGCCTAGGGCTGGCGCGACGTACGTAGACGAACGGCGACGGAACGGAGGTGCGCGGAGACATGCTGGAAGCGCAGACGAAGGCCAACACGGGCGGACAGAAGATGGACGCGGACGCATTGGGCGGCGGCGTGCGTGGCCGCGGTCGACATCCTGGCGGAGACTTGTGCGCTTGCGCACGTAGAGTCGGCGAGAGCGCGGACAAACGCGAGGTTCTGGGGGATGCAGCGGCCGCACGGCTTCTTGGTTGATGAGGCAGAAGGTGCCGACGGGGTCGCAGACGTTGGGAGTAGGGAGTCGCGCTTGGAGGTGAGCTTGAAGACGAGGTCGAGCTTGGACGCGCAGCGGAGTACAACGGCAACGTACGGACGCGAAACAGCTGCACGTCGCATGCTTGCAAGAAAAATGAACAAGGCAACGCTCGCGGGAGAGAGAAGTGAGTGGCGGCGGGGATGGGATGGATAGGGGACTAGGGTTGCAGGGGCGGTGGTTTTAAGGAGGAGCAGGGACAGCTCGTCCGTCCCATCGACAGAAGGGTACGTGGCTCCGCTCGATGAGCTGCCGTACAGGAAGAAGAAAAGAAGGAAGCGGGACTGTGGGCGGTGGGCTTCGGTGGGGCTAGATGGGCTAAGTGATTGGACTTCTTTCTTCTTCTCCCTTTTTTTTCTGATCTGCTTCTTCTTTTCTTGCTGAAACTTTTGGGGATAAGAGGGAAAAAGGAAGGTTTCAAAAGGTTGCAAAACATGTTTGAAACAAGATTTCAAAAACTTGATTTACTGTCTGAAATAATTTTCAAAGGTTTGCAAACATTTTTGGTTTAGTCTTAATTCAAAATAATAGAAGAAGAGGAGGGTTTGTTTCATAAAACCATACAAGCAAAACAAAATAGCCTTTAATAAAAATAATTTTGTTTGACAAAATATGCAAAGGTGACAATGCATGATGATGCACAAAAAAATAAAAGAACAAACAAATCTAAAAAGGAGATTTTTCTGGGCCGTTACAATCGACACCACCAACAAGGGATCTCGCCCCGAGATCCACGCTCGTGTAGGGAGAAGAGTTGGTTAGACTATCGGATCTTCATGTACCACGTTGATCCTGTCGACACCACCAACAAGAGGTTTCTCCTCGACACCACCAACAAAGGATTCTTGCTGGCATTGACGATGATGAACTTCCAAAGAGCGGACCTATTAGGTTGAAGGCAAGAGATCGTCCACCCACGTAGGATCCTAAAACTTGAAGAAGGTAAGAGAGAGGACTCAAAACTTGCAAAGGTAAGAGGGGAGAAGCACATAGGTAAGGAGTAAAATGCAGACCTACTTAGAGCTATCCAACGCATTTTTAGCAAAGTAGTTTTTGACACTAGACACAACAACGTCCGTTGGCAAGGTTAACCTACAGACAGAGCGGACCCGCGGGTATCGATAAAACCCTGGCTCTGATACCACTTGTGACGCCCCAAAATCGGCACCTTGCGAATTATAGCAATCACGCCACAATTCGCACGATGTCGCTTTGGAAACGCACCACCAAGCGAAATATGCACATCGCAACATACACATTATGCGGGTGGAATCAAAGTAGTAACGTTACACAAGTTCACGATGGAACCCACAAAGAAAATAATACGACCGCGAAGACTCCACGAGTCAAGATCCAAATATACATACAAAGATCCAAATCATACATAAAGCAAAATAGTATCCGAGTACGAATAAAAAGATACAGATGGGCCTAAGAGGCCTGAAGATAAACGATGGCGTCCATAACCCTGCCCAGGCCAAGCCGGAAGG
Organism: Dactylis glomerata; assembly: GCA_007115705.1. Lineage (NCBI taxonomy): Eukaryota > Viridiplantae > Streptophyta > Magnoliopsida > Poales > Poaceae > Dactylis > Dactylis glomerata. Next base: position 2,662,053 of record QXEO01000685.1, on the reverse strand, counting down.
GTAACCTTGCTAACGTCGTCGCTTCCATGTACCTGTCTTCAAACCTGCTCCGGCGAGAAATCCGAGACGAGCAGCAATAAGTACAAAAGTACTTAGCAAGACTTCAAGACGTATAAAGCGTAGTCAACAAGCGGCCTTTGTACGTGAGGTACGCAGACAACTCGAGAGACTCAAAAGGACGTCAGCTGTATGGTGGGGTTAAGCGGCAGCGAGCAAGCACTAAAGAACCTATAGAGACACTCTACAACTTCCGTCTAATCAGAATAAGATAAGAGAGCGCATAAAGTAAAGAACTAGAATACTACAACAAACATAACCCAGCCAATGAATCACCTTGTTGTGACCACACAAAGAAGCAATATCAAAGGCACTCACACGGTTGACAATTTTATAACAATTTAATGTTGTAGTAGAACTATTTACTACGCCACTTTTTATTATTAATTAGGTGCAAGTTGTTCTATGATCGAGTAGAACGGCTCCAAGTCGTCCATAACCGCGGACATGGCTTTTCGAAAAGATTTACCCTGCAGGGGTGCACCAATGTACCCATATACGCTCGATCAATCCAACCTAGACAAGGGCGGGATATCATGACAAGACTGTTGCTAGTTCTACGAGAGAGTTTAGGGGGGCCACCCTACTAAGCTACCCGTAACGAAGTCGGCCGAGCTCCGAAGACGGACTCAGAAGTTTGCGATGACGGAGAAGACTGGAAGAGAGCCCATCGGAGGGATCCGCCAGCTTCACAAAGCGTGCCGCAAGCAAATAAACCCGTCAACCATCGGAGGCGACGCAACCACACCCATCGGAGGGGGGGCTTAGAGACTCCGCCACCATCAAAGGTGACTCCACCCAAATCCAGATCCAAATGTAAATACGGTGTTGTGGCCCCCGGTAAACTAACTCGAGAAAAAGTAGTAAGTCAAGGGAGATCCCACGGCATCTCCACGAGTGGTTAGTGCGCTCAGCTTAGAACAGTTCATGCGAACTCGAGGTCCTAGGGGACACAAGTGAGCCGTCGTAAAACGGGCAAAATGACTCACCGATGCCTCTGCTTTAATCAAGTGTAGTTGTAACATAAATAAATCATGTTTATCTCCAACATCTTAATAACCAACTTAACTCCAATTCATAACCATCTCATATATCAAGTAGATCATGTGATAAACTTCCCAACAACCCGATAAGATAACATAACTTTAAACAATCTAAGCATGCCTACGACTCGCAAGGCCAACTCAAACAACAAGCAAAAGGCAATAGGCGGGAGGTGGCGGAGATATAGTTTTGCTTTGGGGAAACAGGTGGATAGGAGACGTGACTTGAATAAAGCATCGGAACACAAGGCTAGCATAAAGAATAAGAGAAAGCATAAACACAAATAGGTAATAAGTACCCCTATAGGTTGGTAAGGGGCGGGAGAGCTTGCCTGGCAAGATTGTCGAGAAACACCCGGAGAACTTGTAGTTGCTCACCACACCACGAAGCGTCCTATCCGAGAAGAAGCAAATTGCTACAACAAACAACGGATGCACACTTACTACTACGACAAAAGAATCGGCATGATCATATGAAGTATGTATGCATGACATGGCAATTAGGGTGCAATGCAACTTATTCAAAATTAATCGGAATTGGAATCCCGGCACACACACATATACGGTTCAAGTTGTTTTACTACTCGGCAAATTTAAATATTAATTAGCATAGCAAAGACAAGGCAAGGGTGATCTACAAAAATTAAATGAAGCGGGAAAGATTATAAGCATTTCCCAAAATACTTCATATGTTATTTAATAGGTGATATGCAAACTACCACGTGGCTACATGATGCGAGATGCAAACAGTAATATGAATGGCATATTTAGATTCTACACATTTTTCTGATAAACTTTCATATAAAATACATTTTATTCCGAGTTACGGTTTAAAAGATATGAACTTGGCAAGATTCAAATATCTCCTGCCAATTTCCGAAAATAAAACAGAAACAGAGAGGGCTGGACCTGAGCCCTATGGCGATGGATAAAAGCTGTTGCACGCCAGCGACGGGTTTCTCCGGGCGGATCTGGGCTGCAGCCCATAAGTGGCGCCTGATCTGAACAAAAACAAGAGAAAATAAAAAAAAAGGGGTTGGCTTGAAGCCTGAAAGAGGATTCGAACTCGAAACCTGCAGATTGAGAACAAGAAACAGACCAGCCAGACTAGGCGTTGGATGTTGCAGATTATAGAGACGCGCTGAACTTGAATGGATTTGTTGGCGTGGATTGCATGACCGACTGGACGGGGAAACTCGGGCAGGAGCTTGACCATGGCGTTCAGCTGGGTCGAGCACCGACCTGACGGAGGAGGGCAATCGAGGATGCATGAGTAGGCAAGGAGCTGCGGCTTGCCACAGCGAACTGAATGAGGCGGCGCCGAGACCAACGGAGCACGAGAACATCACCGGCGACAAGGACCTGCGAAGAGGGGTGGCGGCAAGGTCAACGCCGGTAGCATGACTGAGAGGAAGAAGGAGCACTTGGAGTGGTCTGAAAGATCCGCACGCTCACCAGGAACATGCAGGCGAGGTCGGGGAAGCCAGAAGAGGTCAGCGACGGCCGGAAACGAGGCCGGAGCGCGGCGGCCGGAGTTGAAGTTGAGGACGAAGGCGTCGCGTACGGAGCCTCCCAGCTCGTTTTCTTGGTATAGGAGAACCGGTCCTTCGAGGCGCATCTTCTGGCGGCTTCGGAGCGGCTGCAGATGGATTGGAACGGCGTGGCGACGCCGAACATGGTGCGGCCTACGATGGTTCTGGAGCAAGGCGAGGCACAGCGGCCGGCGGTAGCAGGGACGCGGAGACGCGGTCGTGGCCGTCGGTGGAAGGTGGCTTGGTTGGGGACGAGGCCTAGGGCTGGCGCGACGTACGTAGACGAACGGCGACGGAACGGAGGTGCGCGGAGACATGCTGGAAGCGCAGACGAAGGCCAACACGGGCGGACAGAAGATGGACGCGGACGCATTGGGCGGCGGCGTGCGTGGCCGCGGTCGACGTCCTGGCGGAGACTTGTGCGCTTGCGCGCGTAGAGTCGGCGAGAGCGCGGACAAACGCGAGGTTCTGGAGGATGCAGCGGCCGCACGGCTTCTTGGTTGATGAGGCAGAAGGTGCCGACGGGGTCGCAGACGTTGGGAGTAGGGAGTCGCGCTTGGAGGTGAGCTTGAAGACGAGGTCGAGCTTGGACGCGCAGCGGAGTACAACGGCAACGTACGGACGCGAAACAGCTGCACGTCGCATGCTTGCAAGAAAAATGAACAAGGCAACGCTCGCGGGAGAGAGAAGTGAGTGGCGGCGGGGATGGGATGGATAGGGGACTAGGGTTGCAGGGGCGGTGGTTTTAAGGAGGGGCAGGGACAGCTCGTCCGTCCCATCGACAGAAGGGTACGTGGCTCCGCTCGATGAGCTGCCGTACAGGAAGAAGAAAAGAAGGAAGCGGGACTGTGGGCGGTGGGCTTCGGTGGGGCTAGATGGGCTAAGTGATTGGACTTCTTTCTTTTTCTCCCTTTTTTTTCTGATTTGCTTCTTCTTTTCTTGCTGAAACTTTTGGGGATAAGAGGGAAAAAGGAAGGTTTCAAAAGGTTGCAAAACATGTTTGAAACAAGATTTCAAAAACTTGATTTACTGTCTGAAATAATTTTCAAAGGTTTGCAAACATTTTTGGTTTAGTCTTAATCTATTATATTATTAAAACAACTAACAACCAACGGTCTAGATTAGCTTAGTATAATCAAATAAAGTCCAACGGCCAAGATTAAATTCCTAAACATATAATGTCCGGCAGCCGAGTTTATTTAGATATGCGCATACAGTGTCCTTCTTCCACACGTCGTAACCAAAGACTTGCTCCTCTGCAAAAAAAAAGAGAACAAGAAATAGGAAAACGTGTACAAAGCAAACCCATCTTCACGTGTCGGGATAGAATCTGCTTCTTAATTCTTCCGTCATGAGATAATCTCCTTCATGTCGTGATTGTAGAAGGTCCGAGATCGGAGCGCCAACATCCCGCAGCGTGTCAGCGATGATAATCTTGAGACGGCTGATAGTCATGTCGCCCCGGAAGGCCTAGAGCGCGTGGATGGCTTGCTGGCTCCGGTTTGAGAGGAAGATGGTGCAGATCATGGCCGTCTACACACGGAGCGCCGTGACATCCGGCAAGAACATAGTCCAGAACCTGCACGGAGACCATGGTGTAAAACCAGGAGATGATGCACTTGGCGCCATCGACGAAAACGAGCTTCCATGGTCACGGATGCCGGACTGCAAGAAAAAACACAAATAAAGTTGACCAGGTTGTGAAGCTCGATCGTCTGGCAAGAGCTGCTGAGTGATCAGACGTGGAGCCAGATGTTGAGGTGAAGCAGAGATCCTGTCGTGACAGGAGCACACTGCATAGGCGGCATGGCCGTCAGCAAAGAGGTTGGAGCTGGACGAGGAGTCGAGGACTCAGACATGGAGCGGTGATGCGTAAACAATGGGAAAAACCAAGTGGAGAATTTGGTGTCCCGGCCCCATGTAGAGGAACTGAAGAGCGAGAAAGTTCAGAACAAGTAATTGCATTGCCTCTAGAGTGTTTATTTCAGTTACAAGAATACCGTGCCTATTTCCTAGAGACACTGTTAGTTTAGCAACCGGTACAGTTGCTAGACTGTCTAATCATTCAAACAGAAAGCAGTAGCCACACTCTCTGTGTTTTCTCCTAAAATCTAGCATGAAAAGGAGGAGAATTGTGAAGGTCCACTGAGCGCGTTTCCACAGCTGCATTGGACTACAACTTCTAGCCCTATATAACAGCGAGTTTGACGACACCAAATATGATTAGCTGACGACCACAACCACCAGCCCACCACCATGCATGTTGTCTGCAGCGCAACCACTGTTGCATGCATGATAAAGGATGGATTAGAGGTAATTAAGCTGGTTAGATGTCCAAATCTATGCAAGGACAATATACAGAATACAATAATAATAGAATTAAAATAATACATTTTCTTGACTATTGTCTTTTGAGTTTTATCCGATGTACTCACAGGTGTCATGGTGGCCTGGTGGGTTTAGCATGAAGCACGGTAGAAGGTGTGTCAAAACCCAGAAGGTAAAAAATAGCATTATTAAGTATAATCTGAACAGTTCTTACTGCACATATTATTTCTAGATCATGCCACTGATAATGCCATGCATTTCCTAATAACCCTATTATTTAGTTAGTATGTTGCCCACATAAAAATCCCTTGCTTGCATATGGCTGAGCGGAAATTAAAGCTCCCAGTTTTTGCGCAAGAAAGCAAATTGCTGCTACTCTGCTTGCCATCTATGCTTGAAAGAACAACTAGAGCTTACTGCCTGAATTCACGTAAACCATTTATATTATTTCATGTCTTCTTCATTTTGCAGGTTTCATATCCTTTTGGATGATGGTTTGTGGAATACATGACAATATAATTTCAGTGAAACCATTTCTTCTACTTTCACAGTAAGGAGACCATTTTTTATATATCATTAGGTAAAGAATAATTTGCATTCTTATACAGAGGACTCTCTTAAACATGGAAAATTATTACATGGGTAAATACGTTTTGTATTCATAGTAATTAGTAAAATAAGCAGGAGGATTGAGAAGTGCAATAATTAAAAATAAATAGCATATTGTAATACCTATCTTTAAAATATGTAGTTCATACTAGAGTGTGTGCAATGTTTCATAAAGTGTATATTTTTTGCGGGGGATAAAGTGTATATACTCATTAAAAATTCAGAAATATTTGTTTGGAACTTCAGGGATGCACAGTATACATGATTAAGTCTAACTCAAATAGGCGCTAGAGCTTTTCGTAAAGTAATGTCAGAAAATACATTTTACATAGTTTCAAGCTTATGATCTGAAGTAATAGCAGAATTAATAGGCCGTTGCTAGCCGCGCAATTTGCGCGGGCCATCTTGCTAGTTCAAAATAATAGAAGAAGAGGAGGGTTTGTTTCATAAAACCATACAAGCAAAACAAAATATCCTTTAATAAAAATAATTTTGTTTGACAAAATATGCAAAGGTGACAATGCATGATGATGCACAAAAAAATAAAAGAACAAACAAATCTAAAAAGGAGATTTTTCTGGGCCGTTACAGCATTACAACAAAATACATAGACCGCCATCCAACTGCATCTATGACTAATAATCCACCCCCAGGGATATCATCCGAACACCCTAGAAGTATTAAGTTGCGAACAACAGATAATTGCATTAAGCAAAGTGTGTAATGTAAACAAAGTATATGCCCTTGAGCATATGAATATTGTTTTCTCCCTAGTAGCAACAGCACATCTACCACCTTAGAGGTTTCTGTCACTCCCCCAGGTGAAATAGAGGCATGAACCCACTATCGAGCATAAATACCCCCTCTTGGAGTCACTAGCAACTACTCGGCCAAGATAGCCACTAACAACGGAGAGCATGCAAGATCATAAACAACATAGAGATAACAAAAGATATAATTCAGTACAGCAACTTATTCATAAACACCAATATTCATCGGATCCCAACAAACCAACATCATAGTATTACATAACGGTGATCTCAATCATGTAGGGCAGCTCATGAGATCTAAACATGAAGCACATGGTGGAGAAGACAACCATCTAGCTACTGCTATGGACCCATAGTCCAAGGTAGACTACTCACTCATCGCTCCGGAGGCAAGCATGGCGATGAAGAAGACCTCCGGTGGTGATTCCCCTCTCCGGCAGGGTGCCGGGAAGAGCTTCTGGACCCTCCCGATCTTCGGGTCGACGGCGGCAGGGGATCACGATGTATTCTGGAAAACTGATCGGGCCCTTAGGTTTTTCTCGTCAGGGGGTATATATAGGCGAAAGGATGATGTCAGAGGGGGTCCCACGCCCCCTCACACGGGGCTGGCGCGGCCAGGGGGGTGGCCGCGCCGCCCCTGTGTCTTGGGCCCACGTGGCCCCTCTCCGTCAGGTCTTCGGATGTTTGGGAGCTCCCCGGTGAAATATGACTTCAGGAACTTGTTTCGTCCAATTCCGAGAATATTTCCTGTGTATCACTTCTGAAACACAAAAACTGCAGAAAACAGGAAACTGGCACTGTGGCACTTCGTTAATAGGTTAGTTCCGGAAAATGCATAAAAATGCCACTAAGTGTAACGAAACAATAGGCAATTGGTGTAAAACAAAGCATGGAGCATCAAAAATTATAGATACGTTTGAGACGTATCACGGCGCTGTGGAACTTTTACTGGGAAAACACCAATTGATTTAGGGTTTTCGCAATAGATGCTTTAAATAGGCGAAGGGGCGATGTCAGAGGTGGACTAGGGGGCCCACACCGCACCCAGGCGCAGCCTAGGGGGCGCCATGGCATGGTGTCCAGGAAAAATAGGAGGTTCGGGCTCCATTTCATCCAATTCCGAGAATATTTCCTGTGTAGCTTTTCTAAAACACAAAAACAATAGAAAATAGGGAACTGGCATAGTGGCATCTTGTCAATAGGCTAGTTCCAGAAAACGCATAAAAACACATTGAAGTGTAACAAAATTCAAAGCAAATGGTGCATAAACAAGCATGGAGCATCAAAAATCTATTATATTATTAAAACAACTAACAACCAACGGTTTAGATTAGCTAGGGATAAACAAATAGAGAACAACGGCCAAGATCAACTTCTTAATATCCGACCGGTTCCGATTTAGATATGCATCTATCTATCGTGTCCTTCTAGGCCACGTCTAATCCTGTACAAAGAGTCAAAGACATACACACACGCAAGCTTTAACCCTACTAATCAATCGAATCCATGTCTGATTTGCCGCCGTCGTCTCTACTGCGGCCGCCGTCGCCGTTGCTCCGCACGCTTCTCATGGATTGAACATGATCTGAATTGATTACGTATCTCATCTGCCGCTGTCACGGCCGCTCAACAGCTGGATCTTCCATGGCCTCTCCTCTGTCCCAGGATGCTACGACGCCTCCAATTCTCATCGTCTCTATACTATGCACATTGTTTACCAACGGACGGCGACGACAATCTGATGTAGGTTTGCCCTGGGTTCCCAACGCAAAGCAAACACAACAATCTGCTGTAGGTTTGGCTGGGTTCCCTCTTATGTGCTCTGCCGACAGTCTTGATGCCCAAGCAGCTATCATCTATACATAGCTATGCTTTTTTTACACAGTGTTGGATTGACTTCAATCTAGATTGATGTCGGTTGGAGACTTGGAGTTGAGAAAATCTGTTTGTGCTTATAATATTTCGCCTGGCTGCTACGACAATTGGGAAGGTCAGTTTTCAGCTAGATCACATACATGTTCTCTAGCAATAGAAGCGCCCAGGTTTTAATTAATAATACTCAATATACAGTTTTTCCTTTTCTTTTAGATGTGTGATTACTATGATTAGTTCATATCTGAGAGCAGTGGGCATGATTTCCACAAGAGTGAAGCAAGTTCAGACACTCTATGACTTCATATGATCTGGACACGCCCAACTGGATCAATCCGAGGATACCATTTTCGATGTATCTCGAGTAGCAGCGCTTTATCATTTATTCAATAGTACAAACTATTAAGTAGAAGCCCAGGTTTGTACACTCAACTTCCTTTCAGATTTAGCGTGATTATTTTGCAATGGCGTGCATAAATTTATTGGTGATAAGCAGTTAATGTATGAACCATTTTACATTCAGTGTAGGGCAATCAGTAAAGATAGGAGTATTCATATTTACAGCATGTTTCAGTGACTTAGTCCCATACTCCCATATATCAGTTTTGCCAGTGACATTATTTTTTCCTTAAATGACAAATACTACAAAGTCCCGGGTGCTACTTCATTGGAATTTTATTGTGTCTTCCTTATGTGGAATACATCGCATTCCTTACAGTATTAGCTCCATTTTCCCTTCTAATGTGATAAGTGCTTCCTATGTTCTAGAGTTTATTTTTATTGTATAGAAACATGCTAGATCTTGATAATTTAGTGATGTATTTGATGGGCTCACTTCGTAAAAAGTTAGAGAAGATATATAGTTCTTATTATTGCATACTTACCTTGCCTTCAAAATATAATGTCTAAACAAATGGAAATGTCATGCATGTATTTAGTCGGAATAATGCTTCTAGCAGAAAAATATGTGTAATCCCCACCCGTGCAAATAATGTTTTTTTCTGTATGACTTTCACGTCAGCTATGGTGCAATTGACTTGTGGTAAGAGTGTGCATTCAATTTACTGGAGGCATGATTGTGTGCACAAGACAAACACTAAGCTTTGGAATTTAAATTGATTTCTGGCATCCAAACATACAGGTAAGGATCGTCAACTCTGCGCTAACTCTAGGGCAGTTTGCAGCCACGCCCGGGTAATCCAAGGCATGAACCATCGGCAAACTGAAAAGCCACTGTGACCATCCTGATGTTTTGATCGAACAAACGATCGGCAAACTGAAGACACGATACATGGATGCCATGGTGACCATCCTGATTTTTGGATCAATGGAGGCGTTTCTAAATACTACATCATACGGAAGACACAATATATGGCAGCTACTATACGGTGACAATCCTGATGTTTTGATCAATGGGTCATTGAACAAATGGTGAGACGGTCCAAAATTAGAAGGCACGAGAAGTAATAGCGTTATTCTACTAGACATCCAGTTCGTACTGGCTCCTCCTGAATGGTCGAAGACATGCCGACACAACAAACATAAGAAACGAAAAATACCTTCAGCTTCTGGTAATATCCACGTGCACTTCATTTTCATGTTTTTTTTTCATGTCTTAACATCTACGAGTACAATTTTTATGGTGTGTTTGCATGTCCATATGAACAAGCATTGCTAGGTTGTTTCTTCTTCTGAAATATTATTCAGATATTTCACTTATATTTATTAGATTTCACAAATATTTTATCAATTAACATCTACTATTTTCCTCCAAACAATATATGACTACTATTAAAATCGTTTGGAATACAGATAATACTTTGGAATAGACAAACTTGATGGAGGTGTAACTAAGGTGGACAAACACTAAGTGCAACTAATGAGAAATCGTTGAACTAATGATTACGAGCTTTGGTTTGATATATCATTTAAAGTACTCATAAGATATTACTCCCTCTGATCGGAAATAAGTGCCGGCGATTTGTACTAGCTTAGTATAAACTTTGTACTAAGTCTCCGACACTTATTTCCGATCAGAGAGAGTGTTAGATCACTTTAGAAGGGCCATATTATTCATTCTACTATCTTAAAAAATCTGTTTGCCATGTATAGATCAAAACAAAATCAGTGATAGCCATATCTATGTAGTTAGCAACTATGCGAAAATTTAGGAATCTACACAATATCATGCAAAGCCAAATGAGGTGAAACGACAATCCTATAATTTTCCAGACTAGGTTTTCGTTTGCTACCAAGGATACTATACAAAAAAGAGCAACTATTCTCCAGTTTATAGAGTCATATTTCTTACTTTCAAATGGTTATGGCATTGGATGAATCAGTAAGAAATAAGAATATGCAATCCATGCAAACATCAACGTCAGATATCCATGAGATAAAAATACTGGTACCAGAGTAACTGTATAACCCTGCCTCAACTCTTAATTGCACATAATAGGCTATTTTGCTCAACTGATACAAATTATCAATAAATAATGTGTAGAACTTTTCATTTGTGATAAATAAAATTAACAATGAAGGGAAAATTCATCAAAATTCTTCTTCAAAAGGGATTTAACTGATGAAAAATGAGAAGAGATTGATACTTACACTAGACCCTTGGGAGGACAACACGAAGCTAAAAAATTAACTCCAGCGTGCACAATAAAATTTTCCATACAGCTTGGAGCAGCCATGTATTTGTTGGGTCGCTCTGATCATCCATATAAAAGAAACCAAGATGGGCATAATCAACATTCATTTGAACCATTGGGGTGTACTGGGTCTGGGCCGATGGCTCAGAGCATCAATTAGACCGAGAGGAGAAAAATGGTCAAGTCGTAACGTGTGTGCAACTGCAAATAGCATATGTCGTTTGAAGCTAAAAATGTAAGGCAATTAAATGGCAACTCAAATTACCTTATAATGTAAAGATCAAAATAAGAAAATTCTGTGCTAGCTCAAATAACCATATATACGTATGAAGTCTAGAAGTACAAAGTGTTATTGTGTCAAAAACATATTCTTATTTGAAATGTGTTCATGTATATTCATGGTTGGTGTACTTAGGTGCAGACCAACAATTATGTTCACGGCTAAAGTATGAGCAAGAAACTTGCCAATTGTTTTTTAAATATTGCATAGCCTATTCATAGTTGACTACGTAGAGTCGAACACAGTACCTACATGTATCATTGACATGCTAAATAGCTATTTGTTCCTCCAATGACAAAGCTCATAATAAAAACTGCATGCGTCACACTGTGCGATGTTCCTTCAGGAACAACGCCATATGCATCCACACAGTTGTCCTATGGGTTTGGCCTATCACAAATTTAAATTTTCATAGTATAGAGATTGAAAAGAGGAACTGAAATTGTTGCAGAACGGGAAGTTGGGAACAATACCACATCTATCTGAGGAAGAGAGCGATTGAGATAGCAAGTTCAAATTGCTCGGTGTGAGCAGATAACACATGTGACTTTAGCGTTACAAACAAAATCATAAATGTATATTTAAGATATGAGATCTTAATGCAATGAAGAGAAAGTCCAATAAGATACAAACATCTAAGACCATCAAATAAATTTAATAATCTAACAAATGTATTGGCTGTTAGCAATGCTGAATTTCAAATGTTTAATTAAATTAAAAATATCTAGCCGCGCAAATGCGCGGGCTATCCTGCTAGTTATAGATACGTTTGAGACGTATCAAGCATCCCCAAGCTTAACTCCTGCTCGTCCTCGAGTAGGTAAGTGATAACAAAACAATAATTTTGAGGTGACATGCACCATCACAATCTTGATCAACAATGTAAGGCATTGAGTGTTGAGATCAAAGTACTCTAAACATGGGCATAAAAGGCATAATCTTGACAATAAAACTTAGCAACCATGTTATAACATGAAAAGTAACACAAACAAAAGATCATGAGTAATGAAACATTGAAAGTCAAGTGTGTATTTCAACCAGATTGAAAAACATAGCAAAATGGTTTTTAGCTTGTCCCTCATGGAATAGCAAAACATAAATGCATAGGACACCTTCAAGTTTAAGAGGACGACTAGATACAAATAAATTAAGAACAAGCAAAACCATAATCATGAATCAATCAATAATAAATTTTGGGACTATGCACATTAAACTCAGAATGACAACTATGCTCTCTTAGATGGTGCATATGTCGTCGTGGTGAAACAACATATGCCATGGGATGGCTTAAATGGGGGACAAACTAGGTGGCGGAGGATTCGGGAGAGGGAAGCATACTAAGAAGCACGACAGAGAGGAACACTCGATCTACCCAGGTTTGGGGCTCTCGTAAGGAGATAACACCCCTACTCCTGCACTACTGTCTGTATAAATGGATCGATGGACTGTACAACAATGGTGGCTTCCAAGCTCTCTGCTAGAGGAGGAAGTTGCACTGCTAACTGTGAGACTATCAAGTGACCAACCCTTGGCTAGGGCTCCATGTGCCACCTTATATAGTGGTGGCCAGGGTTACAATAGTCATCTACAAGTAGATGACACTGACTACAGTCCAAATAAGACAGGGTGATGATGGCTGCCACCCTTGACTTTGCCCCTGATTGCTCTCGATGGGACTCAGCATCCCTGTACCTTGTACTTGCTTCGACTGTGACCTTACCACTGTGAGGTAAGGACTGTACTTTGGCACAGTGATGGTTGGTTGACCACCACTATGCAACATGTCATCATGATCTTCCTCCATGCTGGGAAGGTTCTCTCCTTGATTGTAGGGATGTGACACTCTAGTTGACTTCTATGTCCCAAATATAGCCGTTGGTCATATCCCGGACCAATATGCCAGACCATCAACTCCTAGTCAGGTAATCCGGCCTCCCCTATTCCTGCATAACACACCAACTTGGTTAGGCTGGCATATTTATATATATGCCGACACACCTCATCATGTATCCCGGCTATTCTGACATATCTGGATACTGGCCGGAATACAGCTTATATGCCGGCCTGGCCGATACTCCTTTATGCCGGCCAGGCCCAATCTTGGTCAAGCATTATGAAGTCAACCACTTATCTCATATCTTTCTAGTCTCTTGACCCTACCGGGGCTCATCCCCCCGACACTAGTCCCTGAAGCTATCGAGGTCCCCCAGTCTCAAATGAGGGGCCTTGGCAGGTTCAACAAACCATCTCTTTTTATGATGTCCCGGCTCTTGATTATATGCCGATGATTAACTTATATGTCGGCCCGCTGTCTATATGCTGGCACCTCTTTCTTCTCTTTCAAGTTGTTCCGGCCGGTCCCAAAGGTATTCTGGATGGGACACATTTCTGGTTTGGTCTTGCCGGGACATAGCTATATCTTCCTCGAGAAGCTAAGTCCGACGTATCACCTCGGAACTTGTAATTGCCCTGCTACTATGAACGGTCACATCAAGTGACAGTTTGCAGCGTATTGCTTGTCATTGATAACTGTAGCCATTACTACCATAACGTGCCTAGTGGCATGGTTAATCGAAACGCCACCCCACGTCGTGCCCACACGTGGCAAACTGGCACAGTAACTGTCACGGTAGTGGAGCACTCCCACCGTGCCCATGATGTCTATCCCTCGGGTATAAATAGGGGAGCGGTGTAACTTAGCCCTTTTTACCCCCCGCTCCTTCTTCTTCCTCTGGCTCTCCCCCTCGAGTTCTCCTCCGCCGAATCTCTGCGAATCTGCACCGCTGCCGTCCAGCCCGCGCCGGCGTCGCATCACATGACGCTCCAGCCTCTTCCTCAATGCTGCCGCCGCTCTTCTTCCTTGACAGTACATTGCTCAGGGAGATCGCCATCTTCTCTGCAAGCTCTCCATTGCTCCCCCGTCGTCGACCCAACTCTGGTGAGTTCTTCCTCTTGTTCTTTTCCATGTTTCTTTGTAGTTCTGTACTGGTAATCTCTCTGGCTTGGATCTCCTTTAGTTGCTCATCTTAGTATTCGACTGATTCGATTAGCATTACTGTTGTTCTTCTCTATAAGTTCATGGCCATTCTTTGTGTAGGAATTTCCCCGAATTATCTTTGAATTAACTGCGCCCGTAGATCTGACTTTCCTGCTAACTTGCGCGAGATCTGTTTCTCGGAGAGACTAACTTTTTCCTTTTAACTTCTTCTGCTAGGACTAGCACTACGGGACTCTGGCTCTCATGCCTTGTCCCGACCAAATCAATGGCGCCGGAAGAGGATAATCCAGCCCAACCTCAGGGACGTTCTAGCTGGGAAGGGTCAAAGGTGACTCCGGCTGACATAGAATGGATCACTAACACCCGGCGTGTCCCGGCCGGCGTATCATGCCGGCTGCCTGCCAGGGGATCTGTGCCAGCACCTGAACCCACTGAGAGGGTAGTCTTCATATCACACTTTTAGCGAGGATTCGCTCTCCTGGTTAGTGACTTTTTCTGGGATTTCTTGGACCACTATGGTCTCCAGCCTCATCATTTGCCGGCAAACACTATTATGATTTTGTCGGCCTTTGTTGCCTTTTGCGAGGGCTATGCCGGCATAGAGCCTTTCGTCCAAGGATGGTCCAAGTACTTTCAATTGCGAAAGCAAAGTGCCCAGGAGCCCCGGGACAAGGATGCTCTGCCGGAAACTGCTAAGGAGAAGAAGGACCATCCCATGACCCAATGTGGCGTGGCCACCATTATGTCTCGGAAGGGCTCCGACTTTCCAAAGATTGAGCTGCTTGAGTCATGCAAAAAGTGGCAGAAGAGCTTCTTTTATGTGATGAACACTACAGATGTTGATCTGCTCAACCTGCCGACATATGTTGATATCCTGCCCAATGAGATAAAGAACTGGATGTACAACCCTAAGAACACGGTGGGTGCGGTCAATGCTCTCCACCGGGTTAAGGGCGAACTCCGTGATGCCGACCTGACGGCGGAGGATATCATTGCCTACTTCATTAGCCGGCGAGTTTCTCCTCTTCACCACCGATCTCACAAGATTTGCCAGATGAGCGGGGCCATGGACCCCACCCGGCAATCCACACATGAACTGAGCATCGCCGATATTCTGCGGCAGGGAAAAGATATCTGCAAGACTCCATAGACTGTTTTTGCATGGGGGCTTGAGCCGTATAGCCAGGACTATCCTGCCCCGATGGTAAACCACTTTTGCCAATACTCTTGCTCTTAGTCCGGCATATTTACTTAGCCGATATATTCATGATTGATCTGACATATTTACTTAGCCGCTATATCCATGCTTGATCCGACATATCCTTGCCGCCGACATACTTCTTGTTTCTAATCAACTTTCTTTCTCTTCTGCAGAAATTCAGCTTCCAGGACTTGGAGAATTCCCGGATTACTATCGCTCCAGACCGCACTGTGCCGGATCCTAAAGATCTGGATCACGAAGAAAAGATGCCCAAGAACACTTGCGCCGCCTCTGCCACGGGTAAGGCCTCCTCTTCCCGGCATTTCATTCAAGACTGGAGTGACGACGATTCTGATGGGGAATGCCTGATGTACTTTGATCTGATACTGCTCGCTTATGCCTTTCCTACAATGCCGTCATCAGCTATTCTGGATGAGGAGGTTGTAGATGCTGCCCCTTTGAACCAGGGACCTCCCACCGGCGCACGTGTCGGCCGGAAACATGGAGTTAAGCCCCAGCCTGAACCAGTTGAGAAAACAAAGATACAGAAGATTGGCGTGCCTCTTCCAAAGAAGCAGAGGCCTGTTGCCTCGGGGTAAATCTCTTCCCTTCTCATCTTTTTTGGCATTCTTCTTCTTTTGCTTACTAACTTGTTCTTTTCTTTCTCAGGGATCCACTTGCTCCGGAGCATGCCTCTAGCTCCAGTGCTAGCCCTCATACTAACAAGCTGGCATCTCCTGTGTGCCCTAATATCCCAGCTACTAGCCCTGTTACTTCTCTGGCACGGGCATCTTTGCCTACGCCTGAAAAGACTTCTACTCCGGCAAAGGACAACCCTCCACCGAAACAAGATACTTCTTCCCCCGATGTCCACATGGACACGGGGGGCTCAACAAGATGTTCCTGACACTGGCGCCAATGCGAGCGGCATCGAAACTGCTGAGAATGCCAGCGCAAGCAACAAGAGCGCCAACATAGACAAAGGACAAAACCCCGAAGTGCCAGAAATCCAGACTGAACCAACATCAATTGCACCGGGACAAGCTACACCGGCCGCGCCGGAGAAATTAGCATCCCAGACTCTGACTCTGGAGAAGACTGCCTCTGCGCCGGCCAAAACCGGCACTCCTACCAGAAGCCTAGCGCCGGCACCTACCAAGGCCGTGCCGACATTCAAGATGACTCAGATTGTCAAGGAGAAACATGTCACTTCCCCTGCCAGTTCCGCTATAACACTCCACACTGGCAAGGGAGCGGCCCGGGTTAGCTCCTTCCATACTCCAGAACTAGAAGGCCGTGTTTCTCTGCGGGCCAAAAGTGACAACAGCCTTGGCTCTCTCAAGGAATATTGCATGAAGTGGAATGAAGCTGACTTTGTGGACATAGCTAGTTCCAGCAAGAAGAAAGCACTGGCCGAAACTCAGACTGCTGACATCCCTCCTGCTATACCGGCAAAGCCCGTTGATATTGCCAGTGAACTGTTTAGCATTCAACAGAGACTTTACCGCTTGGCCGAAGCCACTAATATAAGTATTTATCCTTATATCTCCCCAGTCCCTGAAAATGTTGGCTGTCCGGGATACAGACATCTGGGATTTTCCAATATCTTTTTTAACTTAGCTGACTTTCAAATCCAACTATCCAATATATAAGCTCGATCCAAGCTTCAAATTGTAGTCACCGAGGGCCAGGATAGGTGCGCAGCACCTGTGCCAGGTCTTCAAAATAAAAACCTGACCAAACTTTCAAATCCACCTGTCTATCATATAAGCTCGATTCGAGCTTCAATTCCTAGTCACCGAGAGCCGGGATAGGTGCGCAGCACCTGTGCCGGATCTTCAACATAAAGACTTGGTATAACCTTCAAATCTTCTAATATGCCAAATTTTCCTTATAACAATTCAAATCCTAACAATTCTGCGGTGCATGAATAATGAGCGCCGAGACATGTACCATGACCTCGTGTGCGAGCACCGGAAATTATCCAATGAGCAAAGCAAGCTTCACCTTGATCTAAACAAGAAAGGTAAACCCAGCCGACATACCGTTATATGCCAGATTACTTTCATCATTTACTCTTCACAATATTCTTCTTGCCGACACATCTTAATGTGCTGAAACATAACTCTTTGCCAACATTTTTTTTAGCCACTGCTGAGGAGCAAGTCACCGAGCTTCTCAAGAGGGTGAAGGAGCTCACAGGTATGTCGGATCTTGCAAATTTTCAAATAAGCACTTTGCACTTCAAATCCTTCTATTTTTACCATTGTCCTCTATCTTCAAATCCTTTCTTATTCTTTTGACTTCAAATCCTTGCAGATGAGAAAACTGCCCTGGAGGCTCGCCATCGGGGCTGTGTGTCCTCAGTGGATGTGGCCAAGCAGCTGGTTGAGAGGGATGCCGGCTACAAGGCCGAGATAGACCAACTAAAGTGATGGGTTCGTAGCATAGAAAACAAAAATTTTCCTACGCATGAACACAAAAACTGGCCAAGATACTCTACGAGATGGTAGCAACGGATACTCACCCTCGACGACCGTAAGCGGGGATTATGTTCCCGCACAAACGTTGACGATGGAGAGTTGGTGAAGACGCACGTAGTCGACGTAGTCGTTCACTTGACGTAGTCGACGTCGTGGTTCACTTGACGATCACAAGATCATGTACCCGGCGCCACAAGTGGCAGCGCCCCCGTACTCGCACACACGTGCAGCTTGACGTCGACTCCTCCACGCCCTTGGTCCAGCGGGGCAGCGGAAGAAGGGATCCGCCAAACACTCCTCCACACACTTCTCTAAGTGTATGAACTACGAACTACAATTCCGGCAGAGCTTCGCTAAGCAGAGACGGAATTTGGGCAGCAACTATGCAAGGGAGGGGAGGATCAAGAAGTGTGTGAACAAGGGAGAGAGGGGGGTTTATATAGAGGAGGAGGGCAGCCAAGGGGTGGCCGGCCCAAGGGTCTCCTCCCTCTTCATTGCCCCCTCTTCATTCCCTTTTATGGTGATTACTCCCTCATCAACATGAGGTAACCCCCATTTTAATGCATGACATTCATGCCAATTAAAATCACACTTATTGATTTAATAAAACATTTTTATTTCTTTAATATTTGTTAATTCATTCAATTAACAAACATTAACAAATACACCCTTGAGTTATTTTGATATCCCGAAACAGTTTTGGTACTTTTCTGAAACAACCCTTATGCTGTCCTGTAATTCGATCGGAGTATCGTATCCACTCAAAAACGATGATGAGCCTTAAGTGTGTCACCCTACGGTTCGTGAATAACGTGGACATGATCGAGACTCCTCTCCGATCAATAATCAACAGCGGGATCTGGAAATCCATGATGACTCCCACTTACTCAACGATGAACTAGTGATCGTGTGAACCGGTAACGAATATAGTTAATTCCTTTTGTCTCGCGATATTATTACTTGTCCAAGATCCGATCATTTGGTATCAACCATACCTAGTTCGATCTCGTTCCTGACAAGTCTCTTTACTCGTTCCGTTATAATGCATTCCTGTGACCTAGTCACATGCTTGCAAGCGATTCCAATGCAATATCACCGAGAAGGGCCCAGAGAATATCTTTCCGTCATCCGGATGGACAAATCCCACTCTTGATCCATGAGCCTCAACTAATACTTTTAGAGTACCCAAATCAACCTTTATAATCACCCTATTACGGTGTGACGTTTGATATCATCAAAGTACCCTTCCGGTATCAGTGATAAACATGATCTCATGGTCTAAGGATTAGAACTACTTCGCATGAGTTTGATACAGCAATGAACTTGATGACTTGATCGTTTTGCTATTCAAACTATGGGTGTGAGTGTTCATCATATCAGTCTTCTAATGATATGACCCCGTTATTAACAACATCCAATGTTCATGATCAGGAAACCTTGATCATCATTTAATCAACGAGCTAGTATAAAAGAGAGGCTTTACTAGGAACCTTTTTAGTTTATTAATCACACAAGTATTAATGTTTCCGATTAATACAATTCTAGCATGAGAAATAAACATTTATCATAAACATGGAATATGATAATAACCACTTTATTATTGCCTCTCGGGCATATTCCCTTCAGTCTCCCACTTGCACTAGAGTCAATAATCTAGTTGATACTTGCGTATATAACACTTATGGCTTTCACGTGTTATCCGTACGCGTTGCAGTGGTTAATCTGATCTCCAGATCTGACACTTTCAGTTCTGTGTGTATTTGCATGTCTTTGCGTCTCTACGCATCACTCATTCTCAAATGAGATAGTTGGGTATAAATTTGGTCCTTAGGTGAGACCTTAGTTCCTTTAGCTAAAATCATGTTGTCACTATTGTCGCACAATAGATCTTCACAGTAATAGCCAGCTTGGAACTACACCTAGTTTGATAACAAACTTCTTGACACAAATGCCCTCTTTAGCTACTTCTAAAGCAGCCATATACTCAACCTTTGTTGTAGAATCCATCACAATGTCTTAACTTTGGAACTCATCCAAATCCATCATGGAACTTCCTTCCATTACATTGTGCCACCTAACGTATAGCTAAAATTGAGATAAACTTAATTTGTATCTTGTGACAAACTTAGTATCAATGTAACACTTTACAATGAATTATGTGTCACTTTGTCATACATAATATATATCCTTAGTCCTTCCAAAGCACATAAGAATATCTCTACTATTGTCCAGTGATCATCTTATGACTTTTATCACTCTGGTATATGCTCATAACATTTAGAGCATAGGACATATCTGGATATGTACATATCATGGTATACATGATCGATCAAATCATTCATGTAGATTCACTCATCAAGTATTAAAAACACCTGAATCTTGTTTCAACCTCTTCCATGCGACAAGAACTTTTCTTGTCCTTTCCATATTGAACTTCATTCAATATTTCATCTATGTACTTTGGCACAACCATATTGGTACCTCGATCTATCTATATAGACATCAAGACCCAATATTTTGGTTTTGCCTAAGTCTTTCATTGAAATCTAATTTTAATGAAATTCTTAACCTATGCCAATAAAAGATACATCATTTCCAATTAACAATATGTCTTCTACATAATGTACTGAAAATATGTCTTAGCGCTCCCACTTAATTTCTTGCAAATGCAAGCATATTCATCGTATCTGATGAAACTAAACCTTTTAATTATTTCATCACGGTGAATATTCTAACTCCGCGATGCTTGCTTCAACCATTGAAGTTTGCATGCCTTTTAGCATCCTTTGAATTTACAAAACCCATTGGACCATGTCATGTACATGTCCTAGGTAACCATTCTATTAGAAGAATGTTGTCTTGTTTGTTCAACTAACATATACCAAACTTGGCATATGTAGTGGTTGCTACAGTAATCCTTTCAGACAAAATATCGCTATGAAAGATCAAATCTTGTCATAGTCAACTCATTGAACACAATCGTAAACTCTTTTAATGATGTGTCGACTATTTCAAAGATGTTAAACATCCATATCTGTCTTTATAGATCGAAATACGTTCATTAGGCTTCATGCCTTTTGAGGGTCTTCCAAGTTCATAAACTTGGTTTCTCGTGTATGGAACTATCATGGATTTTATGGCTTCTAGCCATTTGACGGAGTCAGGGCCCATCATTGCTTCTTTGCATGCAGTCGGTTCATCATTGTCAAACAATAATGATTCATTGTCAAATCTAACTATTTGATTGTTACCCGACTCACGCGGTTCAATAGGAACTTTGATGTATGTGACCACAACCTTTGAGGTACGACAGCCATGCGTATTGTGGCCGCCTCTGGGACACTTCCCAGCGCTGCGCTACTCAGCACATATAGCTTAGGTTCAACAACCTAATCAAAGTTCTATTGTCCTCCCACTTGACTTTTTACAAAAAATTCCTTCTCAAGAAACTTGATGTTTTCGGCGACAAACACTTTTGTCTTCAGTGTTCTGGAGGAATACCCAACAGTTACTTTGGGATAACCTACAAAGATGCATTTATCCGACTTTGGTTGTAAACATTTTACATATGCCTAGCATACCAAAATTTTAGAAAAGACAACTTGGGTTTTATCCCATGCCATATCTCATATGGTGTCATTTTAACGGATCATGATGGCGCTCTTTTCAGTGTAAAAGCGGTAGTCTCTAAAGCTTTATCCTTAAAATATAATGGCAGTTTTATAGACGACACCTTTGATCCAACGATGTCAAACAAAGTTTGATTTCATCTCTCGAACACTCCATACTCCTATGGTGTTTCGAGAAATACAAGTCTATAGAACGATTCCTCAACTTTTAGGTGTTTGCTAAACTTGTAACTCAAATATATTCCTTTATGATCAAATCATAAATTCTTTATTCTCTTGTTACAATGATTTTAAACTTCATCTAGAAATACTTTGAACAATATTCAAATATTTCATGCTTCTTCCTTATCAAGTAAATATACACATATATCTACTCAAATCATCGGTTAAAGTAAATGAAGTTCAAGAATTCACCACACACGGCTACACATAATGGACTATATACATCAATATGTACAATATCCAATAAGTTAGTCGTCCGTTCTTGTTTGGCCTACAAACGGAGTTTTAATCATCTCTAGGAAATTTTCACAAGCGTCAATTGATTCAAAATCAAAAGACTCCAAAATCCCATCAACATGGAGTTTCTTCATGTTTACTTTCCAATATGATTTAAACGGTGGTGTCACTCATAAGTGATCTTCTAATCATTTGTCTTGAGACACTTTTAGCATCAGTGTTATGGATGTGATTTCTCCAACAAGATAAGCGTTCATCCATCTTTTATGAATGCGGTAATAATTTGAACAACCATTGTTCTCATAATACCAGAACAAAATAACAATTATTCAAACAAATCTTGAAGGCTAGGTTTAATTCCAACGAAACACAATAACACTTTATTTGTTTTCGATGAGAATCATCCCATATTCATTTGCTAGTTAATTAGGCCATTGTAGTTCTTGTATTGCGTTGTTCTGTATGACAGTTCATACCAACCAATTTAGTATCAAATACCCAAGAACAACATTGTTTTAACAAGCAACGAATACACCCATAACATGTATATCTTCTATATACCTGAGCTGGACATTTCCAGTCTTTTCTTCTCTGCCAGAATAAAATTTGGATTCTCTTTTAGCAATTCTTTTCCTTCTAGAAGAATCTATCAACATCAATAGTGGCGCCATTCACATGGCACATAGTTCAAGGCATGATTAGTCAAACACTAATACCCTTGGACTCACACTTTGAAGTAGATCACCATAATCACATATTTGGCGTTCTTCCAAATTCCATTCTTTAGTAATCTTTTAGTGTAGTAAACATTTTACCTACATCTTCCATTCATCCTATCATGACATCTTTCATGATCAAGCTACTATAGCTCATGAGGACGAATTGCGAGTATAATATTAGTTCCTAAACCTTTTAGGAGATCTGGACGCCTGGCGTCTCTGATCTTCACAAATTCTCATACAATATGAGAACATGTGTCTTACTAAATTATACTCTATCACTTTGCAACCAAACATTGTTTCAGATATCACAATATCTTCCACACATGATAGTTTATGAAACAATTCTTTCAACTCCTAGATAACCTTGATACTAAAAACAACTTTTGAATATCAAGGATCATGGAGGCAAGTGTGATACTTAGATACTAACACTGGAATTGTTACTCTTGATTCAATACTACTTATTAAATTTTTATCGAGTAACAAGGGTTTGCTAAAAGTTTTCAATAGGACTTTAAACTTTAGATTGACATTCAAACAATACGATACCAGTTCGTAAAGTTAACATCCAGAATTCTATAGTTCTATTATCTCAATTATAGCTAATCGCAAGGTAGTAAACAGATGCCAATAACTACAACAACTATGCAAATTCACTTTGATTTAGTTCATGATAAATTGAGTTCTATAATTCAAAATTACTAGATGAACTCCCACTTAAAAACAACATCCCTCTTAGTTTTCTTAAGTGATTACACAAACCAAATTCACTATACCGCAACCGATCATCACGTGCAACGGCATAGTTTCAAAGGCGAACATCACCATGTTCATCATATCAACCATATGACTCATGCTTAACCTTTCGGTTCGTGTTCCGAGGCCATGTCTGTACATGCTAGGCTCGCCAAGTAGAACCATAGCACTCGCGTGTGTAAAACTGTCTTACACCCGTCGTATGTGAACGTAGAGTCTGTCACACCCGATCATCACGTGGTGTCTCGAAACGACGAACTTTCTTGACGGTGCATGCTATGGAAGAACACATTTTATCTTGATATTTATGTGAGAGGGATCATCTTATAATGCTACCGCACGATCAAATCTAAGCAAAATAAGATGCATAAAAGGATAAACGTCACATGCATATATAATGTGATATGATATGGTCCTTCACGCATTCGATCTCCATCTTGTGCGTCATGGCATGATCTCCATCATTCCACCGGCGTAGCACCAAGGTCCATGGCGCGCCACCTTGGTTGTCTTCCTCCATTACAATATATCACTTGGATATATATATTCGGCACGCAGGCCATTTAAATGTAAAGACAACCATATGGCTCCTGCCGGTTGTTTATAACTTACAAAAAGGATCATTGCATACAATTTGTAACATAAACAATTTGACCATATCACATCACATGCCCCTGCAAAAACAAGTTAGATGTTTCTAATTTGTCTTGCATATTTTACGTGGTTTGGGGCTTTCTAGGAAGAACCGTTCTTACCTACGAACATGTAACCACAACGGTGATAGAAATATTATTAACAACTATTTGTAAAATAGATCATAACTATAGTGGGAGAAACGTGCACCCGCAAAGCCACATATGCCGAAGCATGTCAAGTGTGGGACAAGTTTCATGAACGCGGTCACATAAGGTTAGTCTCGGGCAGCTTCAAACCCACTATGCCACTATGATCCAAAATATAAAATAAATTGCAATAACATGATCATCAACGCCCACATCCACATGTGTTCTAACCGTGCATACCAACTACGCATAGAGATGGCTCTGATACCACTGATGGGTTCGTAGCATAGAAAACAAAAATTTTCCTACGCATGAACACAAAAACTGGCCAAGATACTCTACGAGATGGTAGCAACGGATACTCACCCTCGACGACCGTAAGCGGGGATTACGTTCCCGCACAAACGTTGACGATGGAGAGTTGGTGAAGACGCACGTAGTCGACGTAGTCGTTCACTTCACGTAGTCGACGTCGTGGTTCACTTGATGATCACAAGATCGTGTACCCGGCGCCACAAGTGGCAGCGCCCCCGTACTCGCACACACGTGCAGCTTGACGTCGACTCCTCCACGCCCTTGGTCCAGCGGGGCAGCGGAAGAAGGGATCCGCCAAACACTCCTCCACACACTTCTCTAAGTGTATGAACTACGAACTACAATTCCGGCAGAGCTTCGCTAAGCAGAGACGGAATTTGGGCAGCAACTATGCAAGGGAGGGGAGAATCAAGAAGTGTGTGAACAAGGGAGAGAGGGGGGGTTTATATAGAGGAGGAGGGCAGCCAAGGGGTGGCCGGCCCAAGGGTCTCCTCCCTCTTCATTGCCCCCTCTTCATTCCCTTTTATGGTGATTACTCCCTCATCAACATGAGGTAACCCCCATTTTAATGCATGACATTCATGCCAATTAAAATCACACTTATTGATTTAATAAAACATTTTTATTTCTTTAATATTTGTTAATTCATTCAATTAACAAACATTAACAAATACACCCTTGAGTTATTTTGATATCCCGAAACAGTTTCGGTACTTTTCTGAAACAACCCTTATGCTGTCCTGTAATTCGATCGGAGTATCGTATCCACTCAAAAACGACGACGAGCCTTAAGTGTGTCACCCTACGGTTCGTGAATAACGTGGACATGATCGAGACTCCTCTCCGATCAATAATCAACAGCGGGATCTGGAAATCCATGATGACTCCCACTTACTCAACGATGAACTAGTGATCGTGTGAACCGGTAACGAATATAGTTAATTCCTTTTGTCTCGCGATATTATTACTTGTCCGAGATCCGATCATTTGGTATCAACCATACCTAGTTCGATCTCGTTCCCGACAAGTCTCTTTACTCGTTCCGTGATAATGCATTCCTGTGACCTAGTCACATGCTTGCAAGCGATTCCAATGCAATATCACCGAGAAGGGGCCAGAGAATATCTTTCCATCATCCGGATGGACAAATCCCACTCTTGATCCATGAGCCTCAACTAATACTTTCAGAGTACCCAAATCAACCTTTATAATCACCCTATTACGGTGTGATGTTTGATATCATCAAAGTACCCTTCCGGTATCAGTGATTAACATGATCTCATGGTCTAAGGATTAGAACTACTTCGCATGAGTTTGATACAGCAATGAACTTGATGACTTGATCGTTTTGCTATTCAAACTATGGGTGTGAGTGTTCATCATATCAGTCTTCTAATGATATGACCCCGTTATTAACAACATCCAATGTTCATGATCCGGAAACCTTGATCATCAGTTAATCAACGAGCTAGTATAAAAGAGAGGCTTTACTAGTTTATTAATCACACAAGTATTAATGTTTCCGATTAATACAATTCTAGCATGAGAAATAAACATTTATCATAAACATGGAATATGATAATAACCACTTTATTATTGCCTCTCGGGCATATTTCCTTCATAAAGGGCCGGATTACTGAGCTTCTGGATGAGAAGGAGCAGAGGGAGGGCCAACTTAAGAAGGTCCAGGGGCTGCTTGTAACTTCAGAGGCTAACGTCTCTGGAGCTAAGGCTGAACTGCAGCACCTGAAGGAGCAGGCCACCAAATGGGAAGTTGATATTGCCTGGCTCAACACTGACCTCGACAGTAAGCTTCAAATCCTTTTACTTTTACCTTGCCCGACATATACTGTCCGACATACTACCAACCTTTCCGGCATATTAATCATGCTGGCATATACTCATATTTCTAATATCTTCTTTATCTTTTAGGCTTGTTCCCTGCCTCTGCCGAAGATGTTGAGAAGGCCCTGCAGGTGGATTGGCTGAACCGGAATGTCCCGGTTGACTCTCCCAACTAGGATATGTCGGAGCAGCTGATTGCCCCGGACGCCCACAAGAATGCCATGACTGCTTGTACTGATGATCTCCTCCTTGGCGCCCAGGAGGCATACCAAGCTCTTTGGCCAGGACAAACTACTCCCACTAATCCTGCTGACCTTGGCAATGACTTGCAGCTGTCTAAGGTTCGCATCGGAGAATGGCGAGACTCCAGTGCTCGGGTTGGAGCTGATGAAGCCCTCACATGCTTCCTATCCTAGTACGAAAAAGCTGATCTTGAGACTTTGCACTCTATGCACGAAGGATCTGCATGGACCACAGACCCGGAGCTTATTCGGTGTCGCAGGGAGTTGGCCCACAGCTATGTGGATTATGCCCACACCGAGGTCTTCGTCTGGGACATCCGCGAGCCAGAGAAGAAGGATGACGCTGATAATGCTGAGGGCTCTGATTCTAGCCAGGACGAGGAAGAAAATGAAGATGCTGACAATACCGACACTGAAGCTCCGGTCCAGGGATCTGCGTTGACTGGAGGTGATACTTCGATTCCTTCTGCTAGATCCGGCACACCGGATGCCGATGTGTCCACGGCCACTGCTCCACCTGCCAGCAGTTCTGCCTCCGCCCCTGCCTCTTAAACTTTGCCACAAAAGACTTTAAGTTTCATCAGATCCCCGGTATGTCGGGTGTAGTTGTAAGATATACTCTATTTGCTTTGGTTTTGTAACATCCCAAATTTTCAAAAATAAAATTTTCATCATGCATTCATGGCATATTGCATATCAAGATCATTTCCAAAGTTTTGAATCTTGTTCTTTCATAGAATATTGTTTTCAAATGCCTTTTTACCCCAAATTTTAGAAACAAAAAGGTTTCAGAAAGAAAGTATTTAAAATGAGTTCCATTGTTATGGAGCTATTTTATTTTTCCTCTAGTAATTTTTTTGAAAACCAAATAGTGGGAAGTTATTAAACTTAACTTCCTAGTTATTTGGACTCTATATTTAAAGTTTTACAAAAAAAATTTTTCTTTCCAGCATATCACTAAACCTTTGGTTTTTAGGTTATGAACACACCTTTTTAAAGACCAGAAGTGGTCACCTTTGATTTTATTCAAATCTGAATTTAGTAGGCTTTTCAAAAACTTAAAACAGAAATCAGAAACAAAAGAAAAAGAAAACAGAAGGAAAAAATAAAAGGGAGAAGCCAGGAGTCCACTTGGGCTGCACCCGGGAAACCAGCCGGCCTAGACCACCCTGAACCAGCCCGACCCAACCAACCCCTCCCCTCTCTCTCCGCCATGCGGGCCCCACCTGTCATCCCTCTCCCCGCAAACTCCTCTCCCTCCCAGTAACGTTCGCCGGCGTTACTCCCCGGCGTTACTCGCGCCATAACTGGCCATCAAGACCCTCCACTATAAAGCCCAGCACCCCCTCTCCCTTCTCCTCCCTTCCCCTCTCGATTCAGAGCTGCCAGGCTGCTGAAATCGCTCGCCGTAGCTCACAGATTCCGCCGCCAGTCACCGTCGATTTCGACGCGGTGAAGCATCCCCTTCTCACCCCGAGCTCCCCCTCCTTCTCCCCTCTCTTTGGAGCATCGAGTGATAATTTGCCCCGCCTTTTTCACGCAGTTTCCTAAGCTCTCCAACGACTACCGAGGCCGCTGTCGCCTCCAGCCGCACCTCGCCATCACCTAGGGAAGTACCAGTCGTCGATGACCACGGATTCGAGGTCTCCGTCATCTGCAGAACACCATCCACCACTCCATCGCCGATGATCATCACCGGAGCAAGCTCACCGTCGACCACCTGGACATCCTCGCCAGACTTCGTCTCACCGGTGAGCCTCCCCTGTTCATTTTCATCACCTGCCCTCGGATCTGCATCGCACGGCTAGAATTAGAAGCCAGAACTAAAACGGTATCGACCAATAGGACTGTGCCACGTCGCCCAGGCCAGTCAGCCCCCGGTCAATCCAGTCAAACTCTTTTTCAAATTCGATTTCAAATTCTAGTTTGCTGCTGCATCTTGTAAAATCGATAGAAAATAAAATACTTAACCAAAAATTACAAATAATACCTCGTTGGAATCCTTAGGATGTGTAGAATCCAGTAGTACAATAAAACTTGTTATTTTATGGGTTCATTATGAATCTATTGTCAGATCTGAAGCAAACATTCAGTTTGATAATAAATTCATAACTTTTGTTCTATGAGTCCAAATGCTACAAATTTGTAGTCTATGGAATCCTTGGAACATATAGAACACTCCAGAAGCAAAAGTTTTCAAAGTTAGTACATGCACAAACTTGCTACTATTAAATATGTCCAAATCACCATTTTCTTTACCATTTGTTTTCTAAAAACTATTTTTGAGTGAAACCACTTGCAGTGGCTTCAAGTTACTGTCACCTAACCAGTGGTAGCTCAAACTTATTTTTGCCGTATAGTACCAAACCAGAACCTACTTTTCCAAAGTGTTATCCTATTTTTATCAAATGAACTTTTGTTAATGCCTTGTTAATTATTAAATAAAATCCCTTCTAACACCACACTGTTTTTAAGAGCATCTTGTTCCATCTTATACAACATATTCACACACTCACTTAGTGTGTGAAATTAAAATGACATTTGCTTACATGTATACATGCATACATGTCTATGTTTGTCATTAGAAATAGATAATTGATTGCTGAATGTTTGGATTGGATAGATTGTGAAGAGGAGCAAGGCTATCTTTGTGACTGTTGTGAGTGTGCAAGCTGTTACCAAGGCAAGTGACACACATGTCCCTTACCCATTTTACTTATGCATTAGTGTATTCACCTCTTGTAGTATGCACGATAGGTGGTTTATTCAACTATTTTATCAAATGCTTAGATCCTAGTAGTGTGTAGCTATCCCTCAAAACCCCACCTGATAGGATGCTAAATACTTTGAAAAATATTGATGCCATGCTAAGATCACTTGAAAAGTGTTTTGTGAACAAATTAAGAACTTCAACTAAAATGAAACACCTAGGTGGATTGGTTTGATAAGAGGAGGCAAGGTAGGTGGGTTCTGGGATGCATGCCTTGTTAAGAGGATGTGGGTTTAGAATACTGCTCGGGATGGCCACCCAGGAACAAAGAGATGGCTATGTCTTCCATGCTTAGTGTACTTCCAGTGCAGCCTTATGACATTATGGGCTCTGTCTTGACTGATTAGATGTGGGAGTACAACTTGTCGGCAAGAAGTGGTGGTAGTTGAATTGTAGGTTGGGAATGGAGCTTGCCAAGTTAGTTGCCCTCTCCTTCTAAAAGGTCTCATTTCATTTTATGTATGGGCATAAAATGAATCGTAAGGTGAAAGTGCACAACCCTTGCAAGGTGTTTAAACTAATCGATTAGCCGTGTCCTCGGTTATGGACAATTGAGTCTCTAGACATGGAATGTACGGAAGAATCTCATCACCGATTTTGAATGACTAAAATCTGTCTAGAAAACCCTAGGTAGGAACTAAGGACCATACACTCCGAGGGGTGGTGGTGCCTGAGGTTCCAACTTTGTTGAATTGCGCCCAGTGCTACATAACTTGCAACTATGTAGTATTTGGGGGTTATTTCAACCCTTTTAAAATAAAATCTTCGAAATAAAATCTTGACTCAAAATAGGACAAAATTGGCTTTATGCAAATCTAGCCCAGAGATCCACCAGCCAAATAGCATGTAGCTAGATCTTTCACAGTTGCCACCAAATATTTGTCATTTGCCAGTACATCATTGTACTGACCCCCATTTATGGGGCTGCATAATCAAATGTGCAGGTTCTTCTGATGAGGAGTGAAGTGTTAGGATCTCGAGTCTACATACCAACATGACTACCTATGGTGCATGCTAAAGATGGAGGCTCGCTACTATTTTAGTTCCGTTGTGCTTAAGTTGAACTCTATTTTCCCTTGTCGGTCTATGAGACCGAAGACTTGTAATAATTTGTGAGACTTATGTATCTGGATCTGCGTGTAATCTTGATACTATGTGATGATTACTATATTTTATTCTGTGGTGCTATCATTGATCCAGGGAATAGCACATAACACAGGTGTTCCACCTTAATCCAAAGGTGGGGCATCACAAAATGGTATCAGAGCATAGTGTTGCCTGTAGGATCGAGACCCTAGGATTGGGAAACCTTAGGACACAAATTTTTATTTTAAAAGCTATACAAAATGAACATGATCTTATTGTCTTAACCATTTCATTCTTACTTGTATTTCTCTTCTTGTTCTGATCATTCCTTCTTCTTTTCAAAAATGTTGTAGATGGACACCTACGACGAGAGAGTGGTAGCTGGTGAGGGAGATTACCTTTTCTCGGAGGTACTGCTTGACCTCGCCACCCAGCTTCAGATACCACCTCTGGTTTTCTGTGGGAAGATGCAGTACAAGGAGTATGGTATGGAGAAGTGGTTAATCCAAACCACTATCCAAGGAAGACTTGATGAAGAAGGAGAGTCCACAATGGAGTACACCGAAGCATACGTGGACTGGAGGTATTCGATGGAGATTGCCATGCAGGGTGCCATCGCCCACATTCGCCACAAGTACAGAGCTCACATCCCACGTCCCTCAGCTTATGGGATGATTGGAGAGCGATCTGTTGGAGGACATGTTGTGGATCGCCGAGGCCAGGAGTTCCACTCCCTTCTAAGAGGCTACCTCACTGAGAGGGAGCGATGCTCAGTCAATCTGGAAGACATGCTGAAGAAGCAAATTATCAACCAGGACCAGTTCAGAGATCTCATGGATCTTGCCACCAAAAAGATCATGGAGACTAAATCCGCTCTCGTAATGATGGATGAGAAGAAGACTCAATTGGAGAACAAGCTCAAGATTGTTGAAGGACCCTTACAGTTAGGCGGGAAGATTCTTCAAGATGACATCTGGTCTCATCTTCTGGAAAAGACCTTACTGCTGCAGTATGACAACCTACAGAAATTGGGAGATGAGAAGAAGCAGATTGAGGAAGTCAACAATGAGCTGAAGTCTGAGAATGAGAAGCTAAAGATGAAGCTTGCTGAGTTAGAAGCAAGTAAGAAGGAAGAGGAATCCGAGGAAGAAGAGGATCCCGAGGAGAGACTTGTGTATTCCTCCAGTGATGGTCTATCCTATGAGGAATGGGAAGCCAAGGCACTGAGAGACCTCAAGAAGGCAGAACGTCGAGACCCTCTACCCCTCTCAAGCCTCAAGAGGGTTAAGAGAGGCTAGTTGACCACCATCATCATCTTGTATCGTTTGCGATAGCACGTTTGTATTGTCTTACCATGTTGGTATGACAGTACCATCGATCATTTGATTTTTCAAACTCTTAGTACTTAATTCTAAACTTGTCAAGTCGTGCACTCCGCAGTTTAAAGCTTTTTAAATCAAAGGGTTATGTGCTTGTTTATTGTTTGTGGTTGGCTTGTTGTATTGTGCATGGGTAGGATCTTTACTCCTTTAGCTTTATCTGTCTAATACTCATCTATGCTATACCTTACCTCAGATGCCGCCACGACATGCACCAAACACCAATGACAACGATGGAAACAACAACAACGACACCAATGCGGCAATTCAGCAACTAGTGGCAGCTCAGGCCCAACTGATGCAAATGATGACCCAGTTCTTCCAGACAAATGCAAACAACAATAACAATCCTCCGCCACCACCGCCGCCACCCCCACCCCAGGTGGATAGATTGGCAAGCTTTCTGAGGCTGAGACCCAACAAGTTCTCATCTGCTATAGAGCCAATAGTAGCTGATGACTGGCTGCGTTCGGTCAACAAGGATCTGACCACCTGTGAGTGCACTGATGCTGAAAAGGTGCGCTTCACTGCTCACTTACTGGAAGGACCGGCAGCTATGTGGTGGGAGACATACCAGGTTACCCATCCAATAGATGATCTGGACTAGAACACCTTCAGAGAAGGCTTTCGTACTGCCCATATATCCTCGGGCACTATAAATGTGAAGAAGGAAGAATTCCGTGGTCTACGACAGGGTGGAAGAACTCTGAAGGAGTACATGGATGACTTTTGTGCTCTGTCCAGGTATGCACCTGAAGATATTGATACTGATGCAAAGAGGAAGGAAAAGTTCCTCAGTGGGCTCAAGGGAGAACTCAAAATACCCCTGTCAGTGGCCTATGCTCCAAATTATCAATCTCTACTTGATCAGGCCATCACTCTGGACAACAACATCAAGAAAGAGGAGAACCGTAAAAGAAGTTCAGTAACAACAAGAACCATGTGGAACCATTCCACAAGAAGCACCACTCATCTGAGAGCAGTGGTCATGGCAACTTTCACAAGCATGGGAATCATTTCAACAAAGGAAACGGTAATCACTTCAGCGGTCATAAGCACAACGGAGGATTCAAGGGAAACAGCTCCAGTGGATATCACAGCGGACACAATGGCCAGCATCGCCACAACACTGAACTCAAGAAGGATCTCTCGGGCATCATTTGCTTCAAGTGCAAGAAGCCTGGTCATTATTCCACCAGCTGCCCAGAAAACAAAACCGTTGAACTTGCTAAGCCCAACCCATTCCAGAAGGGCCAAGTGAACCACCTCAATGTGGAGGAGGTGATGAATGAACCTGATGCAGTGATGGGTATGTTCCCTCTCAACTCATTTACGGCATTAGTTTTATTTGATACTGGAGCATCGCATTCATTCATATCAAGAACTTTTGCAAACAAAAATGGGTTCCCTACTGAAACCATAGGAAAAACCATTAAAGTAAGTTCCCCTGGTGGAGAATTGTTAGTCAATGCTGGTTGCAGGAATCTGATTCTAGAAATTGGTAAATATGAGTTTCCAACCCATCTAGTAATCCTAGACTCACAGGGTTTAGATGTAATCTTGGGCATGGATTGGATGACTACCTATGGAGGAGTCATAGACTATGTGAACAGAGCAATTACACTCACCACCCCAGAAGGGAGAAGGATTAGATACAAATCCCAATTGGATTTTAATGATATTAGGCTAAACCATCTTAAGGGGGTTAGCCTAGACGAAGTGCACATAGTGAATGAATACCCAGATGTGTTCCCTGATGAGCTACCAGGAATGCCACCTGATAGAGATGTAGAGTTTCTCATTGATCTGCTATCGGGCACAGGACCAATAGCAAAGAGACCCTACCCTATGTCCACTGATGAATTGAAAGAACTCAAGAAACAACTAGCAGAACAGTTAGGAAAGGGATTCATTAGAGAAAGTTCATCATCGTGGGGAGCGCCAGTTCTGTTTGTTGAGAAGAAAGATAAGAGTCAGCGTTTAGTTATGGACTATCGTTCGTTGAATGAAGTCACCATCAAAAACAAGTATCCACTACCAAGAATCAATGATTTGTTTGATCAGTTGGAAGGAGCTAGCGTGTTTTCCAAGATAGATCTTAGATTTGGATACTTTTAGCTCAAGATTAGAGAACATGACATTCCCAAGACAGCCTTTGTCACTAGATATGGCTCGTATGAATATACGGTGATGCCATTTGGTTTAACCAATGCACCGTCATACTTCATGAGCATGATGAACAAAGTGTTCATGGAATTTCTAGATAAGTTTGTCGTTGTCTTCATTGACGACATACTGGTCTACTCAAAAAGCAAAGAAAATCATGAAAAGCATCTATGTGCGATATTGGAGAAACTCTGAGAGCACAAGTTATATGCTAAATTCAGCAAATGTGAGTTTTGGCTCAATGAAGTAGGATTCCTTGGACACATTGTATCCAAGGAGGGAATTGCAGTCGACCCAGCCAAAGTGACCGCAGTAACAGAATGGGAACCACCCAAGAATGTTGGAGAAATTCGTAGTTTCTTGGGATTGGCCGGATACTACCGGAGATTCATTGAGAACTTTTCAAAGATAGCTAAAC
Source organism: Dactylis glomerata (assembly GCA_007115705.1). Taxonomy (NCBI): domain Eukaryota; kingdom Viridiplantae; phylum Streptophyta; class Magnoliopsida; order Poales; family Poaceae; genus Dactylis; species Dactylis glomerata. The sequence continues at coordinate 2,627,657 of QXEO01000685.1, read as the reverse complement.
CAATGACTGAGTTATTAAAGAAGGAAAAGAAATTTGAATGGACTGAAGCTTGTGAAAACATTTTTCAAGAGTTGAAAAGGAGATTGGTGTCTGCACCCGTTCTGTGCTTACCAGATATAGAAAAGGAATTTCAGGTGTATTGCGATGCTTCTCGTCAAGGTCTAGGAAGTGTGTTGATGCAAGGAGGCAAAGTAGCAGCCTATGCTTCTAGACAACTCAAGAAACATGAACTCAACTATCCAACTCATGACCTTGAGTTAGCCTCAGTAGTTCACGCCTTGAAGACTTGGAGACACTATTTCATGGGTGACAAGGGTATAGTTAATAGAGCCCATTAGTTGAGTACCCCTAAGGCCCGTATAGCTAGGCCCAACTGTAATGATAGTCGAATACGAGTCTTTATTGTATATCGATATTGTAATCTGTATCGGACCCTACTCGATCCCCCAGACCTGGCCATCTATATATAGGGGCCAGGAGGGGACGGTGTAGGGCAGATTGAAAGCAAGCCAGGTTGAACACCCAAGTTTACTTTCGAGACACACCTATTTCGACTAACCTCACCTTCGAGTTCATCCGACGCCCTATCTCCCCGATCCTAAGTCCTTCATCTAGGACATTTGTCGAGTTAACCCTCGTCAATGGGAAAGAGATGTGAAGTCTTCACTGACCACAAAAGTTTGAAATACATCTTTACTCAGAAAGACCTCAACATAAGACAAAGAAGATGGTTAGAACTCATCAAAGATTACAATTTGAGTTTGCAATACCATCCTGGTAAAGCAAATGTAGTAGCTGATGCCTTGAGCCGTAAGGCCTATGTGAACTGTCTACAACAGAAGTGCTGCCAGAAGATCTGTGTAAGGATCTGAGAGACCTCAGCTTGGAGGTAGTGCCACAAGGTCATGTAGCATCGCTAGTAGTGCAACCAACCCTGATGGACACAATACGCCAAGCTCAGAAAGGAGATAAAGAGATAGAGAAGATCAAAGAAAACATGAGGAAAGACAAAGCTAAAGGCTTTAGCGAAGATGAGCAAGGAACTATCTGGTTTGAGAAACGTATCTGTGTACCTGATGACCCTGATATTAGAAGATTGATATTCCAAGAAGCCCATGAGACCCCATACTCAATTCATCCTGGTAATACCAAGATGTACATAGACTTGAAAGAAAGATTTTGGTGGAGCAATATGAAGGGAGACATTGCCAAATATATAGCCAAATGTGATGTGTGCAGTAGGGTAAAAGCTGAACATCAGAAGCTAGCCGGACTACTTCAACCACTGAAGGTGCCGGATTGGAAATGGGATCAAATTGGTATGGACTTCATCACTGGGTTACCTCGTACAAAATCAGGGTATGACTCAATCTGGGTTATAGTCGATCGTTTGATAAAGGTAGCTCATTTCATACCAGTGAAGACCACGTACACTAGTGCAATATTAGCTGATATCTACATAAAGAGGATTGTAAGCCTTCATGGTGTTCCCAAAAGCATCGTGTCTGATAGAGAAACCCAATTTACCTCTCACTTCTGGAAGCAACTCCATGAATCACTTGGAAATAGGCTGGAATTCAGCACAGCATTCCACCCACAGACAGATGGACAAACAGAAAGAGTAAACCAGATTTTGGAAGATATGCTGAGAGCATGTGCTCTAGACTATGGGTCTAGCTGGGATGACAACCTACCTTACGCAGAGTTTTCCTACAACAACAGCTATCAAGCCAGTATTGAGATGGCACCATTTGAAGCCTTGTACGGCAAGAAATGTACTACACCCCTACTATGGAGTGGTGTAGGAGAACGAAGTTTCTTTGGACCCGATATCATTCAGGAAGCTGAAGAAAAGGTTAAATTGATCGGGGATAGACTGAAGATCGCCCAATCCCGTCAGAAGAGCTACGCGAATAGCAAGCGTAGAGAAATCATCTATGAAGTTGGAGACAGAGCATATCTCAGAGTGTCACCCCTTCATGGTGTTAAGAGGTTTGGTATTAAGGGTAAGTTAGCACCCCGATTCATAGGACCATTCAAAGTCCTATCCCGCAAAGGAGAAGTAGCCTATGAATTAGAACTACCCAAAATTCTTTCGGCTGTACACAACGTGTTCCACGTGAGCCAGCTAAAGAAATGCCATCCAGAGATGTCAAAAACACCGTTGAACGATATGGTACCCCTCGAGGAAGTTCAACTAGAAAGTGATTTAACTTATGAGGAGAAACCCATTAAGATACTCGAGACTGCAGAAAGAACTACACGCACCAAAACCATCAACTTCTGCAAAGTACAGTGGAGTCACCACACTGAGGAGGAAGCCACTTGGGAACATGAAGATACCCTTCAAGAAGAACACCCACACCTATTTGCTAGCCTTTCCGAAGCTCGAGGGCGAGCTTCATCTTAAGGGGTTAGTCTGTAACATCCCAAATTTTCAAAAATATAATTTTCATCATGCATTCATGGCATATTGCATTTCAAGATCATTTCCAAAGTTTTGAATCTTGTTCTTTCATAGAATATTGTTTTCAAATGCCTTTTTACCCCAAATTTTAGAAACAAAAAGGTTTCAGAAAGAAAGTATTTAAAATGAGTTCCATTGTTATGGAGCTATTTTATTTTTCCTCCAGTAATTTTTTTGAAAACCAAATAGTGGGAAGTTATTAAACTTAACTTCCTAGTTATTTGGACTCTATATTTAAAGTTTTACAAATTTTTTTTTCCCGCATATCACTAAACCTTTGGTTTTTATGTTATGAACACACCTTTTTAAAGACCAGAAGTTGTCAGCTTTGATTTTATTCAAATCTGAATTTAGTAGCCTTTTCAAAAACTTAAAACAGAAATCAGAAACAAAAGAAAAAGAAAACAAAAGGAAAAGGAAAAATAAAATAAAAGGGAGAAGCCAGGAGTCCACTTGGGCCGCACCCGGGAAACCAGCTAGCCCAGACCACCCCGAACCAGCCCGACCCAGCCAACACCTCCCCTCTCTCTCCGCCATGCGGGCCCCACCTATCATCCCTCTCCCCGCAAACTCCTCTCCCTCCCAGTAATGTTCGCCGATGTTACTCCCCGGCGTTACTCACACCATAACTGGCCATCAAGACCCTCCACTATAAAGCCCAGCACCCCCTCTCCCTTCTCCTCCCTTCCCCTCTAGATTCGGAGCTGCCAGGCTGCTGAAATCGCTCGCCGGAACTCACAGATTCCGCCGCCAGTCACCGTCGATTCCGACGCGGTGAAGCATCCCCTTCTCACCTCGAGCTCCCCCTCCTTCTTCCCTCTCTCTGGAGCATTGAGTGATAATTTACCCCGCCTTTTTCATGCAGTTTCCCAAGCTCTCCGATGACTACCGAGGCCGCTGTCGCATCCGGCCGCACCTCGCCGTCGCCTAGGGAAGTACCAGTCGTCGACGACCACGGATTCGAGGTCTCCATTGTCTACAGAACACCGTCCACCACTCCATCACCGACGATCATCACCGGAGCAAGCTCGCCATCGACCACCTGGACATCCTCGCCGGACTTCGTCTCGCCGGTGAGCCTCCCCTGTTCATTTTCATCACCTGCCCTCGGATCTGCATCGCACGGCTAGAATTAGAAGCCAGAACCGAAACGGTATCGACCAATAGGACTGCGCCACATCGCCCAGGCCAGTCAGCCCCCGGTCAATCCAGTCAAACTCTTTTTCAAATTCGATTTCAAATTCTAGTTTGCTGCTGCATCTTGTAAAATCGATAGAAAATAAAATACTTAACCAAAAATTACAAATAATACCTCATTGGAATCCTTAGGATGTGTAGAATCCAGTAGTACAATAAAACTAGTTATTTTATGGGTTTATTATGAATCTATTGTCAGATCTGAATCAAACCTTCGGTTTCATAATAAATTCATAACTTTTGTTCTATGAGTCCAAATGCTGCAAATTTGTAGTCTATGGAATCCTTGGAACATGTAGAACACTCCAGAAGCAAAAGTTTTCAAAGTTAGTATGTGCACAAACTTGCTACTGTTAAATATGTCCAAATCACCATTTTCTTTACCATTTGTTTTCTAAAAACTATTTTTGAGTGAAACCACTTGCAGTGGCTTCAAGTTACTGTCACCTAACCAGTGGTAGCTCAAACTTATTTTTGTAGTACAGTACCAAACCAGAACCTACTTTTCCAAAGTGTTATCCTATTTTTATCAAATGAACTTTTGTTAATGCTTTGTTAGTTATTAAATAAAATCCCTTCTAACACCACACTATTTTTAAGAGCATCTTGTTCCATCTTATACAACATATTCACACACTCACTTAGTGTGTGAAATTAAAATGACATTTGCATACATGCATACATGCATACATGTCTATGTTTGTCATTAGAAATAGATTATTGATTGCTGAATGTTTGGATTGGATAGATTGTGAAGAGGAGCATGGCTATCTTTGTGACTATTGTGAGTGTGCAAGCTGTTACCAAGGCAAGTGACACACATGGCCCTTACCCATTTTACTTATGCATTAGTGTATTCACCTATTGTAGTATGCATGATAGGTGGTTTATTCAACTGTTTTATCAAATGCTTAGATCCTAGTAGTGTGTAGCTATCCCTCAAAACCCCACCTGATAGGATGCTAAATACTTTGAAAAATATTGATGCCATGCTAAGATCACTTGAAAAGTGTTTTGTGAACAAATTAAGAACTTCAACTAAAATGAAACACCTGGGTGGATTGGTTTGATAAGAGGAGGCGAGGTAGGTGGGTTCTGGGACGCATGCCTTGTTAAGAGGATGTGGGTTCAGAATACCGCTCGGGATGGCCACCCCAGAACAAAGAGATGGCTATGTCTTCCATGGTTAGTGTACTTCCAGTGCAGCCTTATGATATTATGGGCTCTATCTTGACTGATTAGATGTGGGAGTACAACTTGTTGGCAAGAAGTGGTGGTAGTTGAATTGTAGGTTAGAGTTCTCGTTTCATTTTATGTATGGGCATAAAATGAATCGTAAGGTGAAAGTGCACAACCCTTGCAAGGTGTTTAAACTAATCGATTAGCCGTGTCCTCGGTTATGGACAATTGAGTCTCTAGACATGGAATGTACGAAAGAATCTCATCACCGATTTTGAATGACTAAAATCTGTCTAGAAAACCCTAGGTAGGAACTAAGGACCATACACTCTGAGGGGTGGTGGTGCCTGAGGTTCCAACTTTGTTGAATTGCGCCCAGTGCTACATAACTTGCAACTATGTAGTATTTGGGGGTTATTTTGACCCTTTGAAAATAAAATCTTCAAAATAAAATCTTGACTCAAAATAGGACAAAATTGGCTTTATGCAAATCTAGCCCAGAGATCCACCAGCCAAATAGCATGTAGCTAGATCTTTCACAATCGCCACCAAATATGTGTCATTTGCCAGTACATCATTGTACTGACCCCCATTTATGGGGCTGCATAATCAGATGTGCAGGTTCTTCTGATGAGGATTGAAGTGTTAGGATCTCGAGGCTACATACCAACATGACTGCCTGTGGCGCATGCTGAAGATGGAGGCTCGCTACTATTTTAGTTTCGTTGTGCTTAAGTTGAACTCTGTTTTCCCTTGTTGGTCTATGAGACCGAAGACTTGTAATAATTTGTGAGACTTATGTATCTGGATCTGCATGTAATCTTGATACTATGTGATGATTACTATATTTTGTTCTGTGGTGCTATCATTGATCCAGGGAATAGCACATAACACAGGTGTTCCACCTTAATCCAAAGGTGGGGCATCACAGGTTTGCTACTTGAACAAGTTTTATCTTGGTTTGCTTGTTTATTAAAGCCGAATCGTCTTTTGGCCAAATCACCAGGTTTGTTTTCCTGTTTCCTTAACTCCACAACCTTGGCTAATTGTCTACCTTATTTGGCTTTTGATGTATGAGTCTCAAGGTTGCTTTATTAAACATACAGTATTTAAACTCTAAAACTTAAACTTCAAATCATCCGACACTTCAAGTTTTAACTTTGCACAATAAATAAATGTCGGATCGCTTGTTTTATCTTTCCTTAGCCGTTTTCCATGTGCAGGTAATCTCCAGCATCTACTCTTGCTAGCCATGAAGCTGGGTTTCGGACAACAGCTAAGTGGAAGAGTGGCCTTTGGTGCCGACACATTACTAGGCCGACATAGGAAACATTCAAACCAAGCCAGCCGGCATATAAATGGAAATTGGAAATAGACAAGGAAATATTCAGTGCTGGCATTGCCCGATCTTCCTCGGGGTGCCGACATTTCATTCATTAGTCTTGTGCCGGCATACTGTGCCGGCACTGAAAGCAAAATGGAAATACATACATTAAGCTTCTTAGGAGTAAAAAGGATGGAGTAGAGCTATGTTCCATGGCCGCTTGGTTTCTTCTCCGGACCTGTCCACCTGATTCTTCTTGGGAGCCTGTGTGTCGATAAGATAGTAGGCATCATTGTGCAGAGCCCTGCTCACAATGAATGGCCCCTCCCATGGAGGAGTTAGCTTATGCCAGCCCTCTGTGCCTTGCCTTAGCCGGAGCACTAAATCTCCCTCTTGGAATCTTCTTGGATTCAACTTCTGCGTATGATAGCGTCTGAGGTTCTGCTCATATACTGCAGTTCTAGATAGTGTTATCTCTCTTTCTTCCTCTAGCAAATCAACATCATTTTCTTTGGCTTCTTTAGCCTCTTCCTCAGTAAATAGCACCACTCTTGGTGCATCATGTATTACATATGTTGGAAGCACTGCTTCTGCTCCATAGACAAGGAAAAATGGCGTATAGCTAGTGGATCGATTTGAAGTTGTTCTCAGACTCCAAAGTACTGCTGGCAATTCATCTAACCAACAGCAGGGAGTTTTCTCTAGTGGCTCTATCAACCGGGGTTTTATGCTAGATAACACTAGTCCATTTGACCTTTCTACCTGGCCATTGGTACAAGGGTGAGCGACCGACACAATGTCTAGCCAGATTCCCACCTCCTCACAATATCTGGCAAATGGCCCCTGGGGAAAGTTTGACCCATTGTCAGTGATGATGCTATGAGGAACACCATATCTCAGGATTATGTCCTTCAAGAATTTCACTGCTGTGTGGCCATCACACTTGCTTATTGGCTTTACTTCAATCCACTTGGTGAACTTGTCCACCATGACCAGAATATGAGTCATTTTCCCCTTGCCGGCTTAAATGCCCCGACCATGTCCAGGCCCCAAACAGCAAAGGGCCAGGTCAGCGGGATAGTCTTCTATGCTGATGCCGGCTGATGAATTTGGTGGGCATACATCTGACACCCGTTGCACTTCCAGACCAAGTCCTCTGCCTCTTGTAGTGCCGTTGGCCAGTAAAACCCATGCCGGAATGCTTTTGACACTAGAGCTTTGGATGACGCGTGGTGACCACACTTCCCCTGATGAATTTCCCAGAGCATCTCTTGGCCTTCAGCTGATTTGACACATCTCTGTAGTACACCTGTGGCACTCCTCTTGTATATCTCCTTGTTGATGATGGTATATGCTTTTGACCTTCTCATAATGCAGCGCGCTTTAGCTTCATCCACCGGTAGTTGGCCATTGACCATGAAAACCATGATCGGGTGTGCCCAGGAGGGCACTTCCCTAACAGTGAATACTACCTGACCTATCTCCATCACTTCAACCGACACATAATCGATCTCCGTGGGCAGCGAAGTCCCTAGGACTAAGATAGCAGTCCCCGGGTATGCCAGAGCAGTTCTCGGGTATGCCAGCACAACCTCTTGGTACATCTTGCCCTTGCCTTTGCTTTTGCTCCGGAACACCGCAGTCACCGCGTATGTCGACCCAGTCCCCGGGACTGAGAGAGCAGTCCCCAGGTTATCTGAACTAGCATCGGCATCTATCTCCATTGGAACTACTTCATCTGGGCTCGGCGGAACATAAATAGAGGATGACTCTGGTGAAGGCTTGATCGATGGCTTCCTCAGATGCTCTAGCAAAATGCCGAGTGGATTTGATTCTTTGGAAGACCCCAGCTTGGACAATGTATGGCCGCTTCATTTTGAGCCCGGGGAACATGCCAGAACTCACAACCTTCAAAGTAGCCACTCATCTGTTGCACCAAGAAATGGTAGGATCCCATGTTTGCATCATGCGCATCCCATATGTTGGAGCACTGCTGGATCACCAGATCCGATTCACCAAAACACATAATCCGGCGGATGCCTATGTCCTTGGACACCTTTAGGCCATGCACAAGTGCCTCGTACTCTGCCACATTGTTTGATGCTACAAAGTGGATCTACAGAACATATCTCAACTGGTCATTCTTGGGTGAAGTAAGAACTATGCCAGCACCCAAACCGTGTATTGTCTTGGACCCATCAGTATTTTGGCCCAATCAATGAAGAAATCGGCCAACACCTGGGACTTGATTGTATCCCTCTTGTCATACTGAGGTGTATATGGTGAAAGCTCTATTGCCCACTTGGCTATCCGGCCACTGGCATCTTTGTTGCTTATGATCTCTGAGATAGGGGCCTCTGCCACTACCCGGATTGGATGCTCCTAGAAGTAATGCTTGAGTTTCTTGGCCACCATATAGACACCATACGTCATCTTCTGATAGTGAGGGTAGTTTTGCTTTGAGGTGGAAAGGACTTTGATGGCTAGTTGACGTAGGAGCTTGTAATTGATTATATAGTCGACTGCTAGTTGGAAACCCCAAGAGAAGGTTTGATGAATACAGCAGCAAGTTTTCCCTCAGTTATGAAACCAAGGTTTATCGATCCAAGAGGAGAAAGCCAAACTTAAGAAGGTGATGCTTGCTAGCGTCGCGACAGCTCCAAACAATTTATATGGTGCCTCGTCCAAGCTTTGCTTTGCGAGCGGCAACATGGAACCTACACACAACACAACCAAATACTTCGTTCCCAACTTACGATGAGGTTGTCAATCTCATCGGTTTACTTGAAACAAAGGGTATGAGCGTATCGAGTGGAAAACGATAGTAGTATGTAACATCCCAAGATTTTATCAAATTTTGGGGGAATTTTTTTTGCTTTTGTTTTGTTGTGTTGATTGAAATTTCACAGGGATTTAAAACTTTTTGAGCCTATTTGAAAGCTTTATTAGAAAACTATTTTAACTTTCTATTATTCTTGAAGAACTCATCTGAAAAAACAAGATTTCAAAGTATTATTTTGTTTTGATTTAAAACCTATGCAAGCTTGCTTGCAAAGGAGTGATTTTCAAAATGTGATATCTTTTAAAGGATTACATTTCTAAAACATTGTTTGAAAATAGATTTCAAAATGTTATTTATAAAATATATCCTCTGATTTTAAAAGGATTAGTTGAAAACCCTATATCTATTTTTGTATTATGCAAGCAAAGCCTTTTGCTAAATTTATAAAGCCTTTTTGAAAATCTTGTTTTATTTTGGGAAAACATGTTTCTTACTGGGTTAAAACATTGTGTTGAATTTTAGAAAAATTTAGAAATTAGTTTGAGCTCATTTGGAGCTAAAATGTAAAAGTTAAGACAAATCACAAAACAGAAATTTGAAAAGGTTTCAGAACAAAAAAAAAGAGAAGGGCCAGCCACTGGGCTGACCCGGGGCCCAGTCCAGCCCAACAATGACCCAAAACCAGCCCAGCCCCGCTCACCCCTTTGCCCTCTCACTGCCACCCGGACCCCACCTGTCAGCATCATCACCTCCACCGTTTCCCCTTTTCTCTCTGGAAACAGAACTCGCCGGAGTAACTCCCGCGCCATCACCGCGCACTAATTGGCCATCAAGAGCCTGCCTATAAAAGCCCCCAGATGTCCTTCGTCGACCCCTTTCTTCTTCCTGCTCGAGGCACCGCCGAATCAATGGAATCGATCGCTGGACTCTGCGGTCCCTGTGAGCATTCCCGGTAAAATTCGTCAACGACAGTGAGCCCGAGCCTCTCCCCTCACCTCTATCCTCTTCGCCTTGAACTGACGCACCTCCCTGACCCCCTCCTTGATTCAATCTTGCAGTGATTCAATGCAGACATCCTCGACCGAAGATCACCGTCGTGCCTCGCCTCTCCAGCCGCCTCCCTTCTCCTTGTCCGGAAGCAATCGAGGTCGGTGATCACATTTTCGAGATCCCCGCATTGCCCTGCACCTCGTCGTAACCCTGCCATTGACCACGAGCCACCAGAAGCTCGCCAGAGATCCACCCTCTATGCACATCGTCAGCAAACCCTCGCCAAAAACCTAATTCTAACCGGTGAGTTCCCTCTTCTCTTCCTCGGCCGTCCGATCCAGATCGCGTGGCTCGGATCCCGTCACTTAAACAAAGGGGTATCCTTTGATTTGGTCCATCAGATCTACTTTAGATCCAATGCTCCATGATGGTGATCCTAACAAACTAGTACTGATGAATCACAATCAGCCACGTGTCGGTCTGCGAATCAAACAGAAATCAAAATAGAATTTCAAACCAGAATTCAATTGAATCTTGCAAAATTCATATCTTTCGTTTCATAAGTCCAAAAATAACAAATGATATACCGTTGGAATCCTTAGAACATTTAGAATCCAGTAGTATAATAATAATTCATATTTTATTGGTTCAATTTGAAACTATTTTCAAATTAGAATCAAACCTTCTGTTAACTTGTTTAAATCATATCTTTAGTTCTGTCCATCCAAAAATTTCAAATTTGTAATCTTTGGAATCCCCTCAACTTGTAGAACATCATAGGATCAAGAAAATCCAAATTTGATACGTGCACACACTTTGTGCATTCAAATTTGTCCAAATCACTATTTTTGGCAATAATTCAAATTCTATAACTTATTTTAAAATGATTCCAATTGCAGTAGCTTTGCTTTACTGCAAGCTATCCAGTAGTGTCACATCTTAATTTTCTTGAGCAACTTCACAATTATTCAAATTTAAATATGAGGATTTGAGTAATTTCAACTATAGGAATAAAACTATTTCTTTTAGCAATGTTCCTTTCTACTTTAGTGAATCCTATATTCATACCTAGTCATCAATGTTATCTAAACAAAATCTTGATCAAGATCATATTCACTTAGACCTATCTTGTATAGTACCCACTTATTCAAATTACAAATGTGTCATTTGAGTAAAGTGTGATACTTTCAATCTTAGTTTCTACCTTTGCTACTACGGTATTCATCAAATCAACATCATAGTACTTAACCCAATCCCATTTACTCATTAGGAACCTTAAGCCATGTTTTCAAACATCATCTATACATATCCAATACCTATAGCCATTATTCATGTCTACTCAATCTTAGCCTTGCATTGAACTATTCAATTTGCATTCGAGTTAATTGAGTACTTGAATGTTATAAGAATCCTAGCCTAAGCTTAAGTGTAATAAGTACTATTTAGGAATAATTGTTGTTATACTTATTCAATAGTATTGCTATTGCACTATTTTGTCTCTTATGTGATTTACCCACATGAGATATTCCAAGATTCAATATGCTTTAATAAAGCATAAAGATCTCACTCATTATATTTTTGTCTAATTCATATATGTACTCAAATTGCAATTGTGCTACTTGAGTAGAATATGAATTCATCTCAAACTTAGGTTCTATTAATATGGAGTTGTTATAACCCATACCATAGTATGTGTTATACACCAAGTTGATCAATGAACCATTTGAGCCATGTCCTCAAATATCAATCATTCATACCTAATCCAATGCCTACTTAGTTTTGTTCACATGCATTGAACTATTCAAATTGCAAATGTGCTAATTGAGTAATTCAAGCATTCTTAAAACCTAGCCTAGTTCCTAAGTGCAATAGATACTATTTAAGAGTAATTGTTGTCACATTTACTCAATAGTGTTGTAGTTGCACAAATTGACTCTTGTGTAATTTATTTCACATGAGCTATTCCTAAAACTCTTATATGCTTTGATAAATCATAAAAACTTCATCAATTATATTTGCCTAGACCAATTCTCTCTCAAATCATATTGATCTTCCCTAGCTAAGCTCTCAAATCCATACCTCACAATTCATACTTCCTTTGCCATATCTTTCTATCATGACATATCAATAAATCTAAATTGTTAAACAAATACTTTTCAATTGTTTGATTGGTTTGATTGTGTTTGTATGTGTTTATGTTATGTTATTTTGTGCTATAGTTGGTGTGAAGAGCTACGTGCATAGTTGAGAGAAGTGGAAACATCGTGATCTTCAACAAGGCAAGTGACACACATATCCCCTACCTATTTTACTACTGCATTAGTGTGTTTCAGTAGTATGCATGATAGGTGGAATATTCAAATATTTTATAAAATGCTTAGATCCTAGTAGTGTGTAGCTATCCTTAAACCCCACCTGTTAGGATGCTAAATACTTTGATAAATATTGATGCCATGCTATGATCACTTGATAAAAGTGTTTTGTGAACAAATTAAGAACTTCATCTAAAATGAAACACCCGGGTGGATTGGTTTGATGATGGAGGCGATGTTGAGTGGCGACCTGGGGCTACACATTGTGTAGTTGCTACCTGGGTGTTCACTTGTGGATTGTCACCCAGGAACAAAGAGGTTACTATGTCTTCCATGCTTAGAGTACTTCCAGTGCAGCCTTATGACATTATGGGCTCTGTCTTGACTGATTAGATGTGAGGGTGTAACTTGTGTGCAGGAAGTGGAAGGTAGTTGAATTATAGGTTGGGAACGAATCTTGCCAGTTAGTTGCTCTCTCCTTCTAAAAGGTCTTGTCTCATTTTATGTATGGGCATAAAATGAGTCGTAAAGTGAAAATGCACAACCCCTGCAGGGTGTCAAAACTAATCGATTAGCTGTGTCCCCGGTTATGTACAATTTGAGTGTCTAGACATGGAATGTATGGAAGAATCTCATCACCATTTCTGAATGACTAAAATCTGTTTAGAAACCCTTAGGCAGGAGCTAAGGACCATGCACTCGGAGGGGTGGTGGTTTCTGATGTTCCAACTTTGTTGAGTTGCACCCAGAACTACATACCGGCCAGTATGTAGTGTATGGGGGTTGTCTTGACCCTTGAAAAATAAAATTTGAAAGAAAGTATTGAAAATGGATTTTAGGATAAAATTGGCTTTATGCAAATCAGCCTATGAGATCCACCAGCCAAATGTCATGTAGTTAGTTATTTCACAACAGCCACCAAATATGTGTCATTTGCCAGTACATCATTGTACTGACCCCTCTGGGGCTGCATATTCAAACATGCAGGTTTTATTTCGAGTAAGGAACCAGGAGTAGGATCTCGAGACTACATTCCAACATGTCTGCCTGTGGCACGTGATGAAGAATGGAGGCTCACTGCAACTATGCTTTATGCTATGTACTCGTAAGGTTGAATACCTATGTAACTAGATTTACATTATAATATTGATGCTATCGCAATGATTACTTATTTTGTACTGTGGTGCTATCTACTGATCCAGGGAATGGCACAGATACACAGGTGTTCCACCTTAATCCCAAGGTGGGGCGCTACAGAATGGTATCAGAGCATAGTGTTGCCTGTAGAATCGAGACCCTAGGTTTGGAATAGACTAGGAAGCCATAGGATTCTTTCCTCTCTCTTTAAAAAGAAAATCAATTCAATTTTCTAAAATGAAATCTATCTACTTCTCAGTTTGAAATTTCTTGTAAGACTTGCCTCATTCATTTGTTTTAGACAACTCTTCTCTTTATTTTAGATGACCAACCCCACGGGTCCTTTCTTGAGGGATTCAATGTCACCTATTAAAAGACCAGTAATGATCATGACTCTAAAGTGTGAGACTGAGTTTCCCAAAGCCTTGAAGAACTTCATGTTAAGTATGGGAATGCAAGGAGAAGCTGTTTACAAAGGATTTCCCGTGATTGAGGAAGGTGAAGAATATTGGTGGGTGCAGCTTCATTTATACAAGAACAAGGAAGATGACCACTAGAAGATGGGACTTTGGATGTTCACCAACTCCAAGATGTATACATCATTTCTAGACTCAGCGAGATGTGCTGCTTGGTCAGCCATAAAGGAACTTGGAGAAAGACTCAAGTGGAGACTTCATAATACTCAGCAAGACCTCAAGGAAGAAAAGGAAGACACTACTACATTGAAGGAAACCATAAACCAACTTCAAGGTGACATGGAAAAGTTGGTATGTGAACTTAGTGTTCAAGGAGACCTCATCAAAACCAAGGATGAGCAAATTACCAATCTACTGAAGCAGCTGGACCAGAACAATGGATCTACTTAGAAGAGTACCAAGAAGCCTTGGTTGGACCTCCATTTAGGAAATTTTAATAAGCAATGACGTGTAATAAACGTTATGGTCATACCGACTTGTGGATGATCGTACCTTCCCATTTGTTTGAAAACTAGTTTGCTTGTTGTGATAAATGTTTGTTAGATGTTGTTTGAAAGATGAATTGTTTTGATCTATTATGTTTGGATAGAAATTATCTTTAGATCCCTTCATTCTAATTCTCATTTGTGCTAAGACCTAAACTTGTCCTAAAACCCAAACCAAAGTATTTCTCAATGACAGAACAACTACAATGACCCTCAGTTGGAGATAAGAATACAGAGTACAACAACAATAGGTAGTGTTTCAAGTACAAGAGACTGGAACATTTCGCAAGAGGGTGCACAAAGGATGATACCCAAGACTCCAGTGAGCTAGGATGACTGAAGGATACCACACAAACAATAAGAAGACCCCCCAAGGTGTAACTAATGTGAAAGTAATACTATTCAACCACCTCATGCAAGAAAGGTGGAAAGGGCAAACAGAGCAATGGAAAGAGCAAACAGAGCAATGGAAAGAGCAAATAGAGCAATGGAAAGAGCAAACAGAGCAATGGAAAGAGCAAACAGAGCGATGGAAAGAGCAAACAGAGCAATGGAAAGAGCAAATAGAGTTATGGAAAGGATTTTAATTCCTCTTAAATGGCAAACCAAAGGATCTACAACTTAAGGATTATTTCCATGAACTTTGTTGAAAACCTCTAGCTAGGAATGATAGATTTTGTTTTCAAAATTCAAAATAGGATTTGGGGACTTGGTTCCAATTTCAACAAAACTTTTGTTTAAAAGCTAGTAAGGTTGACCAAGAGTTAGAATGCGAGATGCACCAAACCAAATACAAGGTAATGATTGGGTGCGACATGGATTGGCCCCCATGATGACTACTCATATTGTTCGCTCTTGTATGAGGAATGGTGAATCTAGAGAGACATACCTACATGAGAGACGACATCATTAAACCATAACCTTAGGAGGATAATATGTTACATCCCTTATAGTGAGTCAGTGTGGCCAAAATGTAGGACTATGGTGAGGATGTTTTGGTGTTTGAATGGCTACACGAATCAGAAATGTTTTGCTCAGTGGGCTTTGAATACGAAGGCTATTCAGCTTCGGCTGCTGCCTGTTCGGTCACCTTCCCGATCCTTCGTTTCGACTCCCCACGTGGCCTGTTCGGCTACCTCCCTAAACCTATAAAAGAGAGGTCACTCATCTCCAGAGAGTCACAACAGAGACAACCATCACTACCTATGAGATTGCCTCCTGATTCCAGAGCTTTACGCCACCAAAGTCTACCCCATCCCAACCTGTGATGTTATGAGGCAACTCTCTGAATCCCTAAAACTACTTTCCTACCTATGAGAGTTTCGTTAGATCCCTTTTTCTTGCAAGGGAGTTCACCTTCGAGATATGATCAAGTTGACTAGCGTCTTCCAATGACTATGAAGATGGTTGCAAAAGGAATTCTTAAGGACCATCTAGTACTAGTGGCAGATAGCATGATGAGCACCAGTATTAAGAAAAGGTTCAACAATGTTGGTTATAAGGCGACCTTCCATCCCTTAAAGGTGCCAGTACCTCTTACAGAGTCCACCTTGTTTACCCCTATGAAATGCATGAGAAGGCTGCAGAGAGATGCCATCCTAATTCCTTGGGATGTGTGGTCCCATCATGTTCATGGGGCAAGCATGTAGTACTTGGCACTGACTCATCTTTTGAGATTCTATAATGAAAATCAGCTAAAAAGCAACAAGGAGTATGGTGATGGCCTGTATGCTATCCTGGCCTTGGTGAGGACCGACCAAGAAAAGGCTAGATACACATTCTTGGAAGATGTGGACTACCTTATTGATGACAACGCAATGGATGATATCTGCTTATCACCAGAATTGGATGGAACCCTTGGTGTGCCCACTTTTGATCATAGTTGTGAACATCAAAATTTCTGAGAAGTGCGATTCAGGAAATTGGCACCACGGTGAATGCAAGCTGGGAACAAAATGCAAGTGCCTAAGGAAGCATCAAGATACCACCAAGAGGAATTTTCTTTTAAGGGTGGTAGCACCCTAATTCCATTAGAATCAATAAACTTTTTAGCCTTTTGATACGTCTCCAACGTATCTATAATTTTTGATGCTCCATGCTTGTTTTTACACCATTTGCCTACTGTTTTATTACACTTCGTGGCACTTTTATGCATTTTCTGGAACTAACCTACTAACGGGTTGCCACAGTGCCAGTTCCCTATTTTTTGCTATTTTTGTGTTTCAGAAGTGATACACAGGAAATATTCTTAGAATTGGATGAAGCAAGTTCCTGAAGTCTTATTTTACCCAGAAACTTCTAGAGATCCGAAGGAGAGTAGGAGGGGGGCCACAAGGGCCCCACATGCTAGGCTCGCACGGCCAGGGGCCTGGCCGCGCCGCCATGGGGTGAGGGTGCCTGGCCCCACTCCTGACATCGCCCCTTCGCCTATAAAGACCCCCGATAGAAAAAACCTAAGTACCCAATCACTTTTCCAGAACACATCGTGATCCGCTGCCGCCATTGACCCAAAGATCAGGATGGTCCAGAAGCTCTTCCCGGCACCCTACCAGAGAGGAGAATCGCCACCAGAGGTCTTCTTCATCGCCATGCTTGCCTCCGGAGCGATGAGTGAGTAGTCTACCTTGGACTATGGGTCCATAGCAGTAGCTAGATGGTTGTCTTCTCCACCGTGTGCTTCATGTTTAGATCTCATGAGCTTCCCTACATGATTGAGATCACTGTTATGTAATCCTACATGTTTGGTTTATTGGGATCCGATGAATATTGGTGTTTATGATTGAGTTGCTGTACTGAAATTTATCTTATGTTATCTCTATGTTGTTTATGATCTTGCATGCTCTCCGTTGTTAGTAGCTATCTTGGCCGAGTAGTTGCTAGTGACCCCAAGAGGGGGTATTTATGCTCGATAGTGGGTTCATGCCTCTATTTAACTTGGGGGAGTGACAGAAACCTCTAAGGTTGTAGATGTGCTGCTGCTACTAGGGAGAAAACATCATTCATATGCTCAAGGGCATATGCTTTGTTTACATTACACACTTTGTTAATGCAATTATCCGTTGTTCGCAACTTAATACTCATGGGGTGTTCGGATTGATATCCCCGGGAGTGGATTATTAGTCATAGATGCAGTTGGATGGCGGTCTATGTATTTTGTTGTAATGCCCAGAGTAAATCTCATAGTGATCTTCTTGACATATCACGTTTATCTTTATTCTATCAATTGCCCAACTGTAATTTGTTTACCCAGCATGTGTTATTTATCTTATGGAGAGACACCACTAGTGAACTGTGGACCCCGGTCCTATTTCCATCATATTGCTATCACCTGTTTACTTTACTTGCACTGTTTACTTTACTCGCACTGTTTACTTTACTCGCATACTCTACTATTTTCCACTCGATACGCTCATAACCTTTGTTTCAAGCAAACCGGTGAGATTGACAACCTCATCATAAGTTGGGAACAAAGTACTTGGTTGTGTGTGTGCAGGTTCCGTGTTGCAGCTAGCAAGCAAACTTGGACGAGGCGCCATATATAAATTGTCCAAAGCTGTCGCAAACTAGCAAGCATCACCTTCAGTCATCATTGTCTGCTCTTCTCCTGATCGATTAAACCTTAGTTTCTTAACTAAGGGAAAATCTTGCTGCTGTATTCATCACACCTTCCTCTTGGGGTTCCCAACGGGCTGGACTTTCAACTAGGCACCAACTCTTTTCTGGCGCCATCATCCCAGCAATCAAGCTCTTTTCTGGCGCCGTTGCCGGGGAGGAAGTAGAAGACTTCTGCAAGGGGAGTTTTTCTCACACACATCCTTTACTTTGTTATTGTTTTGCTTTACTTTATTTATTTTACCTGCATCGTTTTATATCAAAAACCCAAAAAAATTAGAATCCTTGGTAGTTGTTTTTACTTGTCTGCTTTTAGTTTTGTTACAATGAGTAATCCTGAAGTAGAAGTTCGTAGTTTTAAGCAACAAGGAGGAGAAAGTTTAAAAGATGCTTGGTACCATATTAACAATGCTCATCATAGGTGTACCAAAAAGCACTCTACCATGATCCTCCTTAGAATTTTTTATGTTGGTATATCTAGTTGGAATAGGTATGTTCTCAATACTCTTACAGGAGGTAATTTTTTGGGTACTCCCACTAGAGAAGCATGCACTATATTTGAAAGTTTAGTGGGAATACCGCCTATTCATGTTGCTAAAACCGAGACCACCTTGGAGGAGGTGGTAGAAAAGCTCAGCTCTTTAGAGAAAAGTTTGCTAAGTATCCTAGAAAATGCTAGCCGCGTTAGTGAATTGATAGATAACATGGGTAAGAGAATTACCATTTTAGAGGCTAGCACCACTCTTGATAATAAAAACTTAAGGATTGGTAAACTAGAGGAGTCTATGGAAACTCTTAGCTTAATCTTCTCTTCTCTTAAATTTAAGAAAGAGAAAGTGTTTGTTGGAAAAGAGCAAAAATTTATGTATGTTCCCAAGGTTTCTGCACTTAAATCTCAACATGTTCTTAAAATTGGTAAGACTCTTAGTTCCACTAAGGGTGACTTGCAGGTTGAATCATCTTCGGGAACCTTCAAAGAGCCTACTGAGGTAACTAGCACTTCATCTATTGATATTACTTGATTCGCAATTTTCTGCGCCTAGCTCAAAGGCGTTAAAGAAAAGCACTCTTGGGAGATAACCCAATGTTTTACTTTCAGTAACTTTTCTTTTATTTAAGTCTTGGAAGTCATTACTACTGTAATGACCGCTCCTTATCTTGTTTATTTTGTTTTTGTGCCAAGAGAAGCCTCTAATTTGAGCGAGGTAAAGATTTGGGGATGTTGCTGTCCTGAAACTGTTTTTGGTGCTGCACCATAAAAATTCTTATAAATTCTCTGTTTATCGTTTTGACCTGCGATTTCTTGTGCATATGCCCCAGGTTATATCCAAACTTTCGTTAGTTGAACACTTTTTGATTTGAGCAACAGAATACCCCTAAAAAATTCGACCTTTGTCAGCTGTTCAGTTTTGATAGATTTCTGCCAATATTTGTGTTTGCCACTTTATCACTTTCTTTTGAGTTCTTTTGATCACGGAATTTTTGGGGAGGTTGCTACAGTAGTATTTGCTATATATGTGGTGTTTTGAGTTGAAACCTGAAGCAAAAAGAGGTTGATTATATGTTATGCTACACTAATGTTGCTAATAGAATTGTGTTTAGTTTTGTATGAAGGAAGTTTTCAAGTGTAGGGATTGGAGAATGATGAGATGAGTTGAAGAATGGACAAAAGCTCAAGCTTGGGGATGCCCATGCATCACCCCAAGAAATATCCAAGAAGTACAAGCGTCAAAGCTTGGGGATGCCCCCGAGGCACCCCTTCTTCATCGGCAAAAATCAGGTCACCTTTCAAAACACTATATTTTTATTGCTTCATGCACTATGTGTTTTTCTTGGAGCATCAGTTATTTTAGTTTTCTTAGTTGGTTTAGTTTGTTTGTTTTCTGCAATAAATGGTTGGACCCCAACAAATTTCCTTTGGAGGAGATGTACTCATTTTCATTTGCAAAGAACACTCCGTTTTTCATTCTTACAATTTCACCGAGTGTTCTTCTTTTTCCGCTACTGCTTTTGGTTTTCGTTTTTGCCTTGATTTGCGTTCAGACCTTGTCATATCTTTTCATCAAGGTGTATTTTTGCCTCTGATCTTTATTGGTTTTCATTAAAAGAGGTGTTTATAAAAATTTCAAATGGTGTTGGAAAAAAGGAAAAAGCTTTGTGCAAAATAGTGGTAAAGAAGGAGCTTGTGTAGACTGCGGCTTAGGCTTTTTCATGTCATGCTTGATGTCTTTTTGATAGTATGCTTAGTGGTTTTGTTGTAGCATGACTTGTCTCAAATAACTGAGATTGCTTAATGAGCCTTTGAAAAAATCATGCGTTGTTTTTAATTATTTGGAAGCATTATTTTGGTTTTCTCCTTGATGCTTTATTTGGGTTGACTTGGCGCATGCTCACACATGTTAGACTCTTACAAAGTCGCCAATAGCCTTCATGATAATTTAGTTTTTGACTTTTGATGCCATCTTATGCTTCTTTTAATGTCGCTTTGTCGCTTTGCATGATTATGGCCATTATTGCTCTCTTAGTTGGTCGCTCCCAGTCTTTTGCTAGCCCTCACCTTGTACTGAGTATGAGCTCTACTCGTGCATCCAACTCCTAAAAGCCAAAGTTTTCCAAAGTGTCCACCATACATACCTACCACCATACATACCTACTAGCAATTTGCTATTCCAAGTAAATTTGACTTGCTTTTATTATCTCTTCAAATTAAACTCTTACCAGTGTTATGCGAAATTCGGTCAGTAAAGCTCTCACGAACCGGAAGGCACACTTTACTTTTTCCTGTTCTTAAAAATTTGACATTGTGGTCTCTTATGTTGAGTTGTTATGCTTGCAAGTTGTAAGTTGGATTCTAGCCCAGCCATGCTGTCATGGGCATGCTTTCAACATTGCACTTCTTAATTGAGTTGATATCGTGATCTTTTGTTTATGGATGCCCATGGTGTGAAATGAATTGGGAATCTTGTGGGGATCATGGAGTTTGTATATGTGTTAGGAAAATGCCGGGCCACCAATCTAAGCCATGCATAATTCATGGTGGAAATTTGCAGCATACCCATGGTGAACATACGACGACACATCTCACAATAAAAAGCTAAACAAAAGGCAAATAAAAGAGATGTCGAGGTGTTCATTGTCTGCTTGTCCTGTCATTTTGGTGTGGGCTTGTTCCATGTCATCGGGCACAGAGGTACCCCATTGGCGGTTCTCAATGATATGCATATACTTACAATGACAAGAGCCTTGCTTGGGACTCTAAGTAAAGTAGCATGAGATTTGGGTACTCGTATTCACGGGACACGAGGTTTTCAACTTATGATTTCTCAAGCATATGCATCATAATTGTTCTCACATTAACTTTAACCATTCAAGATGCTTATGATAGGGGTAATGAGAGCTCAAAGCCGGTAAGTACCATAATTTTTCAAGGTTATAAAACTTGCAATCACTGCTTCCCTCTGCGAAGGGCCTTTCTTCTACTTTTATGCTGAGTCACCACCTTCTATCTCTATGCACCATTAAGAGAGCATAGTTGTCATTCTTAGTATAATGTGCATTGTCCCAAAGTTTTCATTGATTAATTCATATTGTTGGTTTCACTTATTCTTAAATTATTTGTATCTAGTCACCCTCTTAAACTTGAAGGTGTCCTATGCATTTATGTTTTGCTCTCTTTGAAGGACAAGCTGAAAACCATTTGTATGTTTTCCTTATGATTTGAACACACGTTTGAGTTTCATTGTTTCCTTTTCATGATCTTTTGTTTGTGTTCATTTGCATGTTTACAACATGGTTGCTAAGTTCTTATTATCAAGATTATATCTTCATGCCCATGTTTTAAGTTCTTATGATCCCAGCTCACAAATGCTTACATATATGACCAAGATTGTATAGGTGCATATCACCTCAAAAATTATTCTTTTGTTATCACTTACCTACTCGAGGACGAGCAGGAGTTAAGCTTGGGGATGCTTGATACGTCTCCAACGTATCTATAATTTTTGATGCTCTATGCTTGTTTTTACACCATTTGCCTACTGTTTCCTTACACTTCGTGGCACTTTTATGTATTTTCCAAAACTAACCTACTAACGAGTTGCCACAGTGCCAGTTCCCTGTTTTCTGCTGTTTTTGTGTTTTAGAAGTGATACACAGGAAATATTCTCAGAATTGGACGAAACAAGTTCCTAAAGTCTTATTTTACCCGGAAGCTTCCAGAGATCCGAAGGAGAGTAGGAGGGGGGCCACCAGGGCCCCACACGCCAGGCTCGCGTGGCCAGGGGCCTGGCCGTGCCACCATGGGGTGAGGGCGCCTGGCCCCACTCCTGACATCGCCCCTTCGCCTATAAAGACCCTTCGATGGAAAAAACCTAAGTACCCGATCACTTTTCTAGAACACATCGCGATCCGCCGCCGCTGTCGACCCGAAGATCGGGAGGGTCCAGAAGCTCTTCCCGGCACCCTGCCGAAGAGGGGAATCACCACCGGAGGTCTTCTTCATCGCCATGCTTGCCTCTGGAGCGATGAGTGAGTAGTCTACCTTGGACTATGGGTCCATAGCAGTAGCTAGATGGTTGTCTTCTCCACCATGTGCTTCATGTTTAGATCTCATGAGCTGCCCTACATGATTGAGATCACCGTTATGTAATCCTACATGTTTGGTTTGTTGGGATCCGATGAATATTGGTGTTTATGATTGAGTTCTGTACTAAAATTTATCTTATGTTATCTCTATGTTGTTTATGATCTTACATGCTCTCCGTTGTTAGTAGCTATCTTGGCTGAGTAGTTGCTAGTGACTCCAAGAGGGGGTATTTATGCTCGATAGTGGGTTCATGCCTCTATTTAACCTGGGGGAGTGATAGAAACCTCTAAGGTTGTAGATGTGCTATTGCTACTAGGGAGAAAACAACATTCATATGCTCAAGGGCATATGCTTTGTTTACATTACACACTTTGCTTAATGCAATGATCCGTTGTTCGCAACTTAATACTCATGGGGTGTTCAGATTGATATCCTCGGGAGTGGATTATTAGTCATAGATGCAGTTGGATAGCGGTCTATGTATTTTGTTGTAATGCCTAGAGTAAATCTCATAGTGATCTTCTTGACATATCACATTTATCTTTATTCTATCAATTGCCCAACTGTAATTTGTTTACCCAGCATGTGTTATTTATCTTATGGAGAGACACCACTAGTGAACTGTGGACCCCGGTCCTATTTCCATCATATTGCTATCATCTGTTTACTTTACTTGCACTATTTACTTTACTTGCAATATTTACTTTACTCGCATACTCTACTGTTTTCCACTCGATACGCTCATAACCTTTGTTTCAAGCAAACCGGTGAGATTGACAACCTCATCGTAAGTTGGGAACAAAGTACTTGGTTGTGTGTGTGCAGGTTCCGCGTTGCAGCTAGCAAGCAAAGCTTGGACGAGCCGCCATATATAAATTGTCTAAAGCTGTCGCAAACTAGCAAGCATCACCTTCAGTCGTCATTGTCTGCTCTTCTCCTGATCGATTAAACCTTGGTTTCTTAACTGAGGGAAAATCTTGCTACTGTATTCATCACACCTTCCTCTTGGGGTTCCCAAAAGGCTGGACTTTCAACTAGGCACCAACTCTTTTCTGGCGCCATCATCCCAGCAATCACCTTTCTCCAATCTCGGGGACGAGATTTCTTTTAAGGGTGGTAGTCTGTAACATCCCAAGATTTTATCAAATTTTGGGGGATTTTTTTTTTGCTTTTGTTGTGTTGATTGAAATTTCACAGGGATTTAAAACTTTTTGAGCCTATTTGAAAGCTTTATTAGAAAACTATTTTAACTTTCTATTATTCTTGAAGAACTCATCTGAGAAAACAAGATTTCAAAGTATTATTTTGTTTTGATTTAAAACCTATGCAAGCTTGCTTGCAAAGGAGTGATTTTCAAAATGTGATATCTTTTAAAGGATTACATTTCTAAAACATTGTTTGAAAATAGATTTCAAAATGTTATTTATAAAATATATCCTCTGATTTTAAAAGGATTAGTTGAAAACCCTATATCTATTTTTGTATTATGCAAGCAAAGCCTTTTGCTAAATTTATAAAGCCTTTTTGAAAATCTTGTTTTATTTTGGGAAAACATGTTTCTTACTGGGTTAAAACATTGTGTTGAATTTTAGAAAAATTTAGAAATTAGTTTGAGCTCATTTGGAGCTAAAATGTAAAAGTTAAGACAAATCACAAAACAGAAATTTGAAAAGGTTTTAGAACAAAAAAAAGAGAGGGCCAGCCACTGGGCCAACCCGGGGCCCAATCCAGCCCAGCAATGACCCGAATCCAGCGTAGCCCCGCTCACCCCTTCGCCCTCTCATTGCCACCCGGACCCCACCTGTCAGCATCATCACCTCCACCGTTTCCCCTTTTCTCTCTGGAAATGGAACTCGCCAGAGTTACTCCTGCGCCATCACCACGCACTAATTGGCCATCAAGAGCCTGCCTATAAAAGCCCACGGATGTCCTTCATCGACCCCCTTTCTTCCTCCTGCTCGAGGTGCCGCCGAATCGATGGAATCGATCACCGGACTCTGCGGTCCCTGCGAGCATTCCCGGTAAAATTCGTCAACGACAGTGAGCCCGAGCCTCTCCCCTCACCTCTATCCTCTTTGCCTCGAACCGGCGCACCTCCCTGACCCCCTCCTTGATTCAATCTTGCAGCGATTCAACGCAGACATCCTCGACCGAAGATCACCATCGCGCCTCGCCTCTCCAGCCACCTCCTTTCTCCTTGTCCGGAAGCAATCGAGGTCGGTGATCACATTTTCGAGATCCGCACATTGCCCTGCACCTCGTCATAACCCTGCCGTCGACCAGGAGCCACTAGAAGCTCGCCGGAGATCCACCCTCTGCGTGCATCGTCGGCGAACCCTCGCTGGAAACCTAATTCTAACCGGTGAGTTCCCTCTTCTCTTCCTCGGCCGTCCGATCCAGATCGTGTGGCTCGGATCCCATCACTTAAACGAAGGGGTATCCTTCGATCTGGTCCATTAGATCTACTTTAGATCCAATGCTCCACGATGGTGATCCTAATGAACCGGTACTGACGAATCACAATCAGCCACGTGTCGGTCTGCGAATCAAACAAAAATCAAAATAGAATTTCAAACTAGAATTCAATTGAATATTGCAAAATTCATATCTTTCGTTTCATAAGTCCAAAAATAACAAATGATATACCGTTGGAATCCATAGAACATGTAGAATCCAGTAGTATAATAATAATTCATATTTTATGGTTTCAATTTGAAACTATTTTCAAATTAGAATCAAACCTTCTGTTAACTTATTTAAATCATATCTTTAGTTCTATCCATCCAAAAATTACAAATTTGTAGTCTTTGGAATCCCCTCAACTTGTAGAACATCATAGGATCAAGAAAATCGAAATTTGATACGTGCACACACTTTGTGTATTCAAATTTGTCCAAATCACTATTTTTGGTGATAATTCAAATTCTATAACTTATTTTAGAATGATTCCAATTGCAGTAGCTTTGCTTTACTGCAAGCTATCCAGTAGTGACACATCTTAATTTTCTTGAGCCACTTAACAATTATTCAAATTTAAATATGAGGATTTGAGTAATTTCAACTATAGGAATAAAACTATTTCTTTTAGCAATGTTCCTTTCTACTTTTGTGAATCCTATATTCATACCTAGTCATCAATGTTATCTAAACAACATCTTGATCAAGATCATATTCACTTAGACCTATCTTGTATAGTACCCACTTATTCAAATTACAAATGTGTCATTTGAGTAAAGTGTGATACTTTCAATCTTAGTTTCTACCTTTGCTACTATGGTATTGATCAAATCAACATCATAGTACTTAACCCAATCCCATTTACTCATTAGGAACCTTAAGCCATGTTTTCAAACATCATCTATACATATCCAATACCTATAGCCATTATTCATGTCTACTCAATCTTAGCCTTGCATTGAACTATTCAATTTGCATTCGAGTTAATTGAGTACTTCAATGTTATAAGAATCCTAGCCTAAGCTTAAGTGTAATAAGTACTATTTAGGAATAACTATTGTTACACTTATTCAATAGTATTGCTATTGCACTATTTTGTCTCTTATGTGATTTACCCACATGAGATATTCCAAGATTTAATATGCTTTAATAAAGCATAAAG
This sequence comes from Dactylis glomerata, assembly GCA_007115705.1. NCBI lineage: Eukaryota > Viridiplantae > Streptophyta > Magnoliopsida > Poales > Poaceae > Dactylis > Dactylis glomerata. The sequence continues at coordinate 2,601,492 of QXEO01000685.1, read as the reverse complement.
ATCTCACTCATTATATTTTTGTCTAATTCATATATGTACTCAAATTGCAATTGTGTTACTTGAGTAGAATATGAATTCATCTCAAACTTAGATTCTATTAATGTGGAGTTGTTATAACCCGTACCATAGTATGTGTTATACACCATGTTGATCAATGAACCATTTGAGCCATGTCCTCAAATATCAATCATTCATACCTAATCCAATGCCTACTTAGTTTTGTTCACATGTATTGAACTATTCAACTTGCAAATGTGCTAATTGAGTAATTCAAGCATTCTTAAAACCTAGCCTAGTTCCTAAGTGCAATAGATACTATTTAAGAGTAATTGTTGTCATATTTACTCAATAGTGTTGTAGTTGCACAAATTGACTCTTGTGTAATTTATTTCATACTAGCACATTTGCCCGTGCGTTGCTACGGGCTGTTTTTTATATAATATAATATTTTCGTCTATTGTCTTTCTGAACTGAGCCTTTAAAACCCATCCTAGTTAACCAAAGTGTCTCCTCCAAGCCTTTGATGCTTCAAAATTTCTTCCTCAAACCTCATCTATTGTTGGACCCTTGATGTCAGTGACCACTATGGCGTTAGAGCAGAGTGCAGGGTAGTTTAAGGGCGAACCCGATTATTGGGCTTCGCGTCGCTACGATCTATGGTTCACGCCAGATTTTGTCACATGCATCTTTATCAATGTGTCGTGCCCATCTGTTTTGATAATCGGTTTTGGAACTTTTTGATGCAACGACAACTATGGAAACTTCTATTGGATCTGGGATCAAAACAAATCCAATCAATGCCTAGGTAGTCAATTTCTGGCAGAGGCATAAAAAAATTCTTACTTAAGGCGAAGCCAATCCATTCATTCCGATAATAATCTGTTTGAAATGTAGGACCTTGCCAGATGGAGAACTTTATTTGGGTCCACTTTAGACTTCTTATCGTGATTGAAAACTATTACTATGTGGACCGAATTCAAAAAATCATGTTCGTTGAGTTGGTGGCCCATGTAGTACGATCGGCCCAGGCAGTCAAGCCATATACCTAGCCACGCATCGCATACCCATACAACCATGCACTTACACATCTGTCACTCCTTTGTTCCCCTCCAGACGTTGCACATGGCACGGTCGTCGCAGCTTCATTGGTTGCTGCTCCTCCTGCCCACCTCTCCCTCCGCCGCAGCTTAGTTCTCCTGTTCTCGCTTATTGGTAGACCGGCGAGCGTGCATATCCGAGCGTCAGCGCGACCATATCACTCGTGCTAGCCCAACCAGACGGAAGGATCTGTCTTGGAATGATTTTTTGGTGAACATAATTCAGTTCATGGAATATTTTACTACTTACAATCTATTTTTTTTGTTGACTCATGTTTTACGGGGATAGGGCAAATTGTAAATATATTTTAAAAAATATACTTTTGTTACTTCATTGGTGTCTAACATTGTCCATGAATCTCAGTCACCTAAAATTGCATTATAGATAGTTCACATGCTTAATAAAATAGCGTTGCACTTTTTCGTCGTTAAGTTATATATATCCACACGGAGGTGTATGCGGCAGATGTTCACGGTTCACCCAATAATTATATAACTAACTGAAGTTGTAGCAAATTGTAGGCCATCCAGATAATAAACTGGAAACAAATGCTTTAACAGAAACTCACTTAGATGGTCCGTTGAACCATTATGCTTGGATATACTCATTGGCACTTGCATAATGCAGAACCAGCATCTGATCAACTCTAGATAAAGAGAGCATTTTTTCACTCGCTGCAAGGACATGCATGGATACATAATGCATTACCAGATCCGTACATACATATCACTCTAACCATCCATAGCAAGAAAATAACTGCCTTGGCCTACGATCGGTGGACATCTGCTCTGGCACGTGGAACTCAGTTGACACTCCCCGCCAGGCTATACGTGAGTTGAGTTCTGAATACACCCACACGCGACTTCTAAATCCTAAGCTCTAGCGTGCACATGTCAGATTATTGCGGCAAAACACATATCTTTGTCCGATCCAACCCAGCCGAGGAAAAAATAAATTTGATGGAACCGGCAGCCGTCCCCAACCTCCGTGTCGTCCCCAACCTCGCATCACACGACCTCACTCTCTACTCCCAATGTACACACAAAGTAACCGATGCCGGTAGGCTCCATGCGACCGCGCTGCTGATAGCCTCCTGTACGCCCCCACCTTCTCCATCGGTGCTCAACCTCCGCTATCAGAACCCGCACGGCTGCGCCGCCGCCTGGGAGCTCCATCTGTGTTGTAGGTTTCGCGCACGGGTGGACGGGGGAACGACTTGTGGACTCGTTGTCAACTGGCATCATGGAGGCTCCATATCAGTAGGACGTATGATCGCGCCATGGCTCGCCAAACCATCTCGTCCTTGAGCTACCCCGCAGCGCCCACGCGTTGAAGATGACTGCCAGTAGAACTCCACCGCCTGGCTGGCTCAGATCCATGGCGCCATGTACTAACAGGAGGCGGCCACTGTGGAAGCACTACCATCGTGGCAGCGCGCCACCACCGGCATAAGATCGAAAGTCCACACACCCGATATGATAGCTTGGCCTTCTCCCTAAGCATCAAAAGGCCAAATAGAGACCAGCATCTGGCAATGGTCTTGTGCTCGTATGTGCCCTGGGTGCTCTCTCCGTGGATCAGAATACTGAGCCCTTGATACGTCCAATTTGCATCACTATTTTGTATCATAATTTACTGTTATCCATTGATATATTTCATATTTAGACATGATACTTATGTTATTTCCTTTGCTTTCACATGTTTGATGATCATCGGAGGAGCTACTGCCGGAGTCAGGATTCTGCTGGAAAAAGGACCATCAGAAGACCATATTTTGAAGATCAGGAAAATTCCAGAAAAATACCCAGAAATTATAATTTCCCAGAAGACTCACGGAGCCAGAAGGAGGAGTCGAGAGGGGCCAGGGGTGGCCCACACGCTAGGGCGGCGCGGCCAACCCCTGGCCGCGCCAGCCCTGTGTGAGGGGGCCCTGGCCTACCTCTGGTCTCGCCCCTTCGCGTACATCATCGTCCCCGAAAACCTAAGTGAAGGGGGGGGGGGGTTCAGAGTTACACACAGCCGCCTCTGCGGGGCAGAGAACACCAGAGAGAAAAAGCTCTCCGGCAGAGAGAAATCTGCCGGGGAAATTCCTTCCCGGAGAGGGGAGATCGTCGCCATCGTCATCATCATCGCACCGGACTTCATCGGGATCATCATCATCATCATCTCCATCACCAGCACTTTCATCTCCACCATCACCTCGCCATCCCGCTGTAACATCTTGAGTTGGATCTTGTTATATTCATAGGGAAACTTTCCCGGTGTTGATTACTCTTGTAGTTGATGCTATTGAGTGGAACTGTTGAATTAAGGTTTATGTCCAGATTGTTATTTACCATTATTTCACCTCTGATCATGATCCATATGATGTCTTGTGAGTAGTTCGTTTAGTTCTTGAGGACATGGGAGAAGTCAAGATGTTAGTAGTGAATTATTGTTGAGAAATATTTAATGGTTTGATATTGTTGTGGTGCTATTTCACTAGTGGTGTCATGTGAACGTCGACTACATGATACTTCACCATTTATGGGCCTAGTGAGATGCATTGTGTATTTGGCTACCAATTGTGGGGTTGCTGGAGTGACAGAAACCTAAACCTCCGTTGGGAAACCATTGCACCAGGGAGCGTAGGATCCTAGAGTTTAAGGCTGTGGTTAGATTTATCTTAATTACTTACTTGTATTTGCGGATGCTTGCAAGGGGTATAATCACAAGTGTGTATTTATCCTAGTAAGGGTAGTGCGCTAGCACAGGTTCACCCCCATAACACTTACCAAATCAATAAATACTATTGGCTCTATGAAGCGAAAGCTCTTGACAGAAACCTCCCGTGTGTCCTCGAGAACGTTTGGTTATTATAAGAACACAACCGGCTTGTCCTTTGTTGAATAAAGGATTGGGCCACTTGCTGCAATTGTTACTACTGTCTTTTATTTACTCGCACTTTATTTACTCGTATTACCAAATACTCCTGAAAATCTGTTTGCTAGTATTTACAGTGATTCCTTGATCAAAACTGCTCATCAACACCTTCTGCTCCTCGTTGGGTTCGACACTCTTATTTATCGAAAGTACTACGATACACCCCCTATACTTGTGAGTTATCAGCCCTCGCCGGTCTTGTCGAGGATCTCCATGGAGATGTTGGTGGTGACGTCTGATCCTCGTTGAAACGTGTGGGGAACACTATGAAGTCCAACCGGAGATTGCGGAAGTGGATTGTGTAGTACTCGCGGATCGTCACCAGCTATGTCTTAAAAACGAGGGGAAGGGGAGGGAACTGCAAACTGTCCATGACCGCGACGCTGTTATTGTGGCATGATGATGCATGCGATGATTTGAGTTGCATGTAGATTCCTGCGGGCCCACACTCACCACGCAGCGGCACTACGTAATCGGGGACGATGGCTCTCCAGACTCCATTCCCCACCCTGGGAGATCTCCCATTGGCCGCGCCCGAGGCCCCGATCGAGCCCCGGCTCGACCTCCACCCCAAGAGCCATGCCATGACTTGAGAAACGGCAAATGCCCACAGTGAAAGCCTGAAAGTGGAAAGTGTCGCCGATGGGGTGTTCCATCCAGCGATCTGATGGGTCCGAAAGCTACGGCGGACTGCTGCCCTGTAAACCGGCAGGAAATTTCTGCCTACGGCCTACGGGCATGTCGACGAACCAAAAAGGATGGACTCCATTTGTTCTGAGGACGGCTAGTATAGGTAAACAACTTGAACCTGTGACCTTCCAAAGCTCTCAGCAACCACAAAATTCACCGTGCATGTTGTTCCGTAGCTTATAATTAGGCTAGGCCCAGGGTCCTATAGGCTATATTTCTGGAGTTCACTATCTTGGAGCCACTCACTCCTTGGAGTTTTGATAACAATCCTCAAATGTCCAATGCTACAGACTATATATGCGTAGATCGATAGAGCGGTCTCCCATCTCGTGTGAGATGAAACCACGCGCGCGTATCTGTAATTTGTCCGTCGGTGCAAAGGAACAAGAATCGTTGCAGACATGAGAAATCGCATTTCTTTTCAAGCGTACCCTAGTGGTATACTGACCTATATGTATGTACTGTTTGTCTGTACGTATGAGGCCAAGGCGACGGATATGGCTATCCTGCGCCGGATCATATCCCTGGCGACTGTGCGCTGCTGCTATATCATCTTCCCTGATGGGCGCATGCGCATGCAACGGCGCTGCCCATGTCTGAAGGTGGTACCGATCGATCGATCCACCAACCGGCAGCCGAATCCGCGGTGTATCCGCGCTACGCGTACGGCCATAGCGCAACCCGGCCGTCGCAAACGGCACGGAGCGTCGCACCGCCCCCGCCGCGCGGCAGCGCAGTGGTCACGTCGTCGACGGGCACGCGCGGCCGCCCAACCAGAATCAGGCGAGGTCACGCAGCTGGAGCGCCGGGGGATCGGATCGAATCTAGGGCGGAGTCGAGGCGGGAGATCCCAGGACGCGCGCGACCATGCCACGCCTGATGACGGGTCCACGTCGGTGAGTGCCCCCATGAGGATGCGAGATCGCCGGCCGGTAGCTCGCGGCCGGGCCCGGTCACATGCCACCGGAGCCCGGACTAGCTTCTCGTACCTTGGCCGCGTGCTGTTGGGCGGCGATATGGAGGGCTTGTTCGAGCAGGACACGGACCAAACATGATGCGGGGTGCGAGATGAAAACGTATTTTGAGTTGGACAAAAGCGTATTTTATGGACACGGACCAGTCCTATTGCAATATTATTAGTAGAGATGAGCTATTCCTAAAACTCTTATATGCTTTGATAAAGCATAAAAACTTTATCAATTATATTTGCCTAGACCAATTCTCTCTCAAATCATATTGATCTTCCCCAGCTAAGCTCTCAAATCCATACCTCACAATTCATACTTCCTTTGCCATATCTTTCTATCATAACATATAAATAAATCTAAATTGTTAAACAAATACTTTTCAATTGTTTGATTGGTTTGATTGTGTTTGTATGGTGTGTTTATGTTATGTTATTTTGTGCTATAGTTAGTGTGAAGAGCTACATGCATAGTTGAGAGAAGTGGAAACATCATGATCTTCAACAAGGCAAGTGACACACATATCCCCTACCGATTTTACTACTGCATTAGTGTGTTTTTGTAGTATGCATGCTAGGTGGAATATTCAACTATTTTATAAAATGCTTAGATCCTAGTAGTGTGTAGCTATCCTTAAACCCCACCTGTTAGGATGCTAAATACTTTGATAAATATTGATGCAATGCTATGATCACTTGATAAAAGTGTTTTGTGAACAAATTAAGAACTTCAACTAAAATGAAACACCTGGGTGGATTGGTTTGATGATGGAGGCGATGTTGAGTGGTGACCGGCTACACATTGTATAGTTGCTGCCTGGGTGTTCACTTGTGGATTGCCACGCAGGAATAAAGAGGTTACTATGTCTTCCATGCTTAGAGTGCTTCCAGTGCAGCCTTATGACATTATTGGCTCTGTCTTGACTGATTAGATGTGAGGGTGCAACTTGTGTGCAGGAAGTGGCAGGTAGTTGAATTGTAGGTTGGGAACAAATCTTGCCAGTTAGTTGCTCTCTCCTTCTAAAAGGTCTCGTCTCATTTTATGTATGGGCATAAAATAAGTCGTAAGGTGAAAGTGCACAACCCCTGTAGGGTGTCAAAACTAATCGATTAGCCGTGTCCCCGGTTATGAACAATTTGAGTCTCTAGACATGGAATGTACGGAAGAATCTCATCACCGTTTCTGAATGACTAAAATCTATCTAGAAACCCTTAGGCAAGAGCTAAGGACCATGCACTCCGAGGGGTGGTGGTTTCTGATGTTCCAACTTTGTTGAGTTGCACCCAGAACTACATACCGGCCAGTATGTAGTGTATGGGGGTTGTCTTGACCCTTGAAAAATAAAATTTGAAAGAAAGTATTGAAAATGGATTTTAGCATAAAATTGGCTTTATGCAAATCAACCTATGAGATCCACCAGCCAAATGTCATGTAGTTAGTTCTTTCACAACAGCCACCAAATGTGTGTCATTTGCCAGTACATCATTGTACTGACCCCTCTGGGGCTGCATATTCAAACGTGCAAGTTTTATTTCTAGTAAGGAATCAGGAGTAGGATCTCGAGACTACATTCCAACATGTCTGCCTGTGGCACGTGATGAAGAATGGAGGCTCACTGCAACTATGCTTTATGCTGTGTACTCGTAAGGTTGAAGACCTATGTAACTGGATTTACGTTATAATATTGATGCTATCGCAATGATTACTTATTTTGTACTGTGGTGCTATCTACTAATCTAGGAAATGGCACAGATACACAGGTGTTCCACCTTAATCCCAAGGTGGGGCGCTACATAGTATGCGAGTAAAGTAAACAGTGCGAGTAAAGTAAACAGGTGATAGCAGTATGATAGAAATATGACCGGGGTCCACAGTTCACTAGTGGTGTCTCTCCATAAGATAAAATAACACATGCTGGGTAAACAAATTATAGTTGGGCAATTGATAGCATAAAGATAATGTGCATATGTCAAGAAGATCACTATGAGATTTACTCTGGGCATTACAACAAAATACATAGACCATCATCCAACTGCATCTATGACTAATAATCCACTTGTGGCGAATTAATTCGAGAACTCCACAAGTATTAAGTTGCGAACAACAGATAATTGTATTAAACAAAGTGTGTAATGTAAATAAAGCATATGCCCTTGAGCATATGAATGTTATTTTCCCCCTAGTGGCAACAGCACATCTACAACCTTAGAGGTTTCTGTCACTCCCCCAGATTCAATAGAGGCATGAACCCAACTATCGAGTATAAATACCCCCTCTTGGAGTTACTAGCAACTACTCGACCAAGATAGCTACTAACAATGGAGAGCATGCAAGATCATAAACAACATAGAGATAACATAAGATAAATTTCAGAACAGCAACTTAATCATAACACTAATATTTATCGGGTCCCAACAAACACAGCATGTAGAATTACATAATGGTGATCTCAATCATGTAAGGCAGCTCATGAGATCTAAACATGAAGCACATGGTGGAGAGAACAACCATCTAGCTACTGCTATGGACCCATAGTCCAAGGTAGACTACTCACTCATCGTTCCTGAGGCAAGCATGGCAATGAAGAAGACCTTCGGTGGCGATTTCCCTCTTCGACAGGGTGCCAGGAAGAGCTTCAGGACCCTCCCGATCTCGGGTCGACAACGGCGGAGGAACACGATATCTTTCTGGAATTTTGATCGGGTACTTAGGTTTTTCCCGTCGAGGGGTCTTTATAGGTGTAGGGGCAACGTCAGGAGTGCGCCGAGGTTCTCTCACACATAGGGGGCGCGGCCAGGGGCTGGGCCACGTCGCCCTATTGTGTGGGGCCCTCGTGGCCCCACTATGTCTCCTTTTCGGTTCTCTGGAAGCTTCGGTGAATTTCTGGACGTTCGGCTTTTGTTTCATCCAATTCCGAGAATATTTCCTATGTAACTTTTTTGAAACACAAAAACCGCAGAAAACAGGGAACTGGCACTGTGACGACTTGTTAATATGTTAGTTCCGAAAAATGCATAAAAGTGCCACGAAGTGTAACGAAACACTAAGCAAATGGTGTAAAAATAAGCATGGAGCATCAAAAATTATAGATACATTTTGGATGTATCAAGCATCCCCAAGCTTAACTCCTGCTCGTCCTCGAGTAGGTAAGTGATAAGAAAAGAAATAATTTTTGAGGTGACATGCACCTACACAATATTGATCATCGATGTAAGCATTGAGTGCTGGGATCAAAAGAACTTAAAACATGGGCATGAAAGATATAATCTTGATAGAAGAAACTTAGCAACCATGTTATAACATGAAATAGAACACAAACAAAAGATCATGAACAATGAAACAATGAAAGTCAAACGTGTGTTCAAATCATAAGGAAAAACATACAAATGGTTTTCAGCTTGTCCCTCATGGAATAGCAAAACATAAATGCATTGGACACCTTCAAGTTTAAGAGGGCGACTAGATACAAATAATTTAATGATCATGAATCAATGAATGAAAACTTTGGGATAATGCACATTATACTCAGAATGGCAACTACGCTCTCTTAGATGGTGCATAAAGGTAGAAGGTGGTGACTCAACATAAAAGTAAAAGAAAGGCCCTTCGCAGAGGGAAGCAGTGACTGCGAGTTTTATAAACCTTCAAAAATTATGGTACTTACTAGCTTTGAGCTCTCATTGCCCCCATCATAAGAATATTGAATGGTTAAAGTTAATGCAAGTACAATTATGATGCATATGCTTGACAAATCATAAGTTGAAAACCTCGTGTCCCGTGAATACGAATACCCAAACCTCATGCTACTTTGCTTAGGTCCCAAGCAAGTTCTTGTCATTGTAAGTATACATGTATCATCGAGAACCGCCAACGGGGTACATCCGTGCCTGATAACATGGAACAAGCCCACATCAAAATGACAGGATAAGCAGACAATGAACACCTCGGCATCTCTTTTATTTACCATTTGTATAGCTTTTTATTTTGAGATGCGTCGTCGAATGTTCACTATGGGCATGCGGCAAATTTCCACCATGAATTATGCATGGCTTAGATTAGCGGCCCAGGCGTTTCTCTAACATATATACAAACTCCATGAACTCCACAAGATCCCAATTTATTTCACACCGTGAGTATCCATAAACGAAAGATCACGATATCAACTCAAATAAGATGAAGTGCAATGTCGAAAGCTTGCCCCATGATAGCATGGCTGGGCTAATTTCCAACTTACAACTTGCAATCATAACAACTCAACATAAGAGAGCCACAATGTCAAATTTTTTAGAATGAGAAAAATAAAGTGTGCCATCAGGTTCGTGACAGCTTTACTGACCAATTTTCGCATAACACTGGTAAGAGTTTAATTTGAAGAGTAGATAAAAGCAAGTCAAATGTACTTTGGAATAGCAAATTACTTGTAGGTATGTATGGTGGACACATTGGAACAACTTGGTTTTTAGGAGTTGGATGCACGAGTAGAGCTCATACTCAGTACAAAATGAGGGCTAGCAAAAGATTGGGAGCGACCAACTAAGAGAGCAATAACGGCCATAATCATGCAAAGTGACAAAGCAACATTAAAAGAAGCATAAGATGGCATCAGAAGTTAAAAACTAAATGATCATAGAGGCTATTGGCAACTTTGTATGAGTCTAAGATGTGTGAGCATGCACCAAGTCAACCCAAATAAAGCATCAAGGAGAAAACCAAAATAATGCTTCCAAACGATAAAAACAACGCATGATTTTTTTCAAAGGCTCATTAAGCAATGTCAGTTATTTGAGACAAGTAATGCTACAGCAAAACCACTAAGCATACTATCAAAAATACATCAGGCATGACATGAAAAATTCTAAGCCGCAGTCTAAACAAGCTCCTTTTTGTACCACTTTTTTGCATAAATCTTTTTCTCTTTTCTAACACCATTCAAACTTTTTTAATCCAACTCTTTTGATGAAAACCAACATGGTCTAGAGGCAAAAATACACCTTGATAAAAAGATATAACAAGATCTGAACAAAAATCAAGATGAAAATGGAAACCAAACGCAGTAGTAGAAAAAGAAGAACACTCGGTTTTTGATAAGAGTGAAAACTAGAGTGTTCTTGGCAAATGAAAAGTGAGGCAACTTCTCCAAAAGAAATTTGTTGGGGTCCAACCATTTATTGCAGAAAACAAAACTAAACTAAACTAAAAACTAAAACAACTAACGCTCCAAGAAAAATGCATAGTGCATGAAGCAATAAAAATATAGTGTCTTGAAAGGTGACCTGATTTTTGCCGATGAAGAAGGGGTGCCTCGGGGGCATCCCCAAGCTTTGACGCTTGTACTTCTTGGATATTTCTTGGGGTGATGCATGGGCATCCCCAAGCTTGAGCTTTTATCCATTCTTCAACTCATCTCATCATTCTCCAATCCCTACACTTAAAAACTTCCTTCATACAAAACTCAACACAATTCTATTAGCAACATTAGTGTACGCATAACAATGAATCAACATCTTTTGCTTCAGGTTTCAACCCAAAATCACCACATATAAAGTATATACTACTGTAGCAACTTTCCCAAAAGTTCCGTGATCAAAAGAACTCAAAAAGAAAGCGTTCGAGAAGCAAAAAATGAATAGTGGCAGAAATCTGTCAAAACAGAACAGCTGATAAAGGCCAATTTTTTAAGGGGTTTTCCGTTGCTCAAATCAAAAAGTGTTCAACTAACAAAAGTTTGGATATAACCTGAGGAATAAGCACAATAAATCGCAGGTCCAAAAGATATACAGAGATTTTTCACAGATTTTTACGGTGCAGTACGAAAATCTGCTTCAGGACAGCAACATCCTCACATCTTACCTCACTCGAAATAGAGGCTTCTCTTGGCACAACAATGAAATAAAAATGATAAGGAGAGGTCATTATAGTAGTAATAACTTCCAGGACTCAAATAAAAGAAAAAGTACTGAAAATAAAACATTGGGTTATCTCCCAAGAGTGCTTTTCTTTAATGCCTTTGAGCTAGGCGCAGAAAATACAAATCAAGTAACATCAAGAGATGAAGCATCAAGCTCATAATTTGCTCTAAGAATAGAGTCAAAAAGTAATTTCTTTATTTTCCTAGGGAAGTGTTCCATACCTTTCTTAAGTGGGAATTGATATTTGATGGTGCCTTCCCTCATATAAATGATGGCACCTACAGTTCGAAGAAAGGGTCTTTCCAAAATAATAGGACATGAAGCATTGCATTCAACATTCATAACAAGAAAATCAATAGGAACAAGGTTATTGTTAACCATAATAAGAACATCATTAATCCTTCCCAAAGGTTTCTTCTTAGCAACATCAGCAATAGGAACATCATAATAACATTTTTCAAGCGGTGGCAAATCAAGCATGTCATAAATTTTTCTAGGCATGATCGAAATACTAGCACCTAGATCACATAAAGCATGGCAATCAAAACCATTAACATGCATATGAATGATGGGCTCCCAACCATCTTCTAACTTCTTGGGAACAGAAGCTTTTTGTTGCAACTTTTCATCCCTAATTTTCATGAGAGCATTGGTAATATGCTTAGTAAAAGCAACATTTATAGAACTAGCATTGGGACTTAAAGCAAGCTTTTGCAAGAACAAATAACTTCAGATATATTGCAACCATCAACATCAAAATCATTAAAGGAAATAGAGCTATCATCTCCTACACTCCAAAAAATTTCAGCACTCTTTTGAGAAAAAGTTTTAGGCAGTTTTAGGCTTTTTAACACAAGGAGTGGGAGTTTTCTCTACACCAATCAAAGTAAGAGGATTGCTAGCATTTGGAACAATATCATTAGAGGTAGTAATAGTACAAACTTTCATATTCCTAGCAATCTCATCTTCTCTTTCCCATCTAGCATGCAATTCTGCTAACAATCTAACATTTTCATCAATTCTAACTTGGATAGCATTAGCAGTGGCAAAAGGATCAGGTTTAGTAGACATTCTATTAACCAAAGAAGATTATGCATCCGACAGAGATGAAATATTGGTTTCAGCTTTAGAAACCTTAGCTTGTAACTCAGGAATAGCCATGTTCAAATTATCAAGTTGATGACTAATAGTTTTCAACAAAGCAGATTGCTCTTCCATGGTCTTAGTAAACAACTTATTTTGCTCATATTGCATTTGCATAAAATTCTTGGTAGCCGTTTCAAGTTCTAAAAACCTCTCTTAACTAGGCATTTTTGGTCTACCAAGATATCCATCTATCTATTATATTATTAAAACAACTAACAACCAACGGTCTAGATTAGCTTAGTATAATCAAATAAAGTCCAACGGCCAAGATTAAATTCCTAAACATATAATGTCCGGCAGCCGAGTTTATTTAGATATGCGCATACAGTGTCCTTCTTCCACACGTCGTAACCAAAGACTTGCTCCTCTGCAAAAAAAAAGAGAACAAGAAATAGGAAAACGTGTACAAAGCAAACCCATCTTCACGTGTCGGGATAGAATCTGCTTCTTAATTCTTCCGTCATGAGATAATCTCCTTCATGTCGTGATTGTAGAAGGTCCGAGATCGGAGCGCCAACATCCCGCAGCGTGTCAGCGATGATAATCTTGAGACGGCTGATAGTCATGTCGCCCCGGAAGGCCTAGAGCGCGTGGATGGCTTGCTGGCTCCGGTTTGAGAGGAAGATGGTGCAGATCATGGCCGTCTACACACGGAGCGCCGTGACATCCGGCAAGAACATAGTCCAGAACCTGCACGGAGACCATGGTGTAAAACCAGGAGATGATGCACTTGGCGCCATCGACGAAAACGAGCTTCCATGGTCACGGATGCCGGACTGCAAGAAAAAACACAAATAAAGTTGACCAGGTTGTGAAGCTCGATCGTCCGGCAAGAGCTGCTGAGTGATCAGACGTGGAGCCAGATGTTGAGGTGAAGCAGAGATCCTGTCGTGACAGGAGCACACTGCATAGGTGGCATGGCCGTCAGCAAAGAGGTTGGAGCTGGACGAGGAGTCGAGGACTCAGACATGGAGCGGTGATGCGTAAACAATGGGAAAAACCAAGTGGAGAATTTGGTGTCCCGGCCCCATGTAGAGGAACTGAAGAGCGAGAAAGTTCAGAACAAGTAATTGCATTGCCTCTAGAGTGTTTATTTCAGTTACAAGAATACCGTGCCTATTTCCTAGAGACACTGTTAGTTTAGCAACCGGTACAGTTGCTAGACTGTCTAATCATTCAAACAGAAAGCAGTAGCCACACTCTCTGTGTTTTCTCCTAAAATCTAGCATGAAAAGGAGGAGAATTGTGAAGGTCCACTGAGCGCGTTTCCACAGCTGCATTGGACTACAACTTCTAGCCCTATATAACAGCGAGTTTGACGACACCAAATATGATTAGCTGACGACCACAACCACCAGCCCACCACCATGCATGTTTGTCTGCAGCCGCGCAACCACTGTTGCATGCATGATAAAGGATGGATTAGAGGTAATTAAGCTGGTTAGATGTCCAAATCTATGCAAGGACAATATACAGAATACAATAATAATAGAATTAAAATAATACATTTTCTTGACTATTGTCTTTTGAGTTTTATCCGATGTACTCACAGGTGTCATGGTGGCCTGGTGGGTTTAGCATGAAGCACGGTAGAAGGTGTGTCAAAACCCAGAAGGTAAAAAATAGCATTATTAAGTATAATCTGAACAGTTCTTACTGCACATATTATTTCTAGATCATGCCACTGATAATGCCATGCATTTCCTAATAACCCTATTATTTAGTTAGTATGTTGCCCACATAAAAATCCCTTGCTTGCATATGGCTGAGCGGAAATTAAAGCTCCCAGTTTTTGCGCAAGAAAGCAAATTGCTGCTACTCTGCTTGCCATCTATGCTTGAAAGAACAACTAGAGCTTACTGCCTGAATTCACGTAAACCATTTATATTATTTCATGTCTTCTTCATTTTGCAGGTTTCATATCCTTTTGGATGATGGTTTGTGGAATACATGACAATATAATTTCAGTGAAACCATTTCTTCTACTTTCACAGTAAGGAGACCATTTTTGATATATCATTAGGTAAAGAATAATTTGCATTCTTATACAGAGGACTCTCTTAAACATGGAAAATTATTACATGGGTAAATACGTTTTGTATTCATAGTAATTAGTAAAATAAGCAGGAGGATTGAGAAGTGCAATAATTAAAAATAAATAGCATATTGTAATACCTATCTTTAAAATATGTAGTTCATACTAGAGTGTGTGCAATGTTTCATAAAGTGTATATTTTTTGCGGGGGATAAAGTGTATATACTCATTAAAAATTTAGAAATATTTGTTTGGAACTTCAGGGATGCACAGTATACATGATTAAGTCTAACTCAAATAGGCGCTAGAGCTTTTCGTAAAGTAATGTCAGAAAATACATTTTACATAGTTTCAAGCTTATGATCTGAAGTAATAGCGGAATTAATAGGCCATTGCTAGCCGCGCAATTTGCGCGGGCCATCTTGCTAGTTATCACTATTAGAGGGAAACGGCCTATAGTTGTTACCAGCAAAATTGTTCCTATAAGCATTGTTGTTAAAATTATTATTTCTAATGAAGTTCACATCAACATGCTCTTCTTGAGTAACCAAAGAGGCTAAAGGAACATTATTAGGATCAACATGAGTTTTATCATTAGCAAGCATAGCCATAATGGTATCAATCTTATCACTCAAGGAAGAGGTTTCCTCAATAGAATTTACCTTCTTACCTTGTAGAGCCCTCTCGGTGTGCCATTCGGAATAATTTACCATCATGCTGTCAAGTAGCTTAGTTGCGGCGCCCAAGGTATAGGACATAAAAGTGCCTCCAGCAGCTGAATCCAATAGGTTCCTTGAAGAAAAATTCAGTCCTGCATAAAAAGTTTGGACAATCAAGTAGTTAGTCCATGAGTGGGACAATTCTTTATCATAGATTTCATTCTTTCCCAAGCTTGAGCAACATGTTCATTATCAAATTGGCTAAACTTCATAATATTGCTATGCAAAGATATAATTTTAGTAGGAGAGTAGTATCTACCAATGAAAGCATCCTTACACTTAGCCCATGAATCAATACTATTCTTAGTCAAAGATAACAACCAATCTTTAGCTTTTCCTCTCAAAGAAAAAGAAACAACTTGAGCTTAATAATATCACTTTCTACATTCTTATATTTCTGCATCTCACATAGCTCAACAAAATTGTTGAGATGAGCTACAACATCTTTAGTACTAGCACCAAAAAATTGCTCTTTCATAACAAGGTTTAATAAAGCAGGCTTAATCTCATAAAAGTTTGTAGCAGGAGCAGGTGGCGCAATAGGAGTGCAGATAAAATCACTATTATTCGTGCTAGTAAAGTCACACAACTTGGTATTCTCATGAGTACCCATTCTAGCAAAGCTAAAAGTAAGTAAATAAAAGCAACTATAAAGGAAACTAATTTTTTTGTGTTTTTGATATAAAATGATACAAGTAAAATAAAGTAAAGCAAAACTTAAAACAAACTAAAGGATGTGCGTGCGAAACTCCCCTTGCAGAAGTCTTCTTCCTCCCTGACAACAGCGCCAGAAAACTTGTTGATGGCTAGTTGACGTAGGAGCTTGTAATTGATTATATAGTCGACTGCCAGTTGGAAACCCCAAGAGAAGGTTTGATGAATACAGCAGCAAGTTTTCCCTCAGTTATGAAACCAAGGTTTATCGATCCAAGAGGAGAAAGCCAAACTTAAGAAGGTGATGCTTGCTAGCATCGCGACAGCTCCAGACAATTTATATGGCGCCTCGTCCAAGCTTTGCTTTGCGAGCGGCAACATGGAACCTACAGACAACACAACCAAATACTTTGTTCCCAACTTATGATGAGGTTGTCAATCTCACCGGTTTGCTTGAAACAAAGGGTATGAGCGTATCGAGTGGAAAATAATAGTAGTATGCGAGTAAAGTAAACAGTGCGAGTAAAGTAAATAGGTGATAGCAATATGATGGAAATAGGACCAGGGACCACAGTTCACTAGTGGTGTCTCTCCATAAGATAAAATAAGACATGCTGGGTAAACAAATTACAATTGGGCAATTGATAGAATAAAGATAACATGCATATGTCAAGAAGATCACTATGAGATTTACTCTAGTATTACAACAAAATACATAGACCGCCATCCAACTGCATCTATGACTAATAATCCACTTATGGCGAATCAATCTGAGAACTCCACAAGTATTAAGTTGCGAACAATAGATAATTGCATTAGACAAAGTATGTAATGTAAACAAAGCTTATGCCCTCGAGCATATGAATGTTGTTTTCCCCCTAGTTGCAACAGCACATCTACAACCTTAGAGGTTTCTGTCACTCCCCCAGATTCAATAGAGGCATGATATCGAGCATAAATACCCCATCTTGGAGTTACTAGCAACTACTCGGCCAAGATAGCTACTAACAACGGAGAGCATGCAAGATCATAAACAACATAGAGATAAGATAAGATAAATTTCAGAACAGGAACTTAATCATAACACCAATATTCATCGGATCCCAACAAACACAACATGTAGAATTACATTACAGTGATCTCAATCATGTAAGGCAGCTCATGAGATCTAAACATGAAGCACATGGTGGAGAGAACAACCATCTAGCTACTGCTATGGACCCATAGTCCAAGGTAGACTACTCACTCATCACTCCGAAGGCAAGCATGGCGATGAAGAAGACCTTCGATGGCGATTCCCCTCTCCGGCAGGGTGCCGGGAAGAGCTTCAGGACCCTCCCGATCTCGGGTTGATGACGGTGGCAGAACGCAATATCTTTCTGGAATTCTGATTGGGTACTTAGGTTTTTCCCATCGAGGGGTCTTTATAGGCGAAGGGGCAATGTCAAGAGTGGGCCGAGGCACCCTCACACATAGGGGGCGCGGCCAGGGGCTGGGCCGCGCCACCCTGTTGTGTGGGGCCCTCGTGGCCCTACTCCGTCTCCTCTTTGGTTCTTTGGAAGCTTCGGTGAATTTCTAGACGTTCAGCTTTTGTTTCGTCCAATTCTGAGAATATTTCCTGTGTAACTTTTCTGAAACACAAAAACAGCAGAAAACAGGGAACTGGCACTATGGTGACTTATTAATAGGTTAGTTCCGGAAAATGCATAAAAGTGCCATGAAGTGTAAGGAAACACTAAGCAAATGGTGTAAAAACAAGCATGGAGCCTCAAAAATTATAGATATGTTTCAGACATATCAAACTTCACTCAGATAATATATCGGCCGCTGCACAATTTTGCCTCCTTCCTCTCGCTCTACTACCACCACAGCACTAATAACCCTGTTGGTCGCCGCTATATAGAGCAACATCGGCTCCTTCGGCAATGGCGATGCTAATACCGGTGCTATTGATAACATCTTCTTTAGCTCCTTGAAAGTTGTGTCAGCTTGCATCATCCAGACAAAGGTGTCAGACTTCTTCATCAGCTGATATAACGGCAAAGCTTTTTCTCTTAGCCGGCTTATGAAACGGCTCAGGGATGCAAGGCATCCAGTGAACTTGTGTACTTCTTTCAGATCTATCGGCGGCTTCATTCTTTCTATGGCACGAATCTTGCTGGGATTTACCTCGATACCCCAGCTTGAGACAAGGAAACCAAGCAACTTGCCCGCCGGCACACCAAAGGTGTACTTAGCCGGATTTAACTTCATCTGGAACCTTCTCAGATTTGCAAAGGTTTCCAAGAGGTCATCTATGAGAGTCCGGCTTTCCTTGGTTTTTATGACGACATCGTCAACATATACCTACACATTTTTATCTATTTGGTCATGCAAACACTTTTGCATACACCTCTGGTAAGTTGCGCCGGCATTTCTCAAGCTGAACGACATAGTGCGATAGCAATAAGCCCCGTATGGGGTAATGAAGGATGTCTTTATTTGATCCGGCTGATACAAAGGGATCTGGTGGAAACCAGAATAGGCATCTACAAATGATAACAGTTCACATCCGGCTATGGAATCAATCACTTGATCGATCAGAGGGAGCGGGAATGGATCTTTAGGACATGCCTTGTTCAAGTTTGTGTAATCAACACACATCCGCCATATCTTGACTATGGCGGGCTCATCCTTTTTCTTCTCCACCATGACCAGATTAGATAGCCAATCCGGATGCAGTACTTCCATGATAAAGCCAGTAGCTAGGAGCCTGGCTACTTCCTCCCAAATTGCTTTCCTTCTATCATCTGCAAACTGCCGGAGCGGCTGCTTCACCGGTTTAGCATCCGGCCTCACATGCAGTGCATGCTCAGCCAACTTTCTTGGCACACCTTGCAGGTCTGAAGTTGACCATGCAAAGATATCCTGATTCTCACGAAGGAAGCTGGTGAGGTCTCTTTCCTATTTCGGGTCTAAGCCGGCGCCGATGAGGGCATGGCGCTCCGGGAAAAGCTCATCCAGAGCCACTTTCTTGACCTCCTTGGCCACTTGAAAGGAAGTGGAGCCATTCGGGTTAGTCATGCCTGACATAGGTTTGCTGGCCACAACCACGTCAGCAATCTCCATAGCTTGCTTGAGCTTCTTCTTCTCTTCTGCTATGATCAAAGTCTCGGCCAGATTAGATCTGGCTGAGGCGCACGCCATCGAGTGCTTGTAATCACCAATTATGGTAATAACTCCTTTGGGCCCTGGCATCTTCATCTTCAGATATGCTACATGCATAGAAGCCATGAACTTTGCCAATGTTGGCCTACCTAGCAACGCATGGTAAGGACTATCCAAATCCACCACATCGAACATGAGGTTCTCCACTCTGCAGTTGTCTCGATGGCCAAACATGATATCTATCCAGATTTTGCCCATCGGCGCACATGAAAGTTCTGGCACGATGCCGTGGAAAGTCATCTTGCTTGGCTCCAGCATATTCTTCTTGATGCCCAGCTTCTGCATCGTATCCTAATACATGATGTTGATGCTGCTTCCATTGGCAATGAGGACCTTGCTGAACCTCATGTTGTTTGCCGGCCTGACAAATGTCAGATCCATCACTAGTGCATAACCTTCGGGGTTTGGCATGATCTTGGGATGATCTGCCCTATCCCAACCCATGGGCTGGTCAGACCAGTACATCAATTTCGGCACTGCCGACATAACGGCATTCACCTCCAAACTCCATCAGTATAAACTCTGCTTGTTAGTTCTTTCGGTCTCAAAGACCATGTAGCTCTGATCGTGCTCCTTGTACTCATTCTGGCCCACTGCAGGGCCGCCGGTATAGAACTCCAGATTGTAACTTTGATCAACCTGATTCACGCCGACAGTTCCGGCATTGCTCTGATTTCCAGGATTACCTGGCCTAGGTGGAACTGCAACTGCATTTGCACCTGTCAGCGGTGATGGAGCTGCCGAGGCAGATGGCCTCGCCGGCCCAAATGGACCTGCATGACCTGCCAATATATCGTCCAGCCATGAACAGTTTCTGGTCAAATGATTCACCGGCTTACTCGGCTGGAATGTGTGGAACACACAGGGTTTGTCCATGGCCAAACCAACTGTATACTTTGGCCACTGCTTCTTCTGGCCAGCGCCGGCATTCTTGTTAACCCAGACATTCTTTTTCTACCATGGCTGCGCTTGTTGCTGCAGTGGCTGCTGCTGCTGCTGCTAAGGCTGCTGATAGCCCTCATATCTCGGATGCTGGATACTGCCGGTGCCTGCTTGCTCTTCTTCTATGGCCACCACTTGCGATGAGCCATACCGGTAATCCTGCCTGTCATCTCTCCTTTTGTTCCGGTTATCGGGGCAATAGAACTGCCCGGCTCCCCCGGCATTGTTGTTGTTTCTCTAGCTCTACCCCTATCCTTGCGAATCAAGGGTGGGATGCAATGGGTCTCCCAATGCATAACTGTCAGCAATCTTTATAGTTTTGGCCAACATGGCCGGCATATCTCTCTGGAGCTTCTGCCACAACATGGTGCCATGCCGGCACCCCTGAGCAAACCACATGATGGCCTGCTACTCCACAACTCCTTCACAGGAATTGCACAACATGCACCACCTAGTGAGGTAGTCATGGTCGGTCTCGTAATCTCCTTGCCGGCAGTTAGCTAGCTGCTATGGGCAGTTGGGTCTCTTGTATGTGCTGGTGAAGTTGGACACATACTGTTCTTTGAAATCAACCCAGCCGTTGATACTTCCGACCATCAGATTGTTCAGCCATATCCTGGCTGGACCTTCAAGCATCTGCGATACATAATGCACTGCCCATCAGAGGTTTCCTCAGGCAATGTTCACTATAGTGGAGTAGTCCTCCAACCAATCTTCTGGCTTTGTACTGCCGTTATATGTCCTTGTGCCACGCGCGAGCTAAAAGCAGTAAGGTGCCGGCTCACCCATAAACCGGGGTCCAAAGCACATAGGACCCGGAGCTCCTTGTCTCTCAACCAGCTCTGTCTGGTAGATTTTGTCCAGCTTGAAGCGTGCATTATCCAGGGCTAGGGACCGAGGTCCTAGCCGGGAGGCAATTGGGCCCGGAATCATGTTTTGTTGCTGCTGCTCTGGCTGGTACTGCACATATTGCTGGTCTTGCTGGTACTGCTACTGCTGAGATTGCTAATATCCCATCCTCGCAAGGGCAGAATTCCCATCATCTTCCCGATGTCTTGGCTGGCCACCTCCTTGCTACTGCACCGCATACCTGGCGCCCTGCTGCTAACGCCGGGAGGCACTGTTATTCCGGCCACCACCGTCTGAGGGTGCTCCTTGCCCGGCCGGAGCATTCTGGCCGGCACTCTTGTTGCCGACATTCTGGTCACCTTGACCGGCATTCCCCTGTGTCATCGCTTGTTTTCCGGCAATTGCCAAATCATCCACCTAGATCTGCTTGTCTCGGCGACCAGATGTCACAATTCTGGCACACCAGGCGCTTGGATGCGGGGACGAGGCCTGGCCCCTTGCTACGTCCATTTTGCATCACTATTTTGTATCATAATTTACTGTTATTCATTGATATATTTCATATTTAGATATGATACTTATGTTATTTCCTTTGTTTTCACATGTTTGATGATCATTGGAGGATTTACTGCTGGAGTCAGGATTCTGCTGGAAAAAGGACCATCAAGGGACCATATTTTGAAGATCAGGAAAATTCTAGAAAAATACCAGGAAATTATATTTTCCCAGAAGACTCAGGAAGCCAGAAGGAGGAGTCGAGAGGGAACAGGAGGGGCCCACACGCCAGGGTGGCATGGCCAGCGCCCTGGCCGCGCCAGCCCAGTGTGAGGCCACCCTGGCCCACTTCTGGTCTTGCCCCTTCACGTACTTCATCGTCCCCGAAAACCTAAGTCAAGGGGGGGCTCAGAGTTAGACACGGCCGCATCTGCGGGGCAGAGAACACCAGAGAGAGAAAAGCTCTCTGGCAGGGAGAAATCTGCCGGGGAAATTCCTTCCCGGAGAGGGGAGATCGTCGCCATCGTCATCACCATCGCACCGGACTTCATCGGGATCATCATCTTCATCATCTCCATCACCAGCACCTTCATCTCCACCATCACCACACCATCCCGCTGTAACATCTTGAGTTAGATCTTGTTATATTCATAGGGGAAACTTTCCTGGTGTTGATTACTCTTGTAGTTGATGCTATTGAGTGGAACCGTTGAGTTAAGGTTTATGTTCAGATTGTTATTTACCACTATTTCACCTCTGATCATGATCCATATGATGTCTTGTGAGTAGTTCATTTAGTTCTTGAGGACATGGGAGAAGTCAAGATGTTAGTAGTGAATTATTGTTGAGAAATATTTAATGGTTTGATATTGTTGTGGTGCTATTTCACAAGTGGTGTCATGTGAACATCGACTACATGATACTTCACCATTTATGGGCCTAGTGAGATGCATTGTGTATTTGGCTACTGATTGTGGGGTTGCTGGAGTGACAGAAACCTAAACCTCCGCTGGGAAACCATTGCACCAGGGAGCGTAGGATCTTAGAGTTTAAGGCTGTGGTTAGATTTATCTTAATTACTTTCTTGTATTTGCGGATGCTTGCAAGGGGTATAATCACAAGTGTGTATTTATCCTAGTAAGGGTAGTGCGCTAGCACAGGTTCACCCCCATAACACATATCAAACCAATAAGGACTACTGGCTTTATGAAGCGAAAGCTCTTGACAGAAACTCCCGTGTGTCCTCGAGAACATTTGGTTATTATAAGTACACAACTAGCTTGTCCTTTGCTGAAGAAAGGATTGGGCCACTTGCTACAATTGTTACTACTATCTTTTATTTACTCGCACTTTATTTACTCGTATTACCAAATACCCCTGAAAACCTGTTTGCTAGTATTTACAGTGATTCCTTGATCAAAACTGCTCATCAACACCTTCTGCTTCTCATTGGGTTCAACACTTTTATTTATCGAAAGTACTATGATACACCCCCTATACTTGTGGGTCATCAAGACTATTTTCTGGTGCCGTTGCCGGGGAGTGTAGCGCTATTGAAGAGTGGAATTGGTAAAGGTAACCGTCGTTGTGAGTATTGTTTTTATTTTCTCTTTTATTTTTGTTTTACTCTGCTATGGAGAACTCTCCATTTGGTTTCCTATTTGGAAACACATCTACTACTACTGCTGCACATGTGGATGAACCACCACCGCCACCACCTGCTGAAACTGATCCTTTTAAAATACCTATGAAAATTGTTGGGCGTATTATGGATAACTGCTATTCAGGGGATGGAACTATCCATCCGGGTGATCACTTATTATTTATACATGAATTATGCGAGTTGTTCAGATGTGCAGGTATTTCACCAAGCCAGGTCAAGAAGAAATTATTCTCTTTATCATTGAAAGGCAGAGCTGAAGAGTGGTATCGACTACTCCAAGTTGGTCCATCTATGGCATGGGAGGATATTGTGCCTCTCTTTTATTCCAAGTTTTATCCTCCAAGTGAAATTCATGAAGACCGTAACCGGATATATAATTTTTGGCCTCATGATGGAGAGAGTATTGCCCAATCGTGGGGGAGATTGAAGTTACTAATACTCAAATGCCCCATTCATGAGCTCCTCAATAATATTGTTATTGATAATTTTTATGCGCGGCTTACTCTTCCTGATAAGGATTATTTGGATGCTTCTTGCTTTGGATCATTTACTCATATGAAAGAAGATGCTAAGTGGAAACTTCTTGACCGTATACAAGAGAATGCTGAAGGTTGGGAAAATGACAAAGGTAGGAAGTCAGGTATAAACTATGATTATGAATGCATTAAATCTTTTATGGGGACCGATGACTTTCATAGTGTTAGCACTGCTTATGGTCTTGATTCACAAATACTTGCTAATTGCCTTAAGGCTTTTGCCTCTTATATTGATGTTCCAAAGAAGGATTGGAACAAATATCATGCGCCTTATAAAGACTCCATTAGTCATATACCTGCTGTAGCTACTGAAGTTTGTACTGTTGATAGCATTGTGCTTGAACCTTATTTTGAGAAGACACCTTTCCCTGCTAAGGTAAAGAAGTATTCTACTTTGGTAAGTGTGTCTAATAAAAGTACTAAGAAAGCTACAGAACTTGATGAGCAAATTACTATTAAGTCTCCTATAGCTATATTGAAAGATCTTGTTACTAAAGATGTAGGGGATGAATATATTCTTTTTGGTGAAGATGCTTCTAACATTCTCTCACATCCTAAAAAGCATAGGAAAATAAATGTTCCTGTTATTTCTGTCAGGATTGGAGATCATTGCTATTATGGTTTATGTGATATTGGTGCTAGTGCAAGTGCTATTCCTTTAGAGCTTTACAAAGAAATCATGCTTGAGATTGGCGCTTGTGAACTTGAAGATATTGATGTGGTTGTTTAGCTTGCTAACAGAGAGACTGTTTGGCCTCTTGGTATTGTTCGAGATGTGGAAGTTCTTTGCGGTAAGACTAAATACCCTACTAATTTTCTAGTACTTGGTAAGGAGGCTAGTAAAACTTGTCCTATTATTTTTGGTAGACCATTTTTGAACACTTGTGGTGTAGTGATAGATTGTAAGAAGGAGAATTTTTTTACTAAGTTTAATGGAGAGTCTTATGAGTTTAATTTTTCAAAGTTCGCTAAGACTTCTTATGAGAATGAAATGCCTAATGAAAATTTTGAGTTGAACAGCTTGCTTCTATTGCGCTCGCTCCTAATAATGCCTTGCAGCAATTCATGGAAGATCATGAAAGTGATGTTTTTAGCAAGGAAAGAGAAGAGATTGATGATATTCTTCTTTGTCAACCACCATTAATCAAGCATAATCTACCTGTGGAGGATCTTGGTACCACTTTGCCACCTAAGGAAGATCCTATTTTTGAATTAAAGCCTTTGCCTGATAATCTCAAATATGCTTATATAGATGATAAGAAAATATATTCTATTATTATTAGCTCTAAACTTTTAGGAAAGGAAGAAGAAAGATTATTAGAGATATTGAGGAAACACCGAGGAGCTATGGGATATACTCTTGATGATTTAAAAGGGATTTCTCCCACTTTATGTTAGCATACCATTAATATGGAGAAAGATGCAAAGCCAGTCGTGGAGCATCAACGCCGCCTAATTCCCAAGATGAAGGATGTGGTAAGAAATGAGGTATTAAAACTCCTTGATGCTGGTATTATTTATCCTATTGCTGATAGTAGATGGGTTAGTCCTGTTTATTGTGTTCCTAAGAAAGGAGGTATGACTATTGTGCCTAATGAGAATAACGAGCTTATTCCTCAAAGGGTAGTTGTTGGTTATAGGATGTGCATTGATTATAGGAAGGTAAACAAAGTTACTAAGAAAGATCATTATCCTTTACTGTTTATAGATCAGATGTTAGAAAGGTTGTCTAAGAAGACTCATTTTTGTTTCCTTGATGGTTATTCTGGTTTTTCTCAAATTGCTGTTAAGAAGGATGATCAAGAGAAAACCACTTTTACTTGTCCTTATGGAACTTATGCTTATAGACGTATGCCATTTGGTTTATGCAATGCTCCTGCTACTTTTCAAAGATGCATGTCTGCTATTTTTCATGGCTTTTGTGAAGAAATTGTGGAGGTCTTCATGGACAATTTCTCCGTCTATGGAACTTCTTTTGATAATTGTTTGCACAACCTTGATAAAGTTTTGCAGAGGTGCGAAGAAACTAACCTTATTCTTAATTGGGAGAAATGCCACTTTATGGTAAATGAAGGAATTGTCCTTGGACATAAAATTTCTGAAAGAGGTATTGAAGTTGACAGAGCAAAAGTGGAGGCGATTGAGAAAATGCCCTGTCCCAGAGATGTTAAAGGTATTCATAGTATTCTTGGTGATGACCCACAAGTATAGGGGGTGTATTGTAGTAATTTCGATAAATAAGAGTGTCAAACCCAACGAGGAGCAGAAGGTGTTGATGAGCAGTTTTGATCAAGGAATCACTGTAAATACTAGCAAACAGGTTTTCAGGAGTATTTGGTAATACGAGTAAATAAAGTGCGAGTAAATAAAAGACAATAGTAACAATTGTAGCAAGTGGCCCAATCCTTTATTCAGCAAAGGACAAGCCGGTTGTGTTCTTATAATAACCAAATGTTCTCGAGGACACACGGGAGGTTTCTGTCAAGAGCTTTCGCTTCATAGAGCCAATAGTATTTATTGATTTGGTAAGTGTTATGGGGGTGAACCTGTGCTAGCGCACTACCCTTACTAGGATAAATACACACTTGTGATTATACCCCTTGCAAGCATCCGCAAATACAAGAAAGTAATTAAGATAAATCTAACCACAGCCTTAAAATCTAGGATCCTACGCTCCCTGGTGCAATGGTTTCCCAACGGAGGTTTAGGTTTCTGTCACTCCAGCAACCCCACAATTGGTGACCAAATACACAATGCATCTCACTAGGCCCATAAATGGTGAAGTATCATGTAGTCGACGTTCACATGACACCACTAGTGAAATAGCACCACAACAATATCAAACCATTAAATATTTCTCAACAATAATTCACTACTAACATCTTGACTTCTCCCATGTCCTCAAGAACTAAACGAACTACTCACAAGACATCATATGGATCATGATCAGAGGTGAAATAATGGTAAATAACAATCTGGACATAAACCTTAATTCAACGGTTCCACTCAATAGCATCAACTACAAGAGTAATCAACACCGGGAAAGTTTCCCCTATGAATATAACAAGATCCAACTCAAGATGTTACAGCGGGATGGCAAGGTGATGATGGAGATGAAGGTGCTGGTGATGGAGATGATGATGATGATGATCCCGATGAAGTTTGGTGCGACGGTGATGACGATGGCGATGATCTCCCCTCTCCGGGAAGGAATTTCCCCGGCAGATTTCTCTCTGCCGGAGAGCTTTCTCTCTCTGGTGTTCTCCGCCCCGCAGAGGCAGCTGTGTCTAACTCTGAACCCCCCCTTGACTTAGGTTTTTGGGGACGATGATGTACGCGAAGGGGCGAGACCAGAGGTGGGCCAGGGCCCCCTCACACAGGGCTGGCGCGGCCAGGGGGTTGGCCGCACCGCCCTAGCGTGTGGGCCACCCCTGGCCCCTCTCGACTCCTCCTTCTGGCTCCGTGAGTCTTCTGGGAAATTATAATTTCTGGGTATTTTTCTGGAATTTTCCTGATCTTCAAAATATGGTCTTCTGATGGTCCTTTTTCCAGCAGAATCCTGACTCCGGCAGCAGCTCCTCCGATGATCATCAAACATGTGAAAGCAAAGGAAATAACATAAGTATCATGTCTAAATATGAAATATATCAATGGATAACAGTAAATTATGATACAAAATAGTGATGCAAATTGGACGTATCAACCCCCCCAAGCTTAGACCTCGCTTGTCCCCAAGCGAAAACTAAACTCGGTAAACATGACCACAGGTTTATGGAGTGAAGTGTCGATAATCAAAATACGAACAAGAAGCATCACATTCACTAAGGCACAAATTATAATAGACAGCAACTTCCCTTTATAAGATGTAAACTTGCAATAGGTAAAAGGGAATCACATATAAGAATGCACCAGGTAAATTATAATTGGCAATGGCAAACCTTAGTTCTTGGTCAAGGAATGGAGAACAAACTATTCTCTCTTTTAAACGGAGCTTTTTCAAACGGAGCTAATATAGCAAAGACTATATACTCAACAAAGTAAACTTTTACATTCAAAGAAAGCTTTCGAAGATGTATTCCTTCAGACAAAAGCATTATACGAAAACAAGGAAGATAATAAACATGATTAAATGGATCAACATATGGATGAGTGAAACATAACAACTCAAATGCTTGCTTGAGATAGAGGGAAATAGGTTGACTCAACATAATAGTAAAAGATAGGCCCTTCGCAGAGGGAAGCAGGGATTAAACATGTGCTAGAGCTTTTTATTTGTAAAACAGAGGTAAAAAAAATTGTTTTGAGAGGTGGTTGCTTTTGTCAACGACTAGCAACAGAGTTCTTGATATCTTCCATACTAAACAAGTGAGAGCGGTTCCGAGATGTTTAATTAGTTGGCACTTTGGTGCTCTTTTAAAACTTTGCACTCCTCCCCACCTTTTTTCCTTTCTCAAACCATGGCTAACCGATTCCATCGGGTGCCGACCAACTTTCACAATCCATTGGAGGAGTGCCTTTTTCTTTCTTTTTAGAATTAAGATTATAATGTTCTGACCAGCTCCCTTGCAAAATTAACGACGAGCAGATGAAGCTGCCTAGTCGAGGGGTACTTAATTTAGTATGGAAGATAACAAACCCATCCACTACGTCCTCATGAGCTAAAAACAGTGGCACAAAATGAGAAGTGTTTGAAAGTTTTTGAAAGGTAGCACATGAAAATTTACTTGGAATGGCTTAAAATACCATGCATAGGAATTTATAGTGGACTCTTTGGAAGTGACTTGGCTTTTGGGAATTGGATGCATGAGAAGTATTTCCTCTCAGTACAGGTTTTTGGCTAGCAAGGTTGGGTAGCAAGCATAAGAGTTGCATGAAACAAACAAACATACATATAATAAGAACAATCATGCAGACTCCCTTGAAAGTACAACGATTTTAACTTTAAGAATAACAATACTTATAAGCCAATCATAAGGAAAACTGAAGTGATGTAACTACAAGCACTTCTTTATTCTTTTCTACTCAAACTTCAAGGTAAAGTTGCTACTGACCAAGCTAGGTTTGCCAAAACCAACTAAATCTACTCATGTTCCCAATGTGATACCAATACCAATCAACAAGACTAGTCACATAAGAGAGGTTGCAGACTAACATAAAGTGTGCGAAAAGTAAACGATAAAACTTCTCATTAATATTTCATCACCGCAACTCACACCAAGGGATACAAAGATAACTAACTAAGGAGGATACTTCCAACTGCAAACTATTCTATATGATAACTTCTCTATTCATGATAAGACTCTACTTGAAAAGTAAATGAACAGAAGGTAATGATGTGATACCGCGGCACTCCCCCAAGCTTGGAACAAACCAAGGGGATGCCTATACCGATGACGAATTACTCCTTTGGTGGTGGCGGTGGAACTTCATTGTTGTCGTACTTCCAAGGCAGAGGTCCTCCATCAAAGAAGGATGTCTCGGTCTCCAAAATCCTGAAACTTGCAGCAGCACTCATTTGTTGAAATCTAGCTTCATACTCACAATTTTGGTTATGCAAGTCGTAGAGTTGTGCTTGTAATTGGTTAGTGGTCTCTTGGAGTGAGAGAACATCCTTCCAAAGTTCTGTAGTCTCCTTCTTGTACTTAGCGACAAGCTCTTGATTAATCCTATAGATAATTTCCACCTCGCGTTCCGCCATCTTCTTGTATTTGAAAACTTCCTGTTCCAGTGCTTCCATCCTTGCCTCGAGACTTCCTTCTCCCTTGGGTCCTTGAACATCTTTAATCTGTAACTCCCCATCCTTGAGCGACAACTCCTTCAGATGCATCTTCAGTTCCCTCATATACGGATTGATGGAATCCGCAGGAGGGTTCTCTTTGGATGAACCAGACGAAGACATTATAACTTCGAGGTAGAGGGTAATTCCTGACAGAAACAGCTCGAAACAAAACACGACGAGAAAATGATATACAGACCTCGGGGACTCCGGGGGGGTTAAATAGACGAAAATTATACATCGAAACGAGGTCACAGGAGGAAACTGGGATGGAAAAGAGTTCCGAGGCGTTCTCACACGGGGGTGGCACGGCCAGGGGTGGGCCCGCGCCACCCGTGTGTGAGACCCACACGGACTTCTTTTCCTCCCCATTTTCGTCTCGTGATTTTTCATATTTATTAAAAACAGCAAAAATATTAAAGGAAGAACTTTTCGCGAAACTTTTCTGACTAGAACTATTACCTATTCGAAAACGAACTCTGCAGGTTCCTGCAGTTTGTCTTGGATGTAATCTTCCGGAGAAACTGTTTCAATAACATCAACATCTTCATTATAAGAATCTCCAGAAATATAATGTTTGAGTCTTTGCCCATTCACCACTTGTGTAGAATCATCTTTCAATGAAGCAATCTTAATAGCACCTGAGCGGTACACTTCCACAATAACATATGGTCCTTCCCATTTAGAAAGTAATTTACCTGCAAAAAATCTGAGACGAGACCTATACAAAAGAACTTTCTCACCAACATGGAACTCTCTCTTAAGAATTCTCTTATCATGCCATTGCTTGACTTTCTCTTTGAAAAGTCTGGCATTCTCATACGCTTCATTTCTCCACTCATCTAGAGAACTCAAATCTAACAACCTCTTCTTACCGGCTAGTTTAAAATCTCTATTTAACTCTCTCACTGCCCAAAAAGCTTTGTGTTCTAATTCTAAGGGCAAGTGACACGCTTTTCCGTAAACCATCTTATAAGGAGACATACCCATGGGATTCTTATAAGCAGTTCTATAAGCCCATAAAGCGTCATTTAACTTACTAGCCCAGTTTTTCCTAGATCTACTAACAGTCTTCTACAAAATAGACTTGATCTCTCTATTTGAAAGCTCTACCTGCCCACTAGTTTGGGGATGATAAGCAGAAGCAATTCTATGATTGACATCATACTTAGCAAGAGTCTTTCTAAAACTACCGTGAATAAAATGAGAACCTCCGTCAGTCATAAGATATCTAGGCACTCCGAACCTAGGAAAAATAACATCCTTAAGCATTTTTAACGAAGTCTCACCATCGGCACTGTTTGTAGGTATGGCTTCTACCCATTTAGTAACATAATCAACAGCAACAAGTATATGGGTATAGCCTTTTGAAGGAGGAAAAGGACCCATAAAGTCAAATCCCCAACAATCAAACGGTTCAATAACTAGAGTGTAATTCATAGGCATTTCATTGCGTCTAGAAATATTTCCAACTCTTTGGCATTCATCGCAAGATAAAACGTACCTTCTGGCATCCTTAAAGAGGGTTGGCCAATAAAAACCTGATTGCGGAACCTTCTGTGCGGTTCTATCTCCAGCATGATGCCCTCCATAAGCACTGCTATGGCATTTTCTTAATATCTCTTGTTGCTCATATTCCGGTACGCATCTTCTCATAATACCATCAACTCCTTCTTTATATAAATGTGGGTCATCCCAAAAATAATGCCTCAAATCATAGAAGAATTTTCTTCTTTGCTGAGCTGTAAAGGTTGGAGGCAAATACTTGGAAACAATAAAGTTAGCATAATCAGCATACCAAGGAAGGTCTCGTGAAGTTACATTAATTGCAGCCAACTGTTCATTTGGAAAACTATCATTAACAGGAATAGGATCAAAAGAAATATTTTCCAATCTAGACAAGTTGTCAGCCACAGGATTTTCAGCACCTTTCCTATCTACGATATGCAAATCAAACTCTTGTAAAAGCAACACCCATCTAATAAGCCTAGGCTTAGCATCCTTCTTAGTCATAAGATATCTAATAGCAGCATGATGAGTATTAATAGTGACCTTAGAATCAACAATGTAAGATCTAAACTTGTCACAAGCAAAAACAACAGCAAGAAACTCTTTCTCAGTAGTAGCATAATTCTTCTGAGCAGCATCAAGAGTCTTACTAGCATAATGAATAACATTCAACTTATTATCTATGCGCTGTCCAAGAACGGCACCAACAGCAAAATCACTAGCATCACACATAATTTCAAAAGGTAAATTCCAATCAGGTGGTTGAACAATAGGAGCAGTAGTTAAAGCCTTCTTAAGAGTTTCAAAAGCTTCCTTACAATCATCATCAAAGACAAACGGTACATCCTTTTGAAGAAGATTGGTAAGAGGCTTTGAAATCTTAGAGAAATCTTTAATAAACCTCCTATAGAAACCAGCATGACCAAGAACACTACGAATACCTTTAACATCTCTCGGACATGGCATTTTCTCAATTGCCTCCACTTTTGCTCTGTCAACTTCAATACCTTTTTCAGAGATTTTATGTCCAAGGACAATTCCTTCATTCACCATAAAGTGGCATTTCTCCCAATTAAGAACAAGGTTAGTTTCTTCGCATCTCTGCAAAACTTTATCAAGGTTGTGCAAACAATTATCAAAAGAAGTTCCATAGACGGAGAAATCGTCCATGAAGACCTCCACAATTTCTTCACAAAAACCATGAAAAATAGCAGACATACATCTTTGAAAAGTAGCAGGAGCATTGCATAAACCAAACGGCATACGTCTATAAGCATAAGTTCCATAAGGACAAGTAAAAGTGGTTTTCTCTTGATCATCCTTCTTAACAGCAATTTGAGAGAAACCAGAATAACCATCAAGGAAACAAAAATGAGTCTTCTTAGACAACCTTTCTAGCATTTGATCTATAAACGGTAAAGGGTAATGATCTTTCTTAGTAACTTTGTTTACCTTCCTATAATCAATGCACATTCTATAACCAACAACTACCCTTTGAGGAATAAGCTCGTTATTCTCATTAGGTACAACAGTCATACCTCCTTTCTTAGGGACACAATGAACAGGACTAACCCATCTACTATCAGCAATAGGATAAATAATACCAGCATCAAGGAGTTTTAATACCTCATTTCTTACCACATCCTTCATCTTAGGAATTAGGCTACGTTGATGCTCTACAACTGGCTTTGCGTCTTTCTCCATATTAATGGCATGCTGACATAAAGTAGGAGAAATCCCTTTTAAATCATCAAGAGTATATCCCATAGCTCCTCGGTGTTTCCTCAATATCTCCAATAATCTTTCTTCTTCCTTTCCTGAAAGTTTAGAACTAATAATAACAGGATATATTTTCTTATCATCAATATAAGCATATTTGAGGTCATCAGGTAAAGGTTTTAATTCAAACACAGGATCTTCTCTAGGTGGCAAAGTGGTACCCAGATCCTCCACAGGTAGATTATGCTTGAGTAATGGTGGTTGACGAAGAAGAATATCGTCAATTTCTTCTCTTTCCTTGCTAAACACATCACTTTTGTGATCTTCCATGAATTGCTGCAAGGCATTATTAGGGGCAAGAGCAATAGAAGCAAGCTGCTCAACTCGAAAATTTTCATTAGGCGTGTCATTTTCATAAGAAGTCTTAGCAAACTTGGAAAAATTAAACTCATAAGACTCTCCATTAAACTTAGTAAAAAAATTCTCTTTCTTACAATCTATTATGGCGCCACAAGTGTTCAAAAAGGGTCTACCAAAAATAATAGGACAAGTTTCACTAGCCTCCTTACCAAGTACTAGAAAATCAGTAGGGTACTTAGTCTTACCACATAGAACTTCCACATCTCGAACAATACCAAGAGGCCAAACGGTCTCTCTGTTAGCAAGCTGAACAACCACATCAATATCTTCAAGTTCACAAGCGCCAATCTCGTGCATAATTTCTTTATAAAGCTCTAAGGGAATAGCACTTGCACTAGCACCAATATCACATAAGCCATAATAGCAATGATCTCCAATCCTGACAGAAATAACAGGAACACTTGCTTTCCTATGCTTTTTAGGATGCGAGAGAATGTTAGAAGCATCTTCACAAAAAAGAATATATTCATCTCCTACATCTTTAGTAACAAGATCTTTCAATATAGCAACAGGAGATTTAATAGTAATTTGCTCATCAGGCTCTGCAGCTTTCTTAGTACTTTTATTAGACACACTTACCAAAGTAGAATACTTTTTTACCTTAACAGGGAAAGGTGTCTTCTCAATATAAGGTTCAGGAATGATGCTATCAACCGTACAAACTTCTGTAGCTGCAGCAGGTATATGACTAATAGAATCTTTGTAAGGCGCATGATATTTGTTCCAATCTTTCTTTGGAACATCAATATAAGAGGCAAAGGCCTTAAGACAATTAGCAAGTATTTGGGAATCAAGACCATAAGCAGCGCTAACACTATGAAAGTCATCGGTTCCCATAAAAGATTTAATGCATTCATAATCAAAGTTTATACCTGACTTCCTACCTTTGTCATTTTCCCAACCTTCAGCATTCTCTTGTATACGGTCAAGAAGTTTCCACTTGGCATCTTCTTTCATATGAGTGAATGATCCAAAACAAGAAGCATCCAAATAATCCTTATCAGGAAGAGTAAGCCGCGCATAAAAATTATCAATAACAATATTATTAGGAAGCTCATGAATGGGGCATTTGAGCATTAGTAACTTCAATCTCCCCCACGCTTGGGCAATACTCTCTCCATCATGAGGCCAAAAATTATATATCTTGTTACGGTCTTTATGAATTTCACTTGGAGGATAAAACTTGGAATAAAAGAGAGGCACAATATCCTCCCATGCCATAGATGGACCATCTTGGAGTAGTCGATACCACTCTTCAGCTCTGCCTTTCAATGATATAGAGAATAATTTCTTCTTGAACTAGCTTGGTGAAATACCTGCACACCTGAACAACTCGCATAATTCATGTATAAACAATAAGTGATCACCCGGATGGACAGTTCCATCTCCTGAATAGCAGTTATCCATAATACGCCCAACAATTTTCATAGGTATTTTAAAAGGATCAATTTCAGCAGGCGGTGGCGGTGGTGGTTCCTCCGCATGTGCAGCAACAGCAGTAGTAGTAGATGTGTTTCCAAATAGGAAACCAAATGGAGAGTTCTCCATAGCAGAATAAAAATAAAATACAAAATAAAACAATACTCACAGTGACGGTTACCTTTACTAATTCCACTCTTCAATAGCGCTACACTC
This sequence comes from Dactylis glomerata, assembly GCA_007115705.1. Lineage (NCBI taxonomy): Eukaryota > Viridiplantae > Streptophyta > Magnoliopsida > Poales > Poaceae > Dactylis > Dactylis glomerata. Next base: position 2,566,603 of record QXEO01000685.1, on the reverse strand, counting down.
CCCGGCAACGGCGCCAGAAAATAGTCTTGATGACCCACAAGTATAGGGGGTGTATCATAGTACTTTCGATAAATAAGAGTGTCGAACCCAATGAGGAGCAGAAGGTGTTGATGAGCAGTTTTGATCAAGGAATCACTGTAAATACTAGCAAACAGGTTTTCAGGAGTATTTGGTAATACGAGTAAATAAGGTGCGAGTAAATAAAAGACAATAGTAACAATTGCAGCAAGTGGCCCAATCCTTTATTCAGCAAAGGACAAGCCGGTTGTGTTCTTATAATAACCAAACGTTCTCGAGGACATACGGGAGGTTTCTGTCAAGAGCTTTCGCTTCATAGAGCCAATAGTATTTATTGATTTGGTAAGTGTTAGGGGGTGAACCTGTGCTAGCGCACTACCCTTACTAGGATAAATACACACTTGTGATTATACCCCTTGCAAGCATCCGCAAATACAAGAAAGTAATTAAGATAAATCTAACCACAGCCTTAAAATCTAGGATCCTACGCTCCCTGGTGCAATGGTTTCCCAACGGAGGTTTAGGTTTCTGTCACTCCAGCAACCCCACAATCGGTGACCAAATACACAATGCATCTCACTAGGCCCATAAATGGTGAAGTATTATGTAGTCGACGTTCACATGACACCACTAGTGAAATAGCACCACAACAATATCAAACCATTAAATATTTCTCAACAATAATTCACTACTAACATCTTGACTTCTCCCATGTCCTCAAGAACTAAACGAACTACTCACAAGACATCATATGGATCATGATCAGAGGTGAAATAATGGTAAATAACAATCTGGACATAAACCTTAATTCAACGGTTCCACTCAATAGCATCAACTACAAGAGTAATCAACACCGGGAAAGTTTCCCCTATGAATATAATAAGATCCAACTCAAGATGTTACAGCGGGATGGCAAGGTGATGATGGAGATGAAGGTGCTGGTGATGGAGATGATGATGACGATGATCCCGATGAAGTCTGGTGCGACGGTGATGACGATGGCGACGATCTCCCCTCTCCAGGAAGGAATTTCCCCGACAGATTTCTCTCTGCCGGAGAGCTTTCTATCTCTGGTGTTCTCCGCCCCGCAGAGGCGGCTGTGTCTAACTCTAAACCCCCCCCCTTGACTTAGGTTTTTGGGGACGATGATGTATGCGAAGGGGCGAGACCAGAGGTAGGCCAGGGCCCCCTCACACAGGGTTGGCGCGGCCAGGGGGTTGGCCGCGCCGCCCTAGCGTGTGGGCCACCCCTGGCCCCTCTCGACTCCTCCTTCTGGCTCCGTGAGTCTTCTGGGAAATTATAATTTCTGGGTATTTTTCTAGAATTTTCCTGATCTTCAAAATATGGTCTTCTGATGGTCCTTTTTCCAGCAGAATCCTGACTCCGGCAGCAGCTCCTCCGATGATCATCAAACATGTGAAAGCAAAGGAAATAACATAAGTATCATGTCTAAATATGAAATATATCAATGGATAACAGTAAATTATGATACAAAATAGTGATGCAAATTGGACGTATCACTTGGTCATGCTGGTTTCTATAGGAGGTTTATTAAAGATTTCTCTAAGATTTCAAAGCCTCTTACCAATCTTCTTTAAAAGGATGTACCATTTGTCTTTGATGATGATTGTAAGGAAGCTTTTGAAACTCTTAAGAAGGCTTTAACTACTGCTCCTATTGTTCAACCACCTGATTGGAATTTACCTTTTGAAATTATGTGTGATGCTAATGATTTTGCTGTTGGTGCTATTCTTGGACAGCGCGTAGATAATAAGTTTAATGTTATTCATTATGCTAGTAAGACTCTTGATGCTGCTCAGAAGAATTATGTTACTACTGAGAAAGAGCTTCTTGCTATTGTTTTTGCATATGATAAGTTTAGATCTTACATTGTTGATTCTAAAGTTACTATTCATACTGATCATGCTGCTATTAGATATCTTATGACTAAGAAGGATGCTAAGCCTAGGCTTATTAGATGGTTGTTGCTTTTACAAGAGTTTGATTTGCATATCATAGATAGGAAAGGTGCTGAAAATCCTGTGGCTGACAACTTGTCTAGATTGGAAAACATTTCTTTTGATCCTATTCCTGTTAATGATAGTTTTCCAAATGAACAGTTGACTGCAATAAATGTAACTTTGCAAGACCTTCCTTGGTATGCTGATTATGCTAACTTCATTGTTTCCAAGTATTTGCCTCCAACGTATCTATACTTTTTGAGGCATTATTTTTGGGATGACCCACACTTATATAAAGAAGGAGTTGATGGTATTATGAGAAGATGTGTACCGGAGTATGAGCAATAAGAGATATTAAGAAAATGTCATAGCAGCGCCTATGGAGGGCATTGATACGTCTCCAGCGTATCTATAATTTTTGATGCTCCATGCTTGTTTTTACACCATTTGCCTATTGTTTTGTTACACTTTGTGGCACTTTTATGCATTTTCCAGAACTAACCTATTAACAAGTTGCCATAGTGCCAGTTTCCTATTTTTTGCTATTTTTGTGTTTCAGAAGTGATACATAGGAAATATTCCCGGAATTGGACGAAACAAGTTCCTGAAGTCATATTTTACCCGAAAGCTTCCAGAGATCCGAAGGAGAGTAGGAGGGGGGCCACCAGGGCCCCACACATAGGGGTGGCGCGGCCAGGCCCCTGGCCGTGCGGGCCCTGTGTGAGGGTGCCTGGCTCCTCCTCTGACATCGCCCCTTCGTCTATAAAGACCCCCCGACGGAAAAAACCTAAGTACCCAATCAGTTTTCTAGAACACATCGCGATCTGCCGCCGCCGTCGACCCGAAAATCGGGAGGGTCCAGAAGCTCTTCCCGGCACCCTGCCGGAGAGGGGAATTGCCACCGGAGGTCTTCTTCATCGCCATGCTTGCCTCCAGAGCGATGAGTGAGTAGTCTACCTTGGACTATGGGTCCATAGCAGTAGCTAGATGGTTGTCTTCTCCACCATGTGCTTCATGTTTAGATCTCATGAGCTGCCCTACATGATTGAGATCACCGTTATGTAATTCTACATGTTTGGTTTGTTGGGATCTGATGAATATTGGTGTTTATGATTAAGTTCTTGTACTGAATATTATCTTTTGTTATCTCTATGTTGTTTATGATCTTGCATGCTCTCCGTTGTTAGTAGCTATCTTGGCCGAGTAGTTGCTAGTGACTCCAAGAGGGGGTATTTATGCTCGATAGTGGGTTCATGCCTCTATTTCACCTGGGGGAGTGACAGAAACCTCTAAGGTGGTAGATGTGCTATTGCTACTAGGGAGAAAACAACATTCATATGCTCAAGGGCATATGCTTTGTTTACATTACACACATTGCTTAATGCAATTATCTGTTGTTCGCAACTTAATACTTTTGGGGTGTTCGGATTGATATCCCCGGGAGTGGATTATTAGTCATAGATGCAGTTGGATGGCGGTCTATGTATTTTGTTGTAATGCCCAGAGTAAATCTCATAGTGATCTTCTTGACATATCACATTTATCTTTATTCTATCAATTGCCCAACTATAATTTGTTTACCCAGCATGTGTTATTTATCTATGGAGAGACACCACTAGTGAACTGTGGACCCCGGTCCTATTTCTATCATATTGCTATCACCTGTTTACTTTCTCGCACTGCTTACTTTACTCGCATACTTTTACTGGTTTCCACTCGATACACTCATAACCTTTGTTTCAAGCAAACCGGTGAGATTGACAACCTCATCGTAAGTTGGGAGCAAAGTATTTGTTTGTGTGTGTGCAGATTCCGCATTGCTATTGGCCGAAGACAAGTCAACAAGTATCATTAACGGTGCCCTTGTTGGAGTGTTATTAAGCCAGTCTGCATCACCTTCAGTCGTTTGTCTCTCCTCTCCAAGAACGATAAACCTTGGTTTCTAAACTGAGGGAAAACGAGTTGCTATACTCATCACACCTTCCTTTTGGGGTTCCCAACGGGCTGGTCATTCACCACGCATCAAGCTCTTTTTCTGGCGCCGTTGCCGGGGAGGAAGTAGAAGACTTCTGCGAGGGGAGTTTTCGCACACACATTCTTTACTTTGTTATTGTTTTGCTTTACTTTATTTATTTTACTTGCACGTTTTATATCAAAAACCCAAAAAAATAAGAATCCTTGGTAGTTGTTATTTCTTTACTTTAGTTTATTATGTCTAGTTCAGTTGCTACTACTATGTCGCCCGAGGATATGATTTTCACTTTTAAGCAAAAGGATGAGGAAAGTTTTAAGGAAGCTTGGTCTAGAATTTATGATTGGCATGAAAAAACTGAACCAAAAATGACTTTGAGTTTGCTTCTTAGTAGCTTTTACTTTGGACTTTCTCTTCGTTATAGATATGCTTTGGATGCTACTGCTGAAGGAGATTTCCTTCATTGTGATGGAGATCAAGCCTTCAATATTATAAAAAAGTTGATTACAATTTATAGCATGCCAACCTATTTTGATTCCTGTCTTGTGTGCATTTTTAATAGACTTAATGCTCTTGAGACTCGCACTACTAGTTTGAATTCTTGCTACAATACTTTGTGTCAGCATTTTGATTATGTGCCAATAAATTCTGAACCTTTGAGTTGGTATCCTACAGTAAAAATCACCATTAGTGGTGAAGCTTTTCATGCTCATTGTGATATTATGTCTGAATTTTGTCTCATGCCAAAGGATGTTTATGAATCTTTGAGCCTTTGGAAGCTTTCTAAGGGGGGAGAAGGAATTTCTCTTACTAACAATGCCACTATATTTCCCCTTGGAATTGCTGAAGGAGTCTTTACAAAAGTCCTAGAAAGAATGATATCTACTGATTATCTTGTTATTGAATGTGTAGGGAAGGGACAAATCACACTTGGAAGATCCCTCTTGAAGCTCCTAGGCACCGTCATTGATGTGGGAAAAGGCAATATAAGATTTACCTCTCCACCTTGCAATAGCCATGTCTTTCCTAAAGTCAAGAGCAAAGGTAAGAAAGGAAGACGTAAGGCACCCGCTGATCCTAGCACTTCATCTATCGATATTACTTGATTCGCAATTTTCTGCGCCTAGCTCAAAGGCGTTAAAAAAAGCACTCTTGGGAGATAACCCAATGTTTTCTTTTAAGCACTTTTTCTTTTATTTGAGTCTTGGAAGTCATTACTACTGTAATGACCGCTCCTTATCCTTTTTATTTCGTTTTTGTGCCAAGAGAAGCCTCTAATTTGAGCGAGGTAAAGATTTGGGGATGTTGCTATCCTGAAACTGTTTTTGGTGCTGCACCGTAAAAATTCATATAAATTCTCTGTTTATCTTTTGGACCTGCGATTTCTTGTGCATATGCCTCAGGTTATATCCAAACTTTCGTTAGTTGAACACTTTTTGATTTGAGCAACAGAAAACCTTTCAAAAATTCGGCCTTTGTCAGTTGTTCTGTTTTGACAGATTTCTGCCAATATTTGTGTTTGCCACTTTATCACTTTCTTTTGAATTCTTTTGATCATGGAACTTTTTGGGAGGTTGCTACAGTAGTATTTACTTTATATGTGGTGGTTTTGAGTTGAAACCTGAAGCAAAAAGAGGGTTGATTATATTTTATGCTTACACTAATGTTGCTAATAGATTTGTGTTTAGTTTTGTATGAAGGAAGTTTTCAAGTGTAGGGATTGGAGAATGATGAGATGAGTTGAAGAATGGATAAAAGCTCAATCTTGGCGATTCCCATGCATCACCCCAAGAAATATCCAAGAAGTACAAGTGTCAAAGCTTGGGGATGCCCCCGAGGCACCCCTTCTTCATCTGCAAAAATCAGGTCACCTTTCAAGACACTATATTTTTATTGCTTCATGCACTATATGTTTTTCTTGGAGCGTTAGTTGTTTTAGTTTTCTTAGTTCTTTTAGTTTGTTTATTTGCTGCAATAAATGGTTGGACCCCAACAAATTTTCTTTGGAGGAGATGTACTCGTTTTCACTTGCAAAGAACACTCCGTTTTTCATTCTTACAATTTCACTGAGTGTTCTTCTTTTTCTGCTACTGCTTTTGGTTTTCATTTTCGCCTTGATTTGCGTTCAGACCTTGTCATATCCTTCCATCAAGGTGTATTTTTTCCTCTGATCTTTATTGGTTTTCATCAAAAGAGGTGTCTTTAAAAATTTCAAATGGTGTTGGAAAAGAGAAAAAGCTTTATGCAAAATAGTGGTACAAGAAGGAGCTTATGTAGACTGCGGCTTAGGCTTTTTCATGTCATGCTTGATGTCTTTTTGATAGTATGCTTAGTGGTTTTGCTGTAGCATGACTTGTCTCAAATAATTGAGATTGCTTAATGAGCCTTTGAAAAAATCATGCGTTGTTTTTATTGTATGGAAGCATTATTTTGGTTTTCTCCTTGATGCTTTATTTGGGTTGACTTGGCGCATGCTCACACATGTTAGACTCATACAAAGTCACCAATAGCCTTCATGATCATTTAGTTTTTGACTTTTGATGATATCTTATGCTTCTTTTAATGTCGCTTTGTCGCTTTGCATGATTATGGCCATTATTGCTCTCTTAGTTGGTCGCTCCCAGTCTTTTGCTAGCCCTCGCCTTGTATTGAGTATGAGCTCTACTCATGCATCCAACTCCTAAAAGCCAAAGTTTTCCAAAGTGTCCACCATACATACCTACTAGCAATTTGCTATTCCAAGTAAATTTGACTTGCTTTTATTTTCTCTTCAAATTAAACTCTTACCAGTGTTATGCGAAATTCGGTCAGTAAAGCTCTCACGAACCGGAAGGCACACTTTACTTTTTCCAGTTCTTAAAAATTTGACATTGTGGTGTCTTATGTTGAGTTGTTATGCTTGCAAGTTGTAAGTTGGATTCTAGCCCAGCCATGCTGTCATGGGCAAGCTTTCAACATTGCACTTCTTAATTGAGTTGATATCGTGATCTTTTGTTTATGGATGCCCGTGGTGTGAAATGAATTGGGAATCTTGTGGGGATCATGGAGTTTGTATATGTGTTAGGAAAATGCCGGGCCACCAATCTAAGCCATGCATAATTCATGGTGGAAATTTGCAGCATACCCATGGTGAACATTCAACGACGCATCTCACAATAAAAAGCTAAACAAAAGGCAAATAAAAGAGACACCGAGGTGTTCATTGCCTGCTTGTCCTGTCATTTTGGTGTGGGCTTGTTCCATGTCATCGGACACAGAGGTACCCCATTGGCGGTTCTCAATGATATGCATATACTTACAATGACAAGAGCCTTGCTTGGGACTCTAAGTAAAGTAGCATGAGGTTTGGGTACTCGTATTCACGGGGCACGAGGTCTTCAACTTATGATTTGTTAAGCATATGCATCATAATTGTTCTCACATTAACTTTAACCATTCAAGATGCTTATGATGGGGCAATGAGAGCTCAAAGCCGGTAAGTACCATAATTTTTGAAGGTTATAAAACTTGCAATCACTGCTTCCCTCTGCGAAGGGCCTTTCTTCTACTTTTATGTTGAGTCACCACCTTCTTTCTTTATGCACCATTAAGAGAGCATAGTTGTCATTCTTAGTGTGATATGCATTGTCCCAAAGTTCATTGATTGATTCATATTGTTGGTTTCACTTGTTCTTAAATTATTTGTATCTAGTCGCCCTCTTAAACTTGAAGGTGTCCTATGCATTTATGTTTTGCTCTCTTTGAAGGATAAGCTGAAAACCATTTGTATGTTTTTCCTTATGATTTGAACACATATTTGACTTTCATTGTTTCATTTTCATGATCTTTTGTTTATATTCATTTGCATGTTTACAACATGGTTGCTAAGTTCTTATTGTCAAGATTATATCTTCATGCCCATGTTTTAAGTTCTTATGATCCCAGCTCACAAATGCTTACATATATGATCAAGATTGTGTAGGTGCATGTCACCGCAAAAATTATTCTTTGCTATCACTTACCTACTCAAGGATGAGCAGGAGTTAAGCTTGGGGATGCTCAATACGTCTCCAACGTATCTATAATTTTGATGCTCCATGCTTGTTTTTACATCATTTGCCTATTGTTTCATTACACTTCGTGGCACTTTTATGCATTTTCCGGAACTAACCTATTAACAAGTTGCCACAGTGCCAGTTTCCTGTTTTCTGCTGTTTTTGTGTTTCAGAAGTGATACATAGGAAATATTCTCGGAACTGGACGAAACAAGTTCCTGAAGTCTTATTTTACCCGGAAGCTTCCAGAGATCTGAAGGAGAGTAGGAGGGGGGCCACCAGGGCTCCACACATAGGGGTGGCGTGGCTAGGCCCCTGGCCATGCGGGCCCCGCGTGAGGGCGCCTGGCTCCTCCTCTGACATCGCCCCTTTGCCTATAAAGACTCCCCGACAGGAAAAACCTAAGTACCCGATCAGTTTTCCAGAACACATCATGATCCGCCGCCGCCGTCGACCCGAAGATCGGGAGGGTCCAGAAGCTCTTCCCGGCACCCTGCCGGAGAGGGGAATCGCCACCGGAGGTCTTCTTCATCGCCATGCTTGCCTCCAGAGCGATGAGTGAGTAGTCTACCTTGGACTATGGGTCCATAGCTGTAGCTAGATGGTTGTCTTCTCCACCATGTGCTCCATGTTTAGATCTCATGAGCTGCCCTACATGATTGAGATCACCGTTATGTAATTCTACATGTTTGGTTTGTTGGGATCTGATGAATATTGGTGTTTATGATTAAGTTGCTATACTGAATATTATCTTTTGTTATCTCTATGTTGTTTATGATCTTGCATGCTCTCCGTTGTTAGTAGCTATCTTGGCCGAGTAGTTGCTAGTGACTCCAAGAGGGGGTATTTATGCTCGATAGTGGGTTCATGCCTCTATTTCACATGGGGGAGTGACAGAAACCTCTAAGGTGGTAGATGTGCTATTGCTACTAGGGAGAAAACAACATTCATATGCTCAAGGGCATATGCTTTGTTTACATTACACACTTTGCTTAATGCAATTATCTGTTGTTCGCAACTTAATACTTTTGGGGTGTTCGGATTCATATCCCCGGGAGTGGATTATTAGTCATAGATGCAGTTGGATGGCGGTCTATGTATTTTGTTGTAATGCCCAGAGTAAATCTCATAGTGATCTTCTTGACATATCACGTTTATCTTTATTTTATCAATTGCCCAACTGTAATTTATTTACCCAGCATGTGTTATTTATCTATGGAGAGACACCACTAGTGAACTGTGGACCCCGGTCCTATTTCCATCATATTGCTATCACCTATTTACTTTCTCGCACTGTTTACTTTACTCGCATACTTTTACTGTTTTCCACTCGATACACTCATAACCTTTGTTTCAAGCAAACCAGTGAGATTGACAACCTCATCGTAAATTGGGAGCAAAGTATTTGTTTGTGTGTGTGTAGGTTCTGCATTGCTATTGGCCAAAGACGAGTCAACAAGTATCGTTAACGGCGCCCTTGTTGGAGTGTTATTAAGCCAGTCTGCATCACCTTCAGTCGTTTGTCTCTCCTCTCCAAGAACGATAAACCTTGGTTTCTAAACTGAGGGAAAATGAGCTGCTATACTCATCACACCTTCCTCTTGGGGTTCTCAACGGGCTTTTCATTCACCACGCATCAGGCATCATGCTAGAGATAGAACCGCACAAAAGGTTCTACAATTAGGTTTTTATTGGCCAACCCTTTTTAAAGATGCCAGAAGGTATGTTTTATCTATCGATGAATGTCAAAGAGTTGGTAATATTTCTAGACGCAATGAAATGCCTATGAATTACACTCTTGTTATTGAACCATTTGATTGTTGGGGATTTGACTTTATGGGTCCTTTTCCTCCTTCAAAAGGCTATACCCATATACTTGTTGCTGTTGATTATGTTACTAAATGGGTAGAAGCCATACCTACAAAGAGTGCCGATGGTGAGACCTCATTGAAAATGCTTAAGGATGTTATTTTTCCTAGGTTTGGTGTGCCTAGATATCTTATGACTGATGGAGGTTCTCATTTTATTCATGGTAGTTTTAGAAAAACTCTTGCTAAATATGATGTCAATCATAGAATTGCTTCTGCTTACCATCCCCAAACTAGTGGGCAGGTAGAGCTCTGAAACAGAGAGATCAAGTCTATCTTGCAGAAGACTGTCAATAGATCTAGAAAAAACTAGGCTAGTAAGTTGAATGATGCTTTATGGGCTTATAGAACTGCTTATAAGAACCCCATGGGTATGTCTCCTTATAAGATGGTTTACGGAAAAGCGTGTCACTTGCCCTTAGAATTAGAACACAAAGCTTTTTGGGCAGTGAGAGAGCTTAATAGAGATTTTAAACTAGCCGGTAAGAAAAGGTTATTAGATTTGAGTTCTCTAGATGAGTGGAGAAATGAAGCGTATGAGAATGCCAGACTATTCAAAGAGAAAGTCAAGCAATAGCATGATAAGAGAATTCTTAAGAGAGAGTTTCATGTTGGTGAGAAAGTTCTATTGTATAGGTCTCATCTCAGATTTTTTGCAGAAAAATTACTTTCGAAATGGGAAGGACCATATGTTATTGTGGAAGTGTACCGCTTAGGTGCTATTAAGATTGCTTCATTGAAAGATGACTCTACACAAGTGGTGAATGGGCAAAGACTCAAACATTATATTTCTGGAGATTCTTATAATGAAGATGTTGATGTTATTGAAACAGTTTCTCCAGAAGAATTCATCCAAGACAAATTGCAGGTACCTGCAGAGTTTGTTTTCGAATAGGTAACAGTTCTAGTCAGAGAAGTTTCACGAAAGGCTCTTCCTTTAATATTTTTGCTGTTTTTATTAAATATGAAAAATCACGAGATGAAAACGGGCAGGAAAAGGAGTCCGTGTGTTTCTCACACGTAGGTGGCACGGGCCCACCCCTGGCCGCGCCACCTAGGTGTGAGAACACCCCGGAACTTGTTTCCATCCTGGTTTCCTCCTGTGACTTTGTTTTGATGTATAATTTTCATCTATTTAACCCCCCAGAGTCCCCGAGGTCTGTATATCGTTTTCTCATCGTGTTTTATTTCAAGCTGTTTCTGTCAGGAGTTGATCTTAAGCTTGGGGGAGCCATGGCCTCTTCAAGCGATGACAAAGGCAAAAGGCCCTGGGAATTCGTTCACCTAGGCCAAAAGTGGAAGGAAGAGCAAGGTTCTAGAAGAGCAAGGCCGAAAACCCCTGCTTTTGAAGGACCAACAAAAGCCAGGCGTATCTTTTCTTATTATCTGCAGGGACCAATGTATCATGTTTTGGATCTTAACTCCATGCCCGTGATAGAACACGGAATGCTGGTCACTTTTGAGTTTTGCACTCAATATCAAGCCTTGAAGAGGGAGGTAGAGATGCTTCAAGAAGAGAATCTCAGGCTTCGCAGAATGCAAGAATATTTCATTAATCCAAGGCTGCTACCAACACCGCCAAAGGAGTAATTCGTCATCGGTATAGGCATCCCCTGTGCTGCGGTATCACATCATTACCTTTTGCTCATTTACTTTTCAAGTAGAGTCATATCATGAATAGAGAAGTTATCTTATAGAATAGTTTGCAGTTTGGAAGTATCCTCCTTAGTTGGTTATCTATGTATCCCTTGGTGTGAGTTGCGGTAATGAAATATTAATGAGAAGTTCTATCGTTTACTTTCTGCACACTTTATGTTAGTTTGCAATCTCTCTTGTATGACTAGTCTTATTGATTGGTATTGGTATCACTTTGGGAGCATGAGTAAATTTAGTTGGTTTTGGCAAACCTAGCTTGGTCAGTAGTAACTTTTCCTTGAGGTTTGAATAGAAAAGAATAAAGAAGTGTTTGTAGTTACATCACTTCAGTTTCCCTTATGTTTGGCTTATAAGCATTGTTATTCTCAAAGTTAAAATTGTTGTACCTTCAAGGGAGTTTGCATGATTGTTCTTATTATATGTGTGTTTGTTTGTTTCATGCAACTCTTATGCTTGCTACCCAACCTTGCTAGCCAAAAACCTGTACTGAGAGGAAATACTTCTCGTGCATCCAAATCCCAAAGCCAAGTCACTTCCAAAGAGTCCACTATAAATTCCTATGCATGGTATTTCAAGCCATTCCAAGTAAATTTTCATGTGCTACCTTTCAAAAACCTTCAAACACTTCTCATTTTGTGCCACTGTTTTTAGCTCATGAGGACGTAGCGGATGGGTTTGTTATCTTCCATACTAAATTGAGTACCCCTCGACTAGGCAGCTTCATCTGCTCATCACTAATTTTGCAAGGGAGCTGGTCAGACCATTATAATCTCAAAAAGAAAAGAAAAGAAAAAGAAAAGCACTCCTCCATGGAATGTGAAAGTTGGTCGGCACCCAATGGAATCGGTTAGCCATGGTTTGAGAAAGGAAAAAGGTGGGGAGGAGTGCAAAGCTATAAAAGAGCACCAAAGTGCCAATTAATCAAACATCTCGGAACCGCTCTCACTTGTTTAGTATGGAAGATATCAAGAACTCTGTTGCTAGTCATTGACAAAAGCAACCACCTCTCAAAATAACTTTTTACCTCTATTTTGCAAATGAAAAGCTCTAGCACATGTTTAATCCCTGCTTCCCTCTGCGAAGGGCCTATCTTTTACTTTTATGTTGAGTCAACCTATTTTCCTCTGTCTCAAGCAAGCATTTGAGTTGTTATGTTTCATTCATCCATATGTTGATCTGTTTAATCATGTTTACTATCTTCCTTGTTTTGTACAATGCTTTTATCTGAAGAAATATATCTTTGAAAGCTTTCTATGAATGCAAAAGTTTACTTTGTTGAGCATATAGTCTTTGCTATATTAGCTCTGTTTTAAAAGGCTCCGTTTAAAAAAGAGAATAGTTTGTTCTCCATTCTTTGACCAAGAACTAAGGTTTGCCATTGCCAATTATAGTTTACCTAGTGCATCTTTACATGTGATTCCCTTTTACCTATTGCAAGTCTATATCTTATAAAAAGAAGTTGTTGTCTATTATAATTTGTGCCTTGGTGAATGTGATGCTTCTTGTCCGTATTTTGATTATCGACACTTCACACCATAAATCTGTGGTCTTGTTTACCGAGTTTAGTTTTTGCTTGGGGACAAGCGAAGTCTAAGCTCGGGGGGTTGATACGTCCATTTTGCATCACTATTTTGTATCATAATTTACTGTTATTCATTGATATATTTCATATTTAGATATGATACTTATGTTATTTCCTTTGTTTTCACATGTTTGATGATCATTGGAGGATTTACTGCCGGAGTCAGGATTCTGCTGGAAAAAGGACCATCAAGGGACCATATTTTGAAGATCAGGAAAATTCCAGAAAAATACCAGGAAATTATATTTTCCCAGAAGACTCAGGAAGCCAGAAGGAGGAGTCGAGAGGGGCCAGAAGGGGCCCACACGCCAGGGTGGCGCAGCCAGCCCCCTGGCCGTGCCAGCCCTGTGTGAGGCCGCCCTATCCCACTTCTGGTCTCGCCCCTTCACGTACTTCATCGTCCCCGAAAACCTAAGTCAAGGGGGGCTCAGAGTTAGGCACAGCCGCCTCTGCGGGGCGTAGAACACCAGAGAGAGAAAAGCTCTCCGGCAGGGAGAAATCTGCCAGGGAAATTCCTTCCTGGAGAGGGAAGATCATCGCCATCGTCATCACCATCGCACCGGACTTCATTGGGATCATCATCTTCATCATCTCCATCACCATCACCTTCATCTCCACCATCACCACGCCATCCCGCTGTAACATCTTGAGTTAGATCTTGTTATATTCATAGGGGAAACTTTCCCGGTGTTGATTACTCTTGTAGTTGATGCTATTGAGTGGAACCATTGAGTTAAGGTTTATGTTCAGATTGTTATTTACCACTATTTCACCTCTGATCATGATCCATATGATGTCTTGTGAGTAGTTCATTTAGTTCTTGAGGACATGGGAGAAGTCAAGATGTTAGTAGTGAATTATTGTTGAGAAATATTTAATGGTTTGATATTGTTGTGGTGCTATTTCACTAGTGGTGTCATGTGAATGTCGACTACATGATACTTCACCATTTATGGGCCTAGTGAGATGCATTGTATATTTGGCTACCGATTGTGGGGTTGCTGGTGTGACAGAAACCTAAACCTCCATTGGGAAACCATTGCACCAGGGAGCGTAGGATCTTAGAGTTTAAGGCTGTGGTTAGATTTATCTTAATTACTTTCTTGTATTTGCGGATGCTTGCAAGGGGTATAATCACAAGTGTGTATTTATCCTAGTAAGGGTAGTGCACTAGCACAGGTTCACCCCCATAACACCTATCAAACCAATAAAGACTATTGGCTTTATGAAGCGAAAGCTCTTGACAGAAACTCCCGTATGTCCTCGAGAATGTTTGGTTATTATAAGTACACAACCGGCTTGTCCTTTGCTGAAGAAAGGATTGGGCCATTTGCTGCAATTATTACTACTGTCTTTTATTTACTCGCACTTTATTTACTCGTATTACCAAATACCCCTAAAAACCTGTTTGCTAGTATTTACAGTGATTCCTTGATCAAAACTGCTCATCAACATCTTCTGCTCCTCATTGGGTTCGACACTCTTATTTATCAAAAGTACTACGATACACCCCCTATACTTGTGGGTCATCACCCCTCGACCTCGCGCTGGCACCTCCCGCCGATGCAATGTACTGAGATGTGCCAGCACCTGGATTCGCCTTCTTAAAGGCCTCCTGCTGCTTGCTAGCTTCAGACAAAAGTTGGTTAAGCCGGGCTTGCTGCTCACGTAGTGCTTCGTCGGATAAGCTAGATAACTCCTTAGCTACTTCTGCTGCTGCTCTAAGGTTCTTTACTGGTGAGCTATAGATCACCTTCGGCACAGTACTAGTTGCACTATGAGTTTTAGCTCTACCATCTTTACCTAATTCAGTGTTTAGATCTCTACCTCTAGTTCTAACTTCCTCTATCCGGCTAGGCCGGGTTACCACAGGAGTAAAACCTTGGGCAGCCTCATACTCATGGAGTTGTCGGTTGAACCTTTCCCGCTCCTGTTGCATGGCCAGGCCTCATCAACAAGGGCCTGACGTGTCCCTTCTAGGACTTCCTTCGTCTGCTCCGGTTTGTCGTCAGACTGCACCGGCTCGAGAAGCCGGTTAATGATGGGGATCAGGGGCTGGCCCCTAGTCGGCACGCAGGAAGTGCCGGCTAGGTTCTCTGCCCGCTCCAGCGGTGGACGTGCTGACCTCTTGGTTTTCTCCTGCTCCGGAGGAGTCTCTGCTGCTGCACCTTTGCCGGCGCCACCTGCCGGTGGCATGGCAGTGCCGGCCATCATCACCTCTGCCGACTCTAGCGCTACACCCAGCGTGAGCCAGCAGATGCGACGGAGGATCCGCTGCCACCAACACCTGCTCAGGATACCTGCAAGCACTCTCAGTCCCCACGTACACCTCGTGGGAACTGAAAGTCATGATCCGGCCGTTCCTAGGGAAAGGCTGGCCACCGAGACAACCGACATTGTCGGAGATGAAGCTGAGCGAGCCTAGCCTTTGGACGAGGCCAGAGACCACGCACACCCCCGACGACGCTATCACAGATCCCGTCTAAATGAAGACTCTGCCCAGCACATCGATCTGCCCCACGGTGGGCGCCAAATATCGTCGTGGTGAAACAATATATGCCATGGGATGGCTTAAATGGGGGCCGAACTAGGTGCCGGAGGATTCAGGAGAGGGAAGCATACTAAGAAGCACGACAGAGAGGAACACTCGATCTACCCAGGTTCGGGGCTCTTGTAAGGAGATAATACCCCTACTCCTGCACTACTATCTGTATAAATGGATCGATGGAGTGTACAACAATGGTGGCTTCCAAGCTCTCTGCTAGAGGAGGAAGATGCACTGCTAACTGTGAGACTATCAAGTGACCAACCCTTGGCTAGGGATCCCTGTGCCACCTTTTATAGTGGTGGCCAGGGTTACAATGGTCATCTACAAGCAGATGACACTAACTACAGTCCAAATAGGACAAGGTGATGATGGCTGCCACCCTTGACTTTGCCCCTGATTGCTCTCGATGGGACTCAGCATCCATGTACCTTGTACTTGCTTCGATTGTGACCTTACCACTATGAGGTAAGGACTGTACTTTGGCACAGTGATGGTTGGTAGACCACCACTGTGCATCCTGTCATCATGATATTCCTCCATGCTGGGAAGGTTCTCTCCTTGATTGTAGGGATGTGACACTCTAGTTGACTTCTATGTCCCGGATATAGCCGTTGGTCATATCCCGGACCAATATGCCGAACCACCAACTCCTGGTCAGGTAATCCGGCCTCCCCTATTCCTGCATAACACACCAACTTGGTTAGGCCAGCATATTTATATATATGCCGGCACACCTCATCATGTATCCCGGCTATTCCGACATATCTAGATACTAGCCGGAATACAGCTTATATGCCGGCCTGGCCGATACTCCTTTATGCCGGCCAGGCCCAATCTTGGTCAACCATTACAAAGTCAACCACTTATCTCATATCTTTCTAGTCTCTTGACCCTACCGGTGGTCATCCCCCTGACAGCATAAAGGTAGAAGGTGGAGACTCAACATAAAAGTAAAAGAAAGGCCCTTCGCAGAGGGAAGCAGTGATTGCAAGTTTTATAAACCTCCAAAAATTATGATACTTACTAGCTTTGAGCTCTCATTGCCCCCATCATAGGCATCTTGAATGGTTAAGGTTAATGTGAGTACAATTACAAAGCATATGCTTAACAAATCATAAGTTGAAAATCTCGTGTCCCGTGAAGTATGAATACCCAAACCTCATGCTACTTGACTTAGGTCCTAAGCAAGTTCTTGTCATTGTAAGCATACATGTATCATCGAGAATGTAACAACTCAGAAATTGTAATCCAAGTCTTATTAAATAAAGTACCACATTTTGGGCTAAGATAAAACTTTTCATTCCATTATTTTATGCATACATGTATTTCCTCTTATATGTATTCTATGATTTTATGTGTGTTATTTTTGTTTGAGCATTGGATAGATAATCCTAAGTGAACCAACAGAACCATTTGTGAAAGATTATATGAACCAAAGCAACAAGAAATAAAAATAGGTAAGAAAGAGATAAAGTTATTATGATCTAGAAACTGTTAACGACTACACCACTTTGAGCCACGAGATTAAGAAATCTGTAACCTAAATCAGTGATTGGCCAATTAGTTGAGCTTCACCAAGTGATGGACTAACTCAACCAGCAAAGATCTACAAAAAATTCAAACCAGAACACTACTCAAACTTGAGCCAAAGATTGAATCTGAAACCGAAACCATATCCAATTTGAAATATAAATTTTTGCAAAACCCATTATTTCTCCAGAACAAAAATATGCCTGGGTACCTTATCCATTATGATGAGCACCCAAACTTGAAAAATTTGAAAAATCAAAGTTTGAGTTCTTGCGGGCATTCTGTCGAGCACTGGCAGGAGAAAATCGAAATGAGATCAACCCCACTGTGCTGCACTGTTCTAAGCGCGACCAAGCGCTGTAGCCATGCCCTCTGGCCACCCCTCGATCGTTTCCAGCCCCCTCTGCCCCGACCCAAGCCAGGAGAAACGGAGGAACGGCGAGGTTTGCAACCAGGGCCCCCTCCCAGGAACCCACTGTCCCGCGCGATGCCGACCAACGTGAAGGCGCCAGAGGCGACCCACAGTCCCCAGCGGCCGACCCAGCAACTCCCCAGCACGCGAGCGTGGCCGCCGTGACCGGAGGAAGCTTCATGCGCTGCCAGGACCCCCACCACGGCGAGCTTCTGGCCGAGCTTGTCCCTGCCGCCTCGGCCTATAAAAAGCCCCCTCGATCAAACGAAGCAAGGCACCTCACTCCCAGCTACCTCCCAGACATCGCCGCTCTCTCCCTCTCGCTCTGGTTCGCCGTAGCCAGCTTCGCCGGCGCGGTACTGGACAGGAGCAGCGCCGCCGCGTTCGAGCACCGGGAGGCAAACTCCTGCAGGGAATCGGAGGAGGAGGAGTACCGCAGCCGATCCCGAGCGTCGCCGTCGAGCCCTGCTTCCCCTACGCCTCGCCATCGCCGTCGAACAGTCGTCTCTGCTCGCAGGTGAGCCTCCGCTGTGACTGAGGAAGAAGACGATCACCAGCCGTTAGATCTAGATCCTGCGGTAACTTACCGATTCGGGATCTGTTAAGTGCGCTGACACCCCGACCCCACCTGTCAGCACCCTTTTTTTTATTTCTTTTCCCCACGCGAAACGGTATCAGGCCGGCCCGTTCGGCTTTTGACTGAATTGGGCCCAGGCGGGTTAGAAGCGGTCCGTTTCGTTTTTAATTAATTCCCGCCCTTTTCTTTTATTTCAAATCTGTTTCAAATGATGTTTTCAAACTTTAATTCCCAGGGTTTTATAAATCCAAATCTAGCAAATAAATATTCGTTGGAAAGCTTATAACATGCTCTATCCAATGGTACTGGTTAGAACTCAGAATAAGTTAGGAATAAAATTAGTTATGAATAGTATGTTCATAGCTTGTATATTAAGGAAGGTTTTCTAGAAATTTATTTAAGCTATCAAAAATCATGAAAATTAAAGAGTGAACTTGATAATGACCCCTCTTACTGTTAGCCAACACTAATCTCCCCCAAACCATATTTGGGGGATCATTTAGCCCCTAATCCAAACCTATTTGGTAGCATAAAATGATAGATCAATTGCACACTTAGAATTAAATTGTCCTCAATGCAATTCACTTAGTGGACCATCCCCACTTGAACTTGCCGTAATAACCCTAACCCACCTCCAATGCTGCACAAGTGAAACCCTTGTGCCACTTGGTAGAAAATCTAGCTTGCACACTTGAAGAAAAAAAAAACTTAGAAGAAAAACTTACAATCCAACACCCCCAACAATACAACACAAATGCTCGGTTAGCAAACAAAGATGTGTGCTTGGTGTGTTGTTAGCTTGGTGAAGTGATGGTGTGCTTTGTGTTTATTCGTTATTAGACGCTAGTGTTGCCGAGGAGGATATTAGAGGGGATTCTTATTATCAAGAAGAAGAAGAAAACCCCGGACACTTTGCCAACCAAGGCAAGCCATCTTTTGATTCATACTCCCACTACCTAGTTTTAATATTGCATACTACTTGTTTTAAGTAAATTGCATGATTGAATTGCTAGAGTAGAATGATAGAGGTAAAGTGATATCTTGGTTATCAAGGGCATCAAGCTGAGTTTATCCAACTATAGCTTAGTAGTATTATCACTCATTGTAGTTGCTTAGTCGCTAATAAAAGTTGAGGCTATCTATGGAGGGACCCAATTGAAAGAGGGTGACTTGATCTTGAAACTTGCAATGGGAAATTGCTCCCACATGATGGCTTTATGAAAGGAAATAATCTTGACTAAGAACTATGAAATGTATTTCTCCATTGACAACGAGTGATGTACATGGGTGCCAATTTTACCGTACAACCACATTACCCCTATATGGGAAGGGGCTTAATCCGTAGCTTGTTTATCTTAGTATGGGAGGTCTTGCATCAAATATTCATGGAAGGACTCCATGGGCGGATACTTCTTGACCAAGTGGATTCCACTAACCCGGTACCCGGGATGGGCAGAACTAGAGGCGCCGGAGCGGAAAGTCCGTATCCCGGGCTCTAGGGAAGAATCCTATACTAGGATGGGCAAGTGAAAGATTTTGATTGATTATCTGAAATCCGCATACCTTTGTGTATGGCGAACCGTGGATTCTCCCGGCAGATGTATTGAATCTTGTGGGTAAAGTGTACCCCTCTGCAGAGGTTTCAAACTATTCGAATAGCCGAGTCCTCGGTTATGGACGGTTGGCAAACTCTACCTGGCTTTTGTCAAGCTTAAAAATAACAAGGGTGAACTGGGTGAATGACTTGTATTTAAATTGACATGACTTGACCCTGATCTTGACACATTGAAATTCCTCTTTAGAATGAACTTAGAGAACTAAACCTCTTTTCTACCAATGAGCATTCTTGGGAAATGAAACTAGCTTTTGCAAACCAACCTAGTGCTTAGTCCACTATACCCAACCTTGCATGTCTACTTCATCTTTTTCATTTATAAGATGGTTTGCGAGTGCATCCAATGTACTCACGGCTGTGTCCCTGGCTATCAACTTGGCCAGACTATGGGGAGGAATATTCGGAGGAAGGGTATGAAGAGGAGTACCAGAACTAAGCTCGTCTCCGTGAGTCGCCAATTGCCTGTAGGGAGAAGGCATGGGCCGAAGACGTTAATTCCGCTGCTATATTGTGTTGTAATATGACTTGGTCTATATGACCATTGTATTTGAATCTCCGTATTGTAATGTCTATGGAACTGAGTACCAACTACGTTATGTATATCGCAACAATGTTTCTGGGATTGCGGTGGAATACATAGCGGGCACTTCAAATTTGTATCGAATTTGAGGTCGTCACAAGTTGGTATCAGAGCCTAGGTTGACCATAGGAGACCTTAGTTAGAATGGGCGTAAAACAAAAACTTGATAAAAGCAAAGATACAAGAACGGTTGCAAAAATGGCTTATTCTTTCCTCTCTAGTTGCAAAGTTTTATACCTACTTCAGTTTTGCCTACTTAAAATTTTGCACACTTGAGTTGATCACTAATTTGAACCAATCAAAAATTTTGTAGATGGCCCTGGAGTTTGTTGAACACTACCAGTTGGGCCAGGGTGGCAGCCTTTGCTTTGAGCGCGACCTCACCACCTTGACCTTGGTTCTGGATCGTTTGTATCCGGAGTTCAAGGGAGCCGTGCTCAATGAGCACCCCGATGGAGAGCTACGGTGGCTTATCCGAGCCAGTTGCCGTGGCAAGAAGGGGAAATTGAATTCTCCAAGGATCAAGTTTGAGCTTGTGGAGAACACTTGGGCCGATGGTTTGGTCCGAGCAATGCAGGAGATGCACGCCCGCTTGTGCGGACTGCATGTGGAGGAGGTTCAGGGAGGACGCTTCAAGGACTTTGCTCGGCGTGATGCGGATGGACGTCCCGCAAACATGCCCGGGCAGAATGAGCCGAGTACCTACATCGATCACATGGACTTCTTGCTGTACTCCACTCAGCAGGAGGCCGACCGTGCCCGTACTAGGGCCAACCTCGAGCACGTTGCACTGGTGGAGGCAAGGAGCACTATCAGGATTCTTGCGAAGGAGCGCAAGAGCCTTCGTCGCCAGCGCGATGAGAAGGATCAGGACATTGAGGAGTTGAAGGCCAATGTGGCGGAGTTGACTGAGTACATTGAGAGTCTGGAGGATCACCTTGGTGAGGAGGAAGGCATTGACCTCCGCAAGGAGGATAATGCCCTCGTTAGTGATGAGGATGACTTCATGGAGGACCTTGATGATTCGGAAGATGGTGGGCACAATGGATTCATTGTGAGTGACGAGGAGGAAGACCCCGAGGAGCCCGCTGTTTAGACTCGAGATCCACGGGTTATCTAGCTATGAGTTCCACTTTATTTCCACTTCGTGTAGGTGTGAGTTGTATCCCCCTCTCTAGTAGACGAGTCGCAATGGTTCGATGCGAACCATTTGTAATATGTGAACTCGTATGTATGATATGTTTGATGAGTGATGAATGAAATTTGAATTTGGCCTCTAAGGCCTTAGTAAAACAAAACTGCATCATCCATGTGACCTTTAAATATTAGCAAATGAGCTTTTCCCTCTTGTCTTACACACCTTATCTTCAGATGCCGCGAGCACCCCCACCCCCGAACCCGGAAATGGCCGAACTGCTAAGGTTGATCATGGAAGACCGGGAAGCAGCCCGAGCTGAGCGCCAAGCCAACTTGGCCACTCTTCAGCAGTTAACCCAGATGGCAATGAACCACAACAATGGCAACGGCAATGGTGAAGGAGAAAACCATGGTAATGGAGAGCACCGATCCAAGTTGAGGAGTTTCCAGAACACCAACCCTCCTATATTCACTAAGTCTGAAGAGCCCTTAGATGCCGATGACTGGCTGCGTACCATGGAGAACAACTTGGCCGTCGCAGAAGTTGGCGAAAATGAGAAGGTTTTGTACACCACCCACTATCTTGCTGGAGCAGCGAGAGCTTGGTGGGACAGCACCCGTGCAATGCAAGCCCCAGGGTATGTGATGCCTTGGGAGGAGTTCAAGAGCAAGTTTAGCAAAGCCCATGTTCCTATGGGATTGGTGAAGAGGATGAGAGATGAGTTCCGGAATCTGAAGCAAGGTTCCATGTCGGTGGTGGATTACCGTGACAAGTTCCTTACCTTGTCTAGGTATGCCCCAGATGACACCAATACCACTGAAAAGAAGCAAGAAAGGTTTCTGGATGGACTTCATGATGAGATGCAATGTGTCCTGGTCAGTATTCCCTTTGCCGACTTGGAGTCACTCGTTGACTCTGCCATTCAGATGGAAGGCAAACTCAAGCAAGCTACCGAGAACCGCAAGCGCCGTATGATGTATCAAGGCAACTCGAGCAACTCACAGAAGCCAAGGGGAAATGCACCAATGGGTCTCGCCCCTAGACCTATGAGGCCGTCTGCACCTGCTCCGCGTCCCAACTATTCCAGCCGCCCACCCGGCAACAATTTCAACCGTGCACCTCCAAGACCTAGTGGTAACAACTTCAACACCAATCCTCCAAGGCCCAATGGCGCCCCTGTGTTACCCAAGCCTGGTGACAAGTCTGGTGTTACCTGTTATGAGTGTGGACTAAAAGGGCATTACTCCAATGAGTGCCCCAAGAAGCTGAATGATGCATCCAAGACCACTGCCCCTGTTCAGCAGCAAGCGTCGTGTGGGAAAGGGCAAGAACTATCCCCCAAGGAACCAGCCTCGTCCTCAAGGCCGTCTGAATCACATGAATGTTGAAGAAGCTCAGGAAGCAACAGACGTCGTGCTTGGTATGTTCCCTGTTAATTCAGTTCTTGCAAGAGTTCTGTTTGATTCTGGAGCTTCACATTCATTTGTTATCCAATTATTCGTTGATAAAAGTGGACTTCAACCCACACCCTTGAAAGATGTCATGTCTGTGCAAATTCCCGGGTCAGTAACCAAAGCCAGTTGTACCTGTTTGGCAGTGCCCATAGAAATCCATGGGATCTCATTCCTAGCCAGTTTGATTGTGTTAGGGACCCAAGGATTGGAAGTAGTCCTAGGTATGGATTGGATGTCCCAACACCAAGGAATTATAGATTGTGCCAAAAAGACCATCACCATGAGGAGTAGCCATGGAGTTCTTGTGAAGCATGTGTCCGTCAAACCCATTCCAATTCCCAGATGTCATAAGTGTATCTCAGGTCCGACTTTGGAGCAAGTCCCCATCGTCTGTGAATACCCGGATGTCTTTCCCAATGAGCTACCCGGGATGCCACCAGATCGGGATATTGAGTTTATCATTGAGCTTATCCCCGGAACTGGATCAATAGCCCAACGACCCTATCGTATGAACCCAGCGGAATTAGTTGAGTTGAAGAAGCAATTGGATGACCTTTTGAGCAAAGGATTGATTCAACCAAGTTCTTCTGCTTGGAGATCACCCGTTCTGTTTGTGGATAAAAGTGACGGTTCTAGCCGACTGTGCACTGATTATCGCAAGCTTAACGATGTGACCATCAAGAACAAGTACCCTCTCCCGAAGATTGAAGATTTGTTTGACCAACTGACTGGAGCCAGAGTATTCTCAAAGATAGATCTTAGAACCGGATACCACCAACTGAAGATCCGTGCAACGGATATCCCCAAAACGGCCTTCACTACCCGATACGGATTGTATGAGTACACCGTAATGTCATTTGGATTGACCAATGCCCCTGCTTATTTCATGAACCTCATGAATAAGGTTTTTATGGAGTTCTTGGATAAGTTTGTTGTGGTCTTCATTGACGACATTCTTATCTACTCCAAATCCGAAGAAGAGCATGCAAACCATTTGAGATTAATCTTAGAAACCTTAAGAGAGCATCAGCTGTATGCCAAGTTCAGTAAATGTGAGTTCTGGTTGAAGGAAGTTGGATTCTTAGGCCATGTGCTATCAGCGGGAGGAATCTCAGTAGACCCCAAGAAGATCAAATCAGTCATGGATTGGGAAGCCCCTACCACTCAGACGGAAGTTAGAGGTTTTCTCGGATTGGCGGGATATTACCGCAAATTTGTTGAAGGGTTTTCCAGTATTGCCCGTCCTATGACCCAATTGTTGAAGAAGGACAAGAAGTTTGAATGGACCCCTAAGTGTGAAGAGAGTTTTCAAGAGCTCAAGAAGCGATTGGTGACCGCACCCGTCCTAACCATGCCCGATATCACCAAAAACTTTGATGTTTATTGCGACGCTTCCAAACTTGGACTTGGTTGTGTATTGATGCAAGAAGGCAAGGTCATAGCTTATCTCTCTCGACAGCTTCGACCTCATGAAGAAAATTATCCAACCCATGATCTAGAATTAGCAGCCGTGGTTCTAGCTTTGAAGACTTGGAGGCACTATCTGATGGGCAACCGTTGTGAGATCTACTCCGACCACAAGAGTTTGAAGTATATATTCACCCAGAAGGAGTTGAACATGAGGCAAAGAAGATGGATAGAGTTGATCAAGGATTATGATCTGGAAATTCATTATCACCCCGGTAAGGCCAATGTGGTGGCCGATGCGTTAAGTAGGAAGCCGTGTTCGTTGAATATGAGGATCAAGGAAGAGCAACCTATGTTGCACCAAGAATTTGAAAGATTTGGATTGGAACTAGTCAGCCAGGGATTCCTAGCCAACCTTGAGTTTCAACCCACCTTGATGAGCCAAATCAAAGAAGCCCAGAAGGGAAATGAGAGTATTGAAGGGATCAAACGCAGAATTAGTTCCGGCAAGGTGCCAGGATTTGAAGAAGATGATCAAGGAGTTCTTTGGTATAAAGGCCGTATTTGTGTGCCTGCTGATTCCGAATTGAAGGAAGTGATTATGAAGGAAGCCCATGAAACACCTTACTCCATCCACCCCGGTGGAACTAAGATGTACCAAGATTTGAAGGAACAATTTTGGTGGCATGGAATGAAGCGTGAGATTGCATCGTTCATCTCTAAGTGTGATATTTGTCAAAGAGTCAAAGCTGAACATCAACGTCCCGCTGGTTTGCTGCAACCTTTGCAAGTTCCGGAATGGAAGTGGGATTCGGTTGGAATGGATTTCATCACTGGATTTCCAAGGTCTAGCCGTGGAAATGACTCTATCTGGGTCATTGTGGATAGACTAACCAAAGTGGCCCACTTTATTCCTGTCAAGACCACTCATCGCTCAGATCAGCTAGCAGATCTGTATCTATCCCGAATTGTCAGTTTGCATGGAGTCCCCAAAACCATAGTTTCTGATCGAGGAACCCAATTCACCTCGAGATTTTGGAAAAGCTTACATCAAGCCTTGGGAACCAAGTTAGCTTTCAGCACCGCGTACCACCCTCAGACTGAAAGAGTGAATCAAATACTGGAAGATATGTTAAGAGCCTGTGTTCTAGCTTATGGAACTAAGTGGGAAGATTGCCTGCCTTTCGCGGAGTTTTCCTACAACAACAGTTATCAAGCCAGTTTGCAAATGGCCCCATTTGAAGCTTTGTATGGAAGAAAGTGTCGTACCCCTCTGAATTGGTCAGAAACAGGAGACAGTCAGATTTTTGGACCTGACATTCTGCAAGAGGCCGAGGAGAAAGTTCGCATGATCCGTGAATATCTCAAGACAGCCCAATCAAGACAAAAGAGTTATGCCGACAAGAGACGTCGAGAACTGACCTTCCAGATTGGAGATTTCGTTTATCTTAGAGTATCACCCCTCAAGGGAATGCAAAGATTCCGAGTAAAGGGAAAGCTTGCACCAAGATATATTGGACCTTTCAAGATACTAGACCGTAGAGGAGAAGTGTCTTATCAGTTGGAAATGCCCCCTGAACTGTCTGAAGTGCACGATGTCTTCCACGTGTCGTTACTTCGGAAATGTCTTGAAGTTCCGGAGAAGCCCGAGGTCTTCAAGAATATTGATCACCGTTCTGTGGACATCAACAAGGATTTGACCTACCGTGAAATGCCTATCCGTATCCTCGAGGAAGCCTATAGAACCACTCGAACCCGAAGCATCAAGTTTCTGAAAGTTCAGTGGAGTAATCACACCGAAGAGGAAGCCACTTGGGAACGAGAAGATTACCTTCAGAAAGAGTTCCCCAATCTTTTCAGCTCTTAACTAGTGAATCTCGGGACGAGATTCTTTTTAAGGGGGGAAGATTGTAACAACTCAGAAATTGTAATCCAAGTCTTATTAAATAAAGTACCAAATTTTGGGCTAAGATAAAACTTTTCATTCCATTATTTTATGCATACATGTATTTCCTCTTATATGTATTCTATGATTTTATGTGGGTATTTTTGTTTGAGCATTGGTTAGATAATCCTAAGTGAACCAACAGAACCATTTGAGAAAGATTATATGAACCAAAGCAACAAGAAATAAAAATAGGTAAGAAAGAGATAAAGTTAATATGATCTAGAAACTGTTAACGACTACACCACTTTGAGCCATGAGATTAAGAAATCTGTAACCTAAATCAGTGATTGGCCAATTAGTTGAGCTTAACCAAGTGATGGACTAACCCAACCAACAAAGATCTACAAAAAATTCAAACCAGAACACTACTCAAACTTGAGCCAAAGATTGAATCTGAAACAGAAACCATATCCCATTTGAAACATAAATTTTTGCAAAACTCATTATTTCTCCACAACAAAAATATGCCTGGGTACCTTATCCATTATGATGAGCACCCAAACTTGAAAAATTTGAAAAATCAAAGTTTGAGTTCTTGCGGGCATTCTGTCGAGCACTGGCAGGAGAAAATCGAGATGAGATCAACCCCACTGTGCTGCACTGTTCTAAGCGCGACCAAGCGCTGTAGCCATGCCCTCTGGCCACCCCTCGATCGTTTCCAGCCCCCTCTGCCCCGACCCAAGCCAGGAGAAACGGAGGAACGGCGAGGTTTGCAACCAGGGCCCCCTCCCAGGAACCCACTGTCCCGCGCGATGCCGACCAACGTGAAGGCGCCAGAGGCGACCCACAGTCCCCCGCGGCCGACCCAGCAACTCCCCAGCACGCGAGCGTGGCCGCCGTGACCGGAGGAAGCTTCACGCGCCGCCAGGACCCCCGCTTCGGCGAGCTTCTGGCCGAGCTTGTCCCTGCCGCCTCGGCCTATAAAAAGCCCCCTCGATCAAACGAAGCAAGGCACCTCACTCCCAGCTACCTCCCAGACATCGCCGCTCTCTCCCTCTCGCTCTGGTTCGCCGTAGCCAGCTTCGCCGGAGCGGTACTGGACAGGAGCAGCGCCGCCGCGTTCGAGCACCGGGAGGCAAACTTCTGCAGGGAATCGGAGGAGGAGGAGTACCGCAGCCGACCCCGAGCGTCGTCGAGCCCTGCTTCCCCTACGCCTCGCCATCACCGTCGAACAGTCGTCTCTGCTCGCAGGTGAGCCTCCGCTGTGACTGAGGAAGAAGACGATCACCAGCCGTTAGATCTAGATCCTACGGTAACTTACCGATTCGGGAGCTGTTAAGTGCGCTGACACCCCGACCCCACCTGTCAGCACCCCTTTTTATTTCTTTTCCCCACGCGAAACGGTATCGGGCCGGCCCGTTCGGCTTTTGACTGAATTGGGCCCAGGCGGGTTAGAAGCGGTCCGTTTCGTTTTTAATTAATTCCCGCCCTTTTCTTTTATTTCAAATCTGTTTCAAATGATGTTTTCAAACTTTAATTCCCAGGGTTTTATAAATCCAAATCTAGCAAATAAATATTCGTTGGAAAGCTTATCACATGCTCTATCCAATGGTACTGGTTAGAACTCAGAATAAGTTAGGAATAAAATTAGTTACGAATAGTATGTTCATAGCTTGTATATTAAGGAAGGTTTTCTAGAAATTTATTTAAGCTATCAAAAATCATGAAAATTAAAATGTGAACTTGCTAATGACCCCTCTTACTGTTAGCCAACACTAATCTCCCCCCAAACCATATTTGTGGGATCTTTTAGCCCCTAATCCAAACCTATTGGGTAGCATAAAATGATAGATCAATTGCACACTTAGAATTAAATTGTCCTCAATGCAATTCACTTAGTGGACCATTTCCACTTGAACTGGCCTTAATAACCCTAACCCACCTCCAATGCTGCACAAGTGAAACCCTTGTGCCACTTGGTAGAAAATCTAGCTTGCACACTTGAAGAAAAACTTAGAAGAAAAACTTACAATCCAACACCCCAACAATGCAACACAAATGCTTGGTTAGCAAACAAAGATGTGTGCTTGGTGTGTTGTTAGCTTGGTGAAGTGATGGTGTGCTTTGTGTTTATTCGTTATTAGACGCTAGTGTTGCCGAGGAGGATATTGGAGGGGATTATTATTATCAAGAAGAAGAAGAAAACCCCGGACACTGTGCCAACCAAGGCAAGCCATCTTTTGATTCATACTCCCACTACCTAGTTTTAATATTGCATACTACTTGTTTTAAGTAAATTGCATGATTGAATTGCTAGAGTAGAATGATAGAGGTAAAGTGATATCTTGGTTATCGAGGGCATCAAGCTGAGTTTATCCAAATATAGCTTAGTAGTATTATCACTCATTGTAGTTGCTTAGTCGCTAATAAAAGTTGAGGCTATCTATGGAGGGACCCAATTGAAAGAGGGTGACTTGATCTTGAAACTTGAAATGGGAAATTGCTCCCACATGATGGCTTTATGAAAGGAAATAATCTTGACTAAGAACTATGAAATGTATTTCTCCATTGACAACGAGTGATGTACATGGGTGCCAATTTTACCGTACAACCACATTACCCCTATATGGGAAGGGGCTTAATCCGTAGCTTGTTTATCTTAGTATGGGAGGTCTTGCATCAAATATTCATGGAAGGACTCCATGGGCGGATACTTCTTGACCAAGTGGATTCCACTAACCCGGTACCCGGGATGGGCAGAACTAGAGGCGCCGGAGCGGAAAGTCCGTATCCCGGGCTCTAGGGAAGAATCCTATACTAGGATGGGCAAGTGAAAGATTTTGATTGATTATCTGAAATCCGCATACCTTTGTGTATGGCGAACCGTGGATTCTCCCGGCAGATGTATTGAATCTTGTGGGTAAAGTGTACCCCTCTGCAGAGGTTTCAAACTATTCGAATAGCCGAGTCCTCGGTTATGGACGGTTGGCAAACTCTACCTGGCTTTTGTCAAGCTTAAAAATAACAAGGGTGAACTTGGTGAATGACTTGTATTTGAATTGACATGACTTGACCCTGATCTTGACACATTGAAGTTCCTCTTTAGAATGAACTTAGAGAACTAAACCTCTTTTCTACCAATGAGCATTCTTGGGAAATAAAACTAGCTTTTGCAAACCAACTTAGTGCTTAGTCCACTATACCCAACCTTGCATGTCTACTTCATCTTTTTCATTTATAAGATGGTTTGCGAGTGCATCCAATGTACTCACGGTTGTGTCCCTGGCTATCAACTTGGCCAGACTATGGGGAGGAATATTCGGAGGAAGGGTATGAAGAGGAGTACCAGAACTAAGCTCGTCTCCGTGAGTCGCCAATTGCCTGTAGGGAGAAGGCATGGGCCGAAGACGTTAATTCCGCTGCTATATTGTGTTGTAATATGACTTGGTCTATATGACCATTGTATTTGAACCATCGTATTGTAATGTCTATGGAACTGAGTACCAACTACGTTATGTATATCGCAACAATGTTTCTGGGATTGCGGTGGAATACATAACGGGCACTTCGAATTTGCTATCAAATTTGAGGTTGTCACACAACGGTGTTCAAAGCATTCATACTAACAACACTATTAGCATGCAAATTAAGCTCCAAAGGTTTTTCAATTTTCTCTTCAAACACTTCATATCTAAACTCAGGAAAAAGACTACAGAACTCATTGTTTTCCATTAAGCCTAACTAGTGAAAATAAAAACAAGAAACAAAAAGATGTAATTGCAGAATCTAAAGGAAATAACTCCGAGCACTCACACAGGAGGATGCGAGTACCTTTTACCTTACCTCCCCGGCAACGGCGCCAGAAAAGAGCTTGATGTCTACGCACTTCTATTCTTGTA
The DNA here is from genome assembly GCA_007115705.1 of Dactylis glomerata. NCBI lineage: Eukaryota > Viridiplantae > Streptophyta > Magnoliopsida > Poales > Poaceae > Dactylis > Dactylis glomerata. The sequence continues at coordinate 2,536,464 of QXEO01000685.1, read as the reverse complement.
GACACTTGTTGGGCCTCCAAGTGCAGAGGTTTGTAGAACAGCAGCAAGTTTCCCTTAAGTGGATCACCCAAGGTTTATCGAACTCAGGGAGGTTAGAGGTCAAAGCTATCCCTCTCAAGCAACCCTGCAATTATGATACAGAAAGTCTCTTGTGTCCCCAACACACCCATTACACTTGTCAGATGTATAGGTGCACTAGTTCGGCGAAGAGATAGTGAAATACAAGTGGTATAGATGATTATAAGTAGCAAACGTGATGTGAAATAAATATCGCTGTGAGCAAACAAGTAACAAAATAGCAAGTAAACGGTATGCAAAGCTTGGAAACAAGGCCTAGGGATCATACTTTCACTAGTGGACACACTCCCAACAATGTAGCATGAATGAACAAATAACTTCTCTTTGCTAAGGTACTCTGAATTACTCTCCTATTGAATAACACTAATCATTGCGTAGTGGCTACAGAAGCACCCCTTAAAGTTCATCAAGTACTTGACAAACACCACTCATAGCGATACCCAAATCAAAGAACAACTCAAGATAGATATCATTGCAACTTAGACCAAGTACTAACATGGTGCACACACTGTCACCTTTACACCATGAAAGGAGGAATAGATCACTCAAACTATCATAGTAATAATTACTCTCATAATCCACAAGAGATCATGATCATAGCCTAAACCAAGTACCACCATGATGCACGCACTGTCACTGTTACACCAAGGCAGGAGGAATAGATTACTTTAATAACATCACTAGAGTACATAAAATATCTGAATAATAACATGTACTTGTTCAACATGATACAAAGCTCATGATCACATAAAGATCACATCATGGGAGAGAGAGGTGAACCACATAGCTACCGGTAGAGCCCTCAGCCCCGGGGATGAACTACTCCCTCCTCATCATAGGAGACAGCAAGGTTGATGAAGATGGCGGTGAGGTCGATGGAGACGGCGGAGACGGCGATGGAGACCGATGGAGATGGCTCCGGGGGCACTTCCCCATCCCGGCAGGGTGCCGGAACAGAGACTTCTATCCCCCGAAATTCGTCGGTGGTGGCGGCGGAACTACGGAACTGTTTCTGGAAAATTGCCGAATCCCCTAGGGTTTTCCGTCCCGAGGCTTCTTATAGGCGAAGGGGCATCGCGAGAGGGAAGCCAGGGGCTCCTCACACATGGGTGGCGCGGCCAGGGCCTGGGTCGCGCGACCCTAGTGTGAGGGCAGGCCCTGGCCCCTCTCCGGCTCTCTTTCGGATGTCTGGATGCTCCCGGGTGAAATAAGACTTCAGGAACTTGTTTCGTCCAATTCCGAGAATATTTCCTGTGTATCACTCTGAAACACAAAAACAGCAGAAAACGGGGAACTGGCACTGTGGCAACTCGTTAATAGGTTAGTTCCGGAAAATGCATAAAAGTGCCACTAAGTGTAACGAAACAATAGGCAAATGGTGTAAAAACAAGCATGGAGCATCAAAAATTATAGATACGTTGGAGACGTATCAAGGGGAAACTCAATATTGTTGAGATCCATCAAACCATGTTTCCCTCTCTCATAATAACTTTCAGTAGCATCATGAATAGAATTAACAACATAACTATCACATAAAACATCCCTATCATGAGCCACATGCATAAAAGAATTAATACTCACCACAGGAACAATAGTAGTAGGAGCAGATTTAACAGAATAATTATTCTCATCACCATAATCATCAAAAATAGGAGGCATATTGTAATCATAACTAATTTTATCCTCAATAGTAGGTGAATGAAAATATTATACCCATCATCATAACCATCATAAAATAGAGGTTTAGTATCATCACAAGCTAGAGAGCAACTATTTCGCAAAGCATATTCTTCAAACATATCATCATAAGAAGGAATATCACATATGGGAGATAAAATATTATCAGAACAAACTTTCTCCACTAAAGCTAGGGAACTAAAAATATCATGCTTAACAAAACCAGCTTCCCCAAGCTTAGACTTTTCTATAGCATTAGCAATACCAGTGTTCAAAGCATTCATACTAACAACACTATTAGCATGCAAATTAAGCTCCAAAGGTTTTTCAATTTTCTCTTCAAACACTTCATATCTAAACTTAGGAAAAAGAATAGAGAACTCTTTATTTTCCATTAAGCCTAACTAGTGAAAATAAAAACAAGAACCAAAAAGTTGTAATTGCAGAATCTAAAGGAAATAACTCCGAGCACTCACACAGGAGGATGCGAGTACCTTTTACCTTACCTCCCCGGCAACGGCGCCAGAAAAGAGCTTGATGTCTACGCACTTCTATTCTTGTAGACACTTGTTGGGCCTCCAAGTGCAGAGGTTTGTAGAACAGCAGCAAGTTTCCCTTAAGTGGATCAGCCAAGGTTTATCGAACTCAGGGAGGTTAGAGGTCAAAGCTATCCCTCTCAAGCAACCATGCAATTATGATACAGAAAGTCTCTTGTGTCCCCAACACACCCAATACACTTGTCAGATGTATAGGTGCACTAGTTTGGCGAAGAGATAGTGAAATACAAGTGGTATAGATGATTATAAGTAGCAAACGTGATGTGAAGTAAATATCGCTGTGAGCAAACAAGTAACAAAATAGCAAGTAAACGGTGTGCAATGCTTGGAAACAAGGCCTAGGGATCATACTTTCACTAGTGGACACACTCCCAACAATATAACATGATTGAACAAATAAACAACTTCTCTCCACTATGGTACTCTGAATTACTCTCCTATTGAATAACACTAATCATTGTGTAGTGGCTACAGAAGCACCCCTTAAAGTTCATCAAGTACTTGACAAACACCACTCATAGAGATATCCAAATCAGATCACAATTCAAGATAGATATCATTGCAACTTAAACCAAGTACTAACACGGTGCACACACTATCAACATTACACCATAAAAGGAGGAATAGATCACTTCAATACTATCATAGTAATAATTACTCTCATAATCCACAAGAGATCATAATCATAGCCTAAACCAAGTACCACCATGATGCACGCACTATCACCGTTACACCATGGCAGGAGGAATAGATTACTTTAATAATACCACTAGAGTACTGCTACCTGTGGTGATGGCGCCAGAAAAGAGCTGGTGGCGTTTAGTTGACGTGGGAGCAGATGTCCTTGTGCGTGGTGATTGACCAGCCCGTTGGGAGCCCCAAGAGGAAGGTATGAAGAGTGTAGCGGCTAGTTTTCCCTTAGTTAAGAAACCAAGGTATGTCGATCTTGAAGAGGAGAGACAATGACGACTGAAGGTGATGCAGACTGGCTTAATAACACTTCAACAAGGGCGCCGTTAACGATACTTGTTGACTCGTCTTCGGCCAGTAGCAACGCGGAACCTGCACACAACACAACCAAATACTTTGTTCCCAACTTGCGATGAGGTTGTCAATCTCACCGGTTTGCTTGAAACAAAGGTTATGAGCGTATCGAGTGGAAAACAATATAGTATGCGAGTAAAGTAAACAGTGCGAGTAAAGTAAACAGGTGATAGCAATATGACGTAAATAGGACTGGGGTCCACAGTTCACTAGTGGTGTCTCTCCAAAGATAAATAGAACATGCTGGGTAAACAAATTATAGTTGGGCAATTGATAGAATAGAGCTAACGTGATATGTCAAGAAGATCACTATGAGATTTACTCTGGGCATTACAACAAAATACATAGACCGCCATCCAACTGCATCTATGACTAATAATCCACTCCCTGGGATATCAATCAGAACACCCTAGAAGTATTAAGTTGCGAACAACAGATAATTGCATTAAGCAAAGTGTGTAATGTAAACAAAGCATATGCCCTTGAGCATATGAATGTTGTTTTCTCCCTAGTAGCAACAGCACATCTACCACCTTAGAGGTTTCTGTCACTCCCCAGGTGAAATAGAGACATGAACCCACTATCGAGCATAAATACCCCCTCTTGGAGTCACTAGCAACTACTCGGCCAAGATAGCTACTAACAATGGAGAGCATGCAAGATCATAAACAACATAGAGATAACAAAAGATATATTTCAGTACAGCGACTTAATCATAAACACCAATATTCATTGGACCCCAACAAACCAAACATGTAGAATTACATAACGGTGATCTCAATCATGTAGGGCAGCTCATGAGATCTAAACATGAAGCACATGGTGGAGAAGACAACCATCTAGCTACTGCTATGGACCCATAGTCCAAGGTAGACTACTCACTCATTGCTCCGGAGGCAAGCATGGCGATGAAGGAGACCTCCGGTGGCGATTCCCCTCTCCGGCAGGGTGCCGGGAAGAGCTTCTGGACCCTCCCGATCTTGGGTCGACGGCGGCGGCGGATCGCGATGTATTCTAGAAAACTGATCGGGGCCTTAGGTTTTTCTCGTCAGGGGGTATATATAGGCGAAGGGGCGATGTCAGAGGAGGGACCACGCCCCCTCATGCGGGCCTGGCGCAGCCAGGGGCTGGCCACGCCGCCCCTGTTTGTGGGGCCCATGTGGCCCCCCTCCGTCACTTCTTCGGATGTCTGGAAGCTTCCCCTTGATATAAGACGTCAGGATGTGGTTTTGTCCAATTCCGAGAATATTTCCTGTGTATCACTCTAGAACACAAAAACAGCAGAAAACAGGGAACTGACACTGTGGCGCTTCGCTAATAGGTTAGTTCCGGAAAATGCATAAAAATGCCACTAAGTGTAACGAAACAATAGGCAAATGGTGTAAAACAAAGCATGGAGCATCAAAAATTATAGATACGTTTGAGACATATCAAGCATCCCCAAGCTTAACTCCTGCTCGTCCTCGAGTAGGTAAGTGATAACAAAAGAATAATTTTTGAGGTGACATGCACCTACACAATCTTGATCATATATGTAAGCATTGGTGAGCTGGGATCAATAGAACTTAAAACATGGGCATGAAGATATAATCATGACAATAAGAACTTAGCAACCATGTTGTAAACATGCAAATGAACACAAACAAAAGATCATGATAATGAAATAATGAAAGTCAAACGTGTGTTCAAATCATAAGGAAAAACATACAAATGGTTTTCAGCTTGTCCTTCAAAGAGAGCAAAACATAAATGCATAGGACACCTCAAAGTTTAAGAGGGCGACTAGATACAAATAATTTAAGAACAAGTGAAACCAATCATCATGAATCAATCAATGAACCTTGGGACAATGCATATCACACTAAGAATGACAACTATGCTCTCTTAATGGTGCATAAAGAAAGAAGGTGGTGACCCAACATAAAAGTAAAAGAAAGGCCCTTCGCAGAGGGAAGCAGTGATTAAGCATGTGCTAGAGCTTTTCATTTGTAAAACAGAGAGATAAAAATTGGTTTTGAGAGGTGGTTGTCTTTGTCAACGACTGGCAATGGGGTTCTTACTATCTTCCATACAAAAATGAAGCAAGTTTTTGAGAGAGAGATTGGCACTTTTGTGCTCTTTTTATAAAACTTGGCACTCCTCCCCACCTTTTTCCTTTCACAAACCATGGCTAACCGATTCCATCGGTTGCCCACCAACATTCACATACCATGGAGGAGTGCCTTTTTTCTTTCTTTTTTCTCTTTTTTTTTCTTTTTGGAATAAGCAATATGGAAGATAGCAAATCTGACCACTACGTCCCCATGAGCTGAAAATAGTGTCACAAAACGAGAAGTGTTTTGAAGGTTTTTTGAAAGGTAGCACATGAAAATTTACTTTGGAATGGCTTACAAATACCATGCATAGGAGTTTATAGTGGACACAATGGAAGACTTTTCCTTTGAGGAGTTGGATGCACGAGTAGAGCTCATACTCAGTACAAGCTGAGGGCTAGCAAAAGACTAGGAGCGACCAACTAAGAGAGCAATAATGGCCATAATCATGTAAAGCGACAAAGCGACATTAAAAGAAGCATAAGATGGCATCAAGAGTAAAAAACTAAATGATCATGAAGGCTATTGGTGACTTTGTAAGAGTCTAACATGTGTGAGCATGCGCCAAGTCAACCCAAATAAAGCATCAAGGAGAAAACCAAAATAATGCTTCCATACAATAGAAACAACGCATGATTTTTTTAAAGGCTCATTAAGCAATCTCAGTTATTTGAGACAAGTCATGCTACAGCAAAACCACTAAGCATACTATCAAAAAGACATCAAGCATGACATGAAAAAGCCTAAGCTGCAGTCTACACAAGCTCCTTCTTGTACCACTATTTTGTACAAAGCTTTTTCTCTTTTCCAACACCATTTGAAATTTTTAAAGACACCTCTTTTGATGAAAACCAATAAAGTTCAGAGGCAAAAATACACCTTGATGAAAAGATATGACAAGGTCTGAATGCAAATCAAGGCGAAAACGAAAACCAAAAGCAGTAGCAGAAAAAGATGAACGCTCGATTTTTAATAAGAGTGAAAACTAGAGCGTTCTTTGCAAATGAAAACGAGTACATCTCCTCCAAAGGAAATTTGTTGGGGTCCAACCATTTATTGCAGCAAACAAACTAAACAAACCAACTAAGAAAACTAAAACAACTGACGCTCCAAGAAAAACACATAGTGCATGAAGCAATAAAAATATAGTGTTTTGAAAGGTGACCTGATTTTTGCCGTTGAAGAAGGGGTGCCTCGGGGGCATCCCCAAGATTTGACACTTGTACTTCTTGGATATTTCTTGGGGTGCTGGGCATCCGCAAGCTTGAGCTTTTGTTCATTCTTCAACTCATCTCATCATTCTCCAATCCCTACACTTGAAAACTTCCTTCATACAAAACTAAACACAATTCTATTAGCAACATTAGTGCAAGCATAACATATAATCAATCCTCTATTTGCTTCAGGTTAAAACTCAAAACCACCACATATATAGCATATACTACTGTAGCAACCTCCCCACAAGTTCCATGATCAAAAGAACTCAAAAGAAAGCGATAAAGTGGCAAACACAAATATTGGCAGAAATCTGTCAAAGCTGAACAGCTGACAAAGGTCGAATTTTTGAGGGATTTTCCGTTGCTCAAATCAAAAAGTGTTCAACTATCGAAAGTTTGGATATAACCTGGGGCATATGCACAAGAAATTTCAGGTCCAAAAGATATACAGAGATTTTATACGATTTTTTACGGTGCAGCACCAAAACAGTTTCAGGACAGCAATTTCCCCAAATCATTACCTCACTCAAATTAGAGGCTTCTCTTGGCACAAAAACGAAATAAACAAGATAAGGAGCGGTCATTACAGTATTAATGACTTCCAAGACTCAAATAAAAGAAAAAGTACTCAAAAGAAAACATTGGGTTATCTCCCAAGAGTGCTTTTCTTTAACGCCTTTGAGCTAGGCGCAGAAAATTGCGAATCAAGTAATATCAATAGATGAAGTGCTAGTTACCTCAGTAGGCTCTTTGTAGGTCCCCAAAGATGATTCAACCTGCAAGTCACCCTTAGTGGAACTAAGAGTCTTACCAATTTTAAGAACATGTTGAGATTTAAGCGCAGAAACCTTAGGAACATACATAAATTTTTGCTCTTTTCCAACAAACACTTTCTCCTTCTTAAATTTAAGAGAAGAGAAGATTAAGCTAAGAGTTTCCATAGACTCCTCTAGTTTACCAATCCTTAAGTTTTGATTGTCATGAGTAGTGCTAGCCTCTAAAATGGTAATTCTCTTACCAATGTTTTCTATTAATTCACTAACGCGGCTAGCATTTTCTAGGATACTTGGCAAACTTTTCTCTAAAGAGCTGATCTTTTCTACCACCTCCTCCAAGGTGGTCTCGGTTTTAGCAACATGAATAGGTGGTATTCCCACTAAACTTTCAATTATAGTGCATGCTTCTCCAGTGGGAGTACCCAGAAAATTACCTCCTATAAGAGTATCAAGAACATACCTATTCCAACTAGATATACCAACATAAAAATTTCTAAGGAGGATCGTGGTAGAGTGCTTTTTGGTACACCTATGATGAGCATTGTTAATACGGTACCAAGCATCTTTTAAACTTTCTCCCCCTTGTTGCTTAAAACTACAAACTTCTACTTCAGGATTACTCATTTTAACAAAACTAAAAATAGATAAATAAAAACAACTACCGAGTATTCTAATTTTTTTGGGTTTTTCATATAAAGCAATGCAGGTAAAATAAATAAAGTAAAGCAAATCAATAACAAAGTAAAGGATGTGTGTGCGAAAAACTCCCCTCACAGAAGTCTTCTCTTCCTCCCCGGCAACGGTGCCAGAAAAGAAGCTGCTACCTGTGGTGATGGTGCCAGAAAAGAGCTGGTGGCGTTTAGTTGATGTGGGAGCAGATGTCCTTGTGCGTGGTGATTGACCAGCCCGTTGGGAACCCCAAGAGGAAGGTATGAAGAGTGTAGCGGCTAGTTTTCCCTCAGTTAAGAAACCAAGGTATGTCGATCTTGAAGAGGAGAGACAATGACGACTGAAGGTGATGCAGACTGGCTTAATAACACTCCAACAAGTGCGCCGTTAACGATACTTGTTGACTCGTCTTCGGCCAGTAGCAACGCGGAACCTGCACACAACACAACCAAATACTTTGTTCCCAACTTGCGATGAGGTTGTCAATCTCACCGGTTTGCTTGAAACAAAGGTTATGAGCGTATCGAGTGGAAAACAATATAGTATGCAAGTAAAGTAAACAGTGCGAGTAAAGTAAACAGGTGATAGCAATATGATGTAAATAGGACCGGGGTCCACAGTTCACTAGTGGTGTCTCTCCAAAGATAAATAGAACATGCTGGATAAATAGAATATGACATAAATATAACATAAGATATATTTCAGTACAGCGACTTAATCATAAACACCAATATTCATCGGATCCCAACAAACCAAACATGTAGAATTACATAACGGTGATCTCAATCATGTAGGGCAGCTCATGAGATCTAAACATGAAGCACATGGTGGAGAAGACAACCATCTAGCTACTGCTATGGACCCATAGTCCAAGGTAGACTACTCACTCATCGCTCCGGAGGCAAGCATGGCGATGAAGGAGACCTCCGGTGGTGATTCCCCTCTCCGGCAGGGTGCCGAGAAGAGCTTCTGGACCCTCCCGATCTTCGGGTCGATGACGGCGGTGGATCGCGATGTATTCTGGAAAACTGATCGGGGCCTTAGGTTTTTCTCGTTAGGGGGTACATATAGGCGAAGGGGCAATGTCAGAGGAGGGACCACGCCCCCTCACGCGGGCCCGGCGCGGCCAGGGGGCTGGCCATGCCGCCCCTGTGTGTGGGGCCCATGTGGCCCCCCTCCATCACTTCTTTGGATGTCTGGAAGCTTCCCCTTGATATAAGACGTCAGGATGTGGTTTCGTCCAATTCCGAGAATATTTCTTGTGTATCACTCTGGAACACAAAAACAGCAGAAAATAGGAAACTGGCACTGTGGCGCTTCGTTAATAGGCTAGTTCCAGAAAATGCATAAAAATGCCACTAAGTGTAACGAAACAATAGGCAAATGGTGTAAAACAAAGCATGGAGCATCAAAAATTATAGATACATTTGAGACGTATCAAGTACACATAATATCTGAATAATAACATCTACTTGTTCAATATGATACAAAGCTCACGATCATATAAAGATCACATCATGGGAGAGAGAGGTGAACCACATAGCTACAGGTAGAGCCCTCAGCCCCGGGGATGAACTACTCCCTCCTCATCATAGGAGACAGCAAGGTTGATGGAGATGGCGGTGAGGTCGATGGAGACGGCGGAGATGGCGATGGAGACCGATGGAGATGGCTCCGGGGGCACTTTCCCATCCCGGCAGGGTGCCAGAACAGAGACTTCTGTCCCCCAAAATTCGTCGGTGGTGTCGGCGGAACTGCGGAACTCTTTCTGGAAAATTGCCGAATCCCTAGGGTTTTCCGTCCCGAGGCTTCTTATAGGCGAAGGGGCATCATCAGAGGGCAGCCAGGGGCCCCTCACACCAGGGTGGCGTGGCCAGGGCCTGGGCCACACCAGCCCTGTGTGAGGGTGCTAACGGTGGAGGTTACTCTTCTGTGGCTATGGCGCCAGAAAAGAGCTGGTGGCGTTTAGATGACGTGGGAGCAGACGTCCTTGTGTGTGGTGATTGACCAGCCCGTTGGGAACCCCAAGAGGAAGGCATGATGAGTGTAGCGGCTAGTTTTCCCTCAGTTAAGAAACCAAAGTTTATCGATCAGGAGAGGAGAGACAATGACGACTGAAGGTGATGCGGAGCCTGCACACACACAACCAAATACTTTGTTCCCAACTTGCGATGAGGTTGTCAATCTCACCGGTTTGCTTGAAACAAAGGTTATGAGCGTATCGAGTGGAAAAACATATAGTATGCGAGTAAAGTAAATAGTGCGGGAAAAGTAAACAGGTGATTGCAATATGATGTAAATAGGACCGGGGTCCACAGTTCACTAGTGGTGTCTCTCCATAGATAAATAGAACATGCTGGGTAAACAAATTACAGTTGGGCAATTGATAGAATAGAGCTAACGTGATATGTCAAGAAGATCACTATGAGATTTACTCTGGGCATTACAACAAAATACATAGACCGTCATCCAACTGCATCTATGACTAATAATCCACCCCCGGGGATATCAATCCGAACACCCTAGAAGTATTAAGTTGCGAACAACAGATAATTGCATTAAGCAAAGTGTGTAATGTAAACAAAGCATATGCCCTTGAGCATATGAATGTTGTTTTCTCCCTAGTAGCAACAGCACATCTACCACCTTAGAGGTTTCTGTCACTCCCCCAGGTGAAATAGAGACATGAACCCACTATCGAGCATAAATACCCCCTCTTGGAGTCACTAGCAACTACTCGGCCAAGATAGCTACTAACAACGGAGAGCATGCAAGATCATAAACAACATAGAGATAACATAAGATATATTTCAGTACAGCGACTTAATCATAAACACCAATATTCATCGGATCCCAACAAACCAAACATGTATAATTACATAACGGTGATCTCAATCATGTAGGGCAGCTCATGAGATCTAAACATGAAGCACATGGTGGAGAAGACAACCATCTAGCTACTGCTATGGACCCATAGTCCAAGGTAGACTACCTCACTCATCGCTCCAGAGGCAAGCATGGCGATGAAGAAGACCTACGGTGGCAATTCCCCTCTCCCGGTAGGGTGCGGGAAGAGCTTCTGACCCTCCCGATATTGGGTCGACGGCGGCGGTGGATCGCGATGTATTCTGGAAAACTGATCAGGGACTTAGGTTTTTCTTGTCAGGGGGTATATGTAGGTGAGGGGCGATGTCAGAGGAGGGACCATGGCCCTCACGCAGGCCCGGCGCGGCCAGGGGCCTGGCCATGCCACCTCTATGTGTGGGGGCCAGCTGGCCCCCCTCCGTCCACTTCTTCGGATGTTTGGGAGCTTCCCGTGATATAAGACTTCAGGATGTGGTTTCATCCAATCTGAGAATATTTCCTGTGTATCACTCTGGAACACAAAAACAGCAGAAAACAGGGAACTGGCACTGTGGCGCTTCGTTAATAGGTTTAAATTCCAGAAAATGCATAAAAGTGCCACTAAGTGTTAACGAAACAATAGCAAATGGTGTAAAACAAGCATAGAGCATCAAAATTATATATACGTTTGAGACGTATCAAGCATCCCCAAGCTTAACTCCCTGCTCTTCCTCGAGTAGGTAAGTGATAACAAAAGAATAATTTTTGAGGTGACATGCACCTACACAATCTTGATCATATATGTAAGCATTGGTGAGCTGGGATCATAGAACTTAAAACATGGTATGAAGATATAATCATGACAATAGAAACTTAGCAACCATGTGTAAACATGCAAATGAACACAAAACAAAAGATCATGATAATGAACAATGAAAGTCAAACTGTGTTCAAATCATAAGGAAAAACATACAAGTGGTTTTCAGCTGTCCTTCAAAAGAGAGCAAAACATAAATGCATAGTACACCTCAAAGTTTAAGAGGGCGACTAGATACAAATAATTTAAGAACAAGTGAAACCAATCATCATGAATCAATCAATGAACCTTGGGACAATGCATATCACACTAAGAATGACAACTATGTCTCTTAATGGTGCATAAAGAAAGAAGGTGTGACTCAACATAAAAGTAAAAGAAAGGCCCTTCGCAGAGGGAAGCAGTGATTTAAGCATGTGCTAGAGCTTTTTATTTGTAAAACAGAGAGATAAAAATTGGTTTTGAGAGGTGGTTGTCTTTGTCAACGACTGGCAATGGGGTTCTTACTATCTTCCATACAAAAATGAAGCAAGTTTTTGAGAGAGAGATTGGCACTTTTGTGCTCTTTTATAAAACTTGGCACTCCTCCCCACCTTTTTCCTTTCACAAACCATGGCTAACCGATTCCATCGGGTGCCCACCAACATTCACATACCATGGAGGAGTGCCTTTTTTCTTTCTTTTTTTCCTTTTTTTCTTTTTTGGAATAAGCAATATGGAAGATAGCAAATCCGACCACTATGTCCCCATGAGCCGAAAACAGTGTCACAAAACGAGAAGTGTTTTGAAGGTTTTTTGAAAGGTAGCACATGAAATTTTACTTTGGAATGGCTTGCAAATACCATGCATAGGAATTTATAGTGGACACAATGGCAAACTTTGGCTTTTAGGAGTTGGATGCACGAGTAGAGCTCATACTCAGTACAAGGCGAGGGCTAGCAAAAGACTGGGAGCGACCACTAAAGAGCAATAATGGCCATAATCATGCAAAGCCACAAAGCGACATTAAAAGAAGCATAAGATGGCATCAAAAGTCAAAAACTAAATGATCATGAAGGCTATTGGTGACTTTGTGAGAGTCTAACATGTGTGAGCATGCGCCAAGTCAACCCAAATAAAGCATCAAGGAGAAAACCAAAATAATGCTTCCATACAATAAAAACAACGCATGATTTTTTCAAAGGCTCATTAAGCAATCTCAGTTATTTGAGACAAGTCATGCTACAGCAAAAACACTAAGCATACTATCAAAAAGACATCAAGCATGACATGAAAAAGCCTAAGCCGCAGTCTACACAAGCTCCGTGTACCACTATTTTGCACAAAGCTTTTTCTCTTTTCCAACACCATTTGAAATTTTTAAAGACACCTCTTTTGATGAAAACCAATAAAGTTCAGAGGCAAAAATACACCTTGATGAAAAGATATGACAAGGTCTGAATGCAAATCAGGCGAAAACAAAAATCAAAAGCAGTAGCAGAAAAAGATGAACGCTCGATTTTTAATAAGAGTGAAAACTAGAGCGGTCTTTGCAAATGAAAACGAGTACATCTCCTCCAAAGGAAATTTGTTGGGGTCCAACCATTTATTGCAGCAAACAAACAAACTAAACCAACTAAGAAAACTAAAACAACTGACGCTCCAAGAAAAACACATAGTGCATGAAGCAATAAAAATATAGTGTTTTGAAAGGTGACCTGATTTTTGCCGATGAAGAAGGGGTGCCTCGGGGGCATCCCCAAGCTTTGACGCTTGTACTTCTTGGATATTTCTTGGGGTGATGCATGGGCATCCCCAAGCTTGAGCTTTTGTCCATTCTTCAACTCATCTCATCATTCTCCAATCCCTACACTTGAAAACTTCCTTCATACAAAACTAAACACAATTCTATTAGCAACATTAGTGTAAGCATAAAATATATTCAACCTCTTTTAGCTTCAGGTTTCAACCCAAAACCACCACATATAAAGTATATACTACTGTAGCAACTTCCACAAGAGTTCCATGATCAAAAAGAACTCAAAAGAAAGCGATAAAGTGGCAAAAACAAATATTGGCAGAAATCTGTCAAAACTG